>JAACNH010000244.1:87500-206408 GCA_019447015.1 Hymenochirus boettgeri | reverse complement strand
TATCATAGATAGATAGATGATGATAGATAGAAAACCCAGCGCAGAAAACAACAGCCCAACAACAGCACTGTGGCCTAAGGTAAGATTAAAGATAAGAAAAAAAAACAGCAGTGGACCAGCACCAAACAACAACCCCAGTGACCAATAATACAATAAAAAGACTCCGGCTATCCCAACTGGGATGGTGGTAGGAGGAATACAATAATCCTAAAAAACCACAATGGACAAAAGACGTCCCTATACGACCCCAAAATTTTAGCACTCCCGCACTTTAACCCACCCAGGACAAATAATACAATTAAAAACTCATGCTAATCCCATGGGGTGGTGCTAGGAGGAAATCAATAATCTAAAAAACCCACATAGGAACAAAAGACGCGCCTATAACAGACACCCTACAATTAGCACTCCCGCACTTTAACCCACCCCAGTGACCCCCACGCTCTCTTAAGTAACAACATGTCCCGGTTAATAATCAAGTTTGCCCCCAGTGCACTGGCATAATTAAGTTGCCCATGGCTATTCACTTTTGCCACAGTACGGATCACTGGCCTAGTAAGTTTTGCCACACAGTAATGGTTCTAATCAAGTTTGCCCACAGTAAACTGGTAGTAATCACGTTTGCTCACAGTGACGGGGATTACTAACGTTTGCCCCCCCGTAACTGGTTATAATCAGTTGCCCACAGTGATGGGTGATAATAAGTGTGCACAGTGACTGGTAATAAAAAAAAACAAAAAATGTAATTAATCTTGGGGTGTGGACTGGACCTTTATCTATTAGTAAAGGGCATACTTTTACAGGGGCACAACATGGGCAACAAGGGTAAACAAATGGGGCCCATTAAGAAAAGCACCAATAATTTGTCAGTATACGAAGGTTTACAAAACAGCTATTACACAACCTTAAAGTACGATGAGAGAGAGGAGAGAGATAAGATAGAGAGAGAGAGAGAGAGATAGCAGTGATAGGATAGCACGGATAGATGAGCTAGAGATAGGATAGATAGACAGATAGCAGTGATAGATAGCCGGATAGATAGCTAGTGATAGATAGGACAGACAGACAGAAGACAGCAACCACACGAAAGACAGACAGACCGACAGACAGACAGACAGGACAGATAGATAGATAGATATAGAGAGATAGATATATAGGATACATAGTTAGATATGTTATATAGATAGAGATGGTATGTAAAATAAACAGATAGGAAATTAGATAGGTAGATAGGGAGGGAGATGATAGATAGATTATAGATGATAGAGAGAATTAGATTAGACGGACAGACAGACAGACAGACAGGACAGGACAGAGAGAGAGATTAGATAGATAGATAGAAAACTCAAAGCAGCAGCAAAACAACAGCCCAAAACAGGCACTTGCCTAAGGTAAGCTAAATAAGAATTTAAGGGGCACAACATGGGCACAAAGGATAACAAATGGGGCACATTAAAAAAACACAAATAATCTTTGTCAGTATAATGTAAGGTGTAGAAAACAGCTATTACACACCTTAAAGTGTGAGAGAGAGAGAGAGAGAGATAGCAGTGATAGATAGCTAGATAGATAGCTAGATAGATAGAGAGAGAGATAGAGAGATAGATAGATAGATAGATAGATAGATAGATAGATAGATAGCAGAGATAGATAGATGGATAGACAGACAGACAGACAGACATAGAGATAGATATATAGATACATAGTTAGTCAGGCAATGGTGAGGAAGCACTCCTAGGGTTTACTGAAGAAATACGTTTTTATTCGTGGCTATCTACGCGTTTCAGTCCTACCCCGGACCGTTCTCAAGACTTCGGTCCGGGGTAGGACCGAAACGCGTAGATAGCCACGAATAAAAACGTATTTCTTCAGTAAACCCTAGGAGTGCTTCCTCACCATTGCCTGACTGTCTACCTACTTAAGAAGCACCCAGGTGGATGTATACACGGGGAGTGCCGCTCGCTGCCATTTTCTTTGCTAGATACATAGTTAGATATGGTATATAGATAGATATGGTATGTAAATAAACAGATATGGAGATAGATAGGTAGATAGGGAGGGAGATGATAGATAGATCGATAGATGATAGAGAGATAGACAGACAGACAGACAGACAGTCAGACAGACAGACAGACAGATAGATAGATAGATAGATAGATAGATAGACAGACAGACAGATAGAAAACTCAAGCAGCAGCAACAACAGCCCACAACAGGCACTGGGCCTAAGGTAAGATAAATAAGAATTTTACAGGGGCACAACATGGGCACAAAGGATAACAAATGGGGCACATTAAAAAAGCACCAATAATCTATGTCAGTAGAATGTAAGGTGTAGAAAAGAGAGCCATTCCACCTTAAAGTGTGAGAGAGAGCGAGAGGATTGATAGCAGTAAGATACGGATAGATAGCAGTGGGATAGCTAGCTAGAGAGAGAGAGATATGGAGATAGACAGATACAGACAGACAGACAAGATAGATAGATAGATAGATAGATAGATAGAAGATAGACAGATATGGACGATAGATATATAGATACATAGTTAGATTGGTATATAGATAGATATGGTGTGAAATAAACAGATATGGAGATAGATAGGTAGATAGGGAGGGAAATGATAGATAGATAGATAGATAGATAGATAGATAGATAGATGATAGAGAGATAGATAGATAGATAGATAGATAGGACAGATATGAGATAGATTATATAGATACATAGTAGATATGGTATATAGATAGATATGGTGTGTTGTAAATAAACAGATATGGAGATAGATAGGTAGATAGGGAGGGGGGAAATGATAGATAGATAGATAGATAGATAGATGATAGAGAGATAGATGATATAGATAGATAGATAGATAGATAGATAGAAAAACTCAAGCTGCCAGAAGAAACAACAAGCCCACAACAGCACTGGGCCTAAGGTAAGATAAAGATAAGGAAAAAAACAGCCAGTGGACAGCACCAACAACCCACCCCAGTGACAATATATACAATAAAAGACTCATGCTATCCCACTGGGATGGTGCTAGGGAGGAAATCAATAATCCTAAAAAAACCACAATAGGGGACAAAAGACGTCCCTATAAAGACCCCTAAATTAGCACTCCCGCACTTTAACCCAACCCCAGGTACCCCACGCTCTCTAATAACACTGTCCCGGTATAATCAAGTTTGCCCACAGTGACTGGCATAATTTAAGTTTGCCCACTGGTTATAATCAATTTTGCCCACAGTAACTGGCATTAGTAAAGTTTGCCCACAGTAACTGGTTATAATCAAGTTTGCCCACAGTAACTGGTATAATTAAGTTTGCCCCAGTAAACTGGTATAATCAAGTTTGCCCACAGTGACTGTGGATAATTAAAGGAGAACTAAACCCAATTTTTTATACTCCAGAATCTGAAAACAACCCCCCCTATAAAAAACACACAATACTATAAAATACCACTTCAGTAAATTGTATTAAAGTAAATGTAAGCCTGTTAAGAACGGATTGAAGTATCGTGTGGTATGTGCAGTGTCAGACCACACCTCCTGACCTCAGTCACATGCTTCCTTGCTGCATCTGTCCTGGTAAAGGATTGGGCTAGAGATTATTAATGGGTGTGACAAAACTGTAAACACGTTTCTGCCATAGCTAAGGACTGAGGCATGTGCAGAACATAAGGGTCGTGACCTAACTGTGTGATCTAGAATGTGAGAAATAAAGCACAACCATATGTTTTTAGGTAAATTCTCAGCGCCCGTATCAAAATGAGACGAAGTAAGACACAGATTACTGGTTTTATATAAGGTGTTTGTTTGCCTTCTGGTTCAGTGTGGTTGTTTGTGGCTTTAGTGTGTCCTTTAAGTTTGACCACAGTGGGACTGGTCTGGTAAAAAAAAACAACAAAAATATTTAATTTTGGGGTGGGGACTTGCCCTTTATTCTATTAGAGAGAGAGGATAGAGAGATGGTAAATAGAGAGATAGAAGATAGATAGATAGACAGACAGACAGACAGACAGATAGACAGACAGACAGACAGACAGGACAGAAGATAGATAGATAGATAGATAGATAGTAGATAGATAGATAAGATAGATAGATAGATAGATAGAAAGAGATAGATATATAGATACCATAGTTAGATATGGTTATATAGATAGAATATGTATGTAAATAAAAGATATGGCGATAGATAGGTAGATAGGAAGGGGGGATGAGATAGATAGATTGATAGATGATAGAGAGATAGAAGAGATAATAGTAGATAGTAGATAGATAGACAAGAAGGACAGACAGAGAGAGAGAGAGGGAGAGAGAGAGAGAGAGAGAGAGATGAGAGAGAGAGGAGGAGGAGAGAGAGAGAGATAGATAGATAGATAGATAGAACACTCAAGCAGCAGCAACAAAAAAGCCACACAACAGGCACTGGGCCTAAGGTAAGATAAAATAAGAAATTTTACAGGGGCACAACATGGGCACAAAGGCTAACAAATGGGGGCACATTAAAAAAGCACCAATAATCTATGTCAGAATAATGTAAGGTGTAGAAAACAGCTATTACACACCTTAAAGTGTGAGAGAGAGAGAGATAGCAGTGATAGATAGCTAGATAGATAGCTGTAGATAGATGGATAGATAGTAGATAGATAGATGATAGATAAGACAGACAGATATGGAGATAGATATATAGATACATAGTTAGATATGTTATATAGATAGATTATGGTGTGTAAATAACAGATATGAGATAGATAGGTAAGATAGGGAGGGAAGATGATAGATAGATAGATAGATAGATAGATAGATAGATAGATAGATAGATAGATAGATAGATGATAGATAGAAATAAAACTCAAGCTGCAGAAACAACAGCCCCACAGAACTGGGCCTAAGGTAAGATAAAGATAGAAAAAAACAGCAGTGGACAGCACCAACAACCCACCCCAGTGACAATATATACAATAAAAAGACTCATGCTATTCCCATGGGATGGTGCTAGAGGAAATCAATAATCCTAAAAAAAACCACAATAGGACAAAAGACTCGTCCCTATACAGACCCCTAAATTAGCACTTCCGCACTTAACCCACCCAGTGACCCCACAGCTCTTATAATAACACGGTCCCGGTATATAATCAAGTTTGCCCACAGTGAATGGCCATAATTAAGTTTGCCACTGGTATAATCAATTTTGCCCACAGTAACTGGTATAGTAAAGTTTGCCCACAGTAACTGGTGTAATATCAAGTTTGCCCACAGTAACTGGTATAATCAAGTTTGCCCACAGTGACTGGGATAATTAGTTTTCCCACAGTAACTGGGATAATCAAATTTGCCCACAGTGACTGGGATAAGTTTGCCCACAGTGACTGGTATAAAAAAAACAAAAACAATTAATTCTGGGGGTGGACTTGCCCTTAATCTATTAGAATAAAGGGCAAGAATTTTACAGGGGCACAACGGCACAAAGGCTAACAAATGGGGCCAATTAAAAAAAAGCACCAATAATCTATGCAGTATAATGTAAGGTTTACGAAACAGATTATTACACACCTTACAGTGAGAGAGAGAGAGATAGCAGTGATAGATAGCAGTGATAGATAGATAGATAGATAGATAGATAGATAGATAGATAGATAGCAGTGATAGATAGCAGTGATAGATAGCAGTGATATATAGATAGATAGCAGAGATAGATAGATAGAGAGGAGAGAGAGAGGAGAGAGAGAGAGAGAGAGATGGTAAAAGAGAGATAGATAGATAGATAGATAGATAGATAGATAGATAGATAGATAGATAGATAGATAGATAGGAGATGGTAGATAGATAGATTGATAGATAGATAGATAGATAGATAGATAGATAGATAGATAGATATGGAGATAGACAGATACAGACAGACAGACAGACCAGACAGACAGACAGACAGACAGACAGACAGACAGACAGATAGATAGATAGATAGATAGATAGATAGATAGATATGGAGATAGATAGATATATATACATAGTTAGATATGGTTATGATAGATATATGGTGTGGTAATAAACAGATATGGAGATGAGATAGGTAAATAGGGAGGAGGATGTAGATAGATAGATAGATAGATAGATAGATAGATAGATAGATAGAAGATAGTAGTAGATAAACTCAGGCAGCAGAAAAAAAAACAGCCCACACAGCACTGGGCCTAAGGTAAGATAAAGATAAGAAAAAAACAGCAGTGGACAGCACCAACAACCCACCCCAGTGGACAATATATACAATAAAAGACTCATGCTATCCCACTGGGATGGTGCTAGGAGGGGAAATCATAATCCTAAAAAAACACAATAGGACAAAGACGTCCCTTACAGACCCCTAAATTAGCACTTCCGCACTTTAACCCACCCCAGTGACCCCACGCTCTTCTTAATAAACCATGTCCCGGTATATAAAGTTTGCCCACAGTGATGGCATAATTAAGTTTGCCACTGTTGTAATTAAATTGGGCCCACAGTAACTGGTATAGTAAAGTTTGCCCACAGTAACTGGTATCAAAGTTTGCCCACAGTGACGGGATAATTAAGTTTGCCCACAGTAACTGGTATAATCAAGTTGCCCACATTGACTGGGATAATTAAGTTTGCCCACAAGTAACTGGTATAAAAAAAAAAAATTTAATTCTGGGGTGGACTTGCCCTTTATCTATTAGATACCCCCCCGACACACACACACACACACAACACACACTTTGCCTCTGCTCTCAATGCAGAATAGCAGATAACTTTTTCTTTCAAGTTAACTCTGTGCTGCGCTTGGCTGACCAGTCTGGTAAATGTGCAATGGCATGGGGTGAGGGGGCTGTATTATTCTCATTTACCATACTCTCAAGCCGAGGCAGCACAGAGTTACTTGAAAGAAAAAGGTTAGCTGTGTCTGTATGAGAGATTGGAGCGCGGAGGTGTTCCTACCCGTGCCCAGGATGTTCACAGTTCCCACAGACCTACCAGCTGGGCAGTGTCACTGACGGGTCTTTGTATAGAGGAATTTCCGAGTCTTTAAAAAACTTTTGAGACTTACACTGCCGGACATGATATACAGGGGACAATGACGGAACAACAGTAGGGGTGTTGGACACTGGGGAAAACGCACCCAAAACTGGCAAAACCGGGGATGGTTGGGAGCATCAACACATGGAAAGCCAGTATCTTGGAACTTGGAAGCGGGGCACTTGGGGGCGGGCACTGATCTCGTCAACTGGGGCACGTGCCCCAGTGTAGCGCCGCCACTGATCACATGGTCTCTGTGTGATGTGACAGCTCTATCCTCTATCACAGCAACAACAGAAAAAAATCAAGATAAAGCAATTGTACTGCCTGAACAATCGCTGTTGAAATCGGAATTAACTTGATTCACTCAATTCACCACCAGATGGCAGCAAACAGGTTAATAACTAAAAAAAGCATTTTTAAAAGTTGTGTAAAGTAGCTTATGCTTTTTCCCAGGTCCTTATACATAGTGTACCATGTCTCATGTGAAAATTGTGCACAGCAGTTTGGAAAGTTTATCGGAACATACAAACACACACATCCATCGAGTTTTATATATATATATATAGATAAGGACCATTGTTACTGCCCACACACCAATCTCAGATGACTCCCTATAATACAGAACAGGGAGGGAAATTATCCATTTTCGATGGTTGTTTTTGCAGGGGACTGACTCCCTTTATCGTTTAATGTGTGTACCCAGATTTTACTCCTCACATGAAAAGCGCAGGAAAGCCACCAGAATCCTAATTATCATTTGTCAGCATCTATTTAGTCACAAGGAATTATCTTAACTCAGAAATTTGTTATGAGATCAATATTAATTGTATCTCGGTTTGCAACCGGATGTTTACTAAATATCCTTGTGGTTAAGACGTAAGAGTTGATATTTATTACAAATAAGTAATGTATATGGATGATGCGACAGGAGGAGGAAATACAGATTTCCCCCCCCCATTTATGTTACCTAAAAAGGCAGCAATATCCGCAATACTGGTAGTCACAGCAGCTGTAATAACCATTTCTGCACAGCAGAGCAGTGAAAACAAGATAGAAGATTGCAATTCAGCTACAAGTCAGCTGCAAAGTTCTATTGATGGTATTTTATCTGCTTTAAAATACATTGAGATGGAGCAACAACAAAGGGAGATTTTTAACTGATCTTAAGAAAAAATATCGTTTAGCTCCAATAAATATGCACAAGCGCAGAGACAAGAGGATTATGGATGTGTTCCTTACATGATCAAAGCCAGTGATGGTTAGTCTTTAGGGGGGGAACACAAAGGAGTAAATGTTCATCCACTTCACGCTTTGTAACCATTTTACAGTAAAACACAATCAGGGTTATTCATAAAAGTTCTTTATTGTTTAAATGGTGCTAATTTGTGCCCCAACGAATCAGATGTTAGCTTCAAATGTTAAATAAAATCTGATTGGTGGGGCAAAATTAGCACCATTTTAAACGATAGGAACTTTTATTGAATCTCCCTGAATGTATTCATGTCACTTACTGTGTAGTTACAGTGAGTATCGCACCCCTCATGTATAATTATAGGGATATTAAAAGTCACCAAGGAATTCTATGGACATATTAAAGTACTCAAAGGAGACATTTCATGTCCTATATTTGACAATAAGGGATGTGTCTATGAGTTAATTGTCAGTAGTATAAGTAGGGGTATTCAACCACAATATAAATGTACCATCCCTAGATAATATGATGTAAAGTAACAAAATATACAGATCAAGTCAAAACCTTTCCTGTATGCAGAGGTTATATTTTTAGACTTGATCTGTATCATATTTGCATTACCCCTATTACTATTTGGGAAGTGTTGTGAGCGGGATGTGTTTTAACTTTCTTTCATTTTCTGTGTGTTTTTATTTGCCTTTCTATCCATATAAATATAATAAAGGAGATTTATGCTAAGATTACTTTTGGAGTGTGCCCGTCTTTATATCCACTGCTGTTTCTTTCTTATTTTAACCTTATTGCTCTTTAGGGGATGGAGCACCCCCTTTATGTGAATGTTTAACTCCATAATATAGCTGGTGCCTCTATTGGCTTAGCTCTTTTTGGGCCCAGTTCTTACATGAGCATGAGGCACCCAACCCCTTAGTGGTTATTTAAATGAGTCGTGACACCCCATCATGAGGTCATTTTTTAACAATCGGTCCCATAAGGATCCATAAAGAGTCAGGTTTTATCTCATAATTCACACCTCCAGGATCCTTATGGGATTCAACTGTAAAAAAAATCCTATAATGATGCGCTCTACTTGCCTGCAGCACCATGCATATATAGTCAGGCAACTTCTAATCTCCTTATAAATTGCCAGTAGGGGGGATACATACTCACTATATAAACCACTGTTGCTTCCATTATAAAACAAACCAATAATAGATGCTTATCTCCATAACAAGACAAGGAACCGAGATGGTAGAATGTTGGATCCATAAAACATGACAAAAACAGAGGGGGAAAAGCAGATTTCTGCCTTTATGTCTCTTGTAATGTACTTTTTTCAGAAATAAATAATAATGTTATGGTTTCACAGTGCACTGTACAATGAAGTAGGGGTTATCCCTGTAGAAGAAATTCTATCAGTCATTTGACCTCCATGTTGACTGAGCTCTATAGATATCTACCTAATTATTTTCATCTATTGGAATCATACAGCTCAGTCCAGGCACAAACTGTCTCTGTTTGCCATTGAGTCAATATATGTTTTCCTTATATACATACAAGATCCATTACAGGATTATTAAAACACGCCTGATTTCGTATAATACAATTAAATCCCTCTCGGGGTATGTTAAATGATGCCAACAAATCATCCTGAACATAACATCACATTAGAAATTATTTGATGGTGGTGACCTAATTTTTGTGGAAGGATTACTTGGGGATTAAAGCATTGGTTGATCCTGGGAAAGAATGATGACAGGCTGAACTTTACAATCATTCCTTTTAGCAAGGGAACATTCAAGTTATAAGGCAACGGCATAAATTATGGAAATTCCTTGTGTTTAAATCTCTAAGCAATACCTAAAGCCAAACCAATGTGTTCTGTAATCGCTTATCTTTCTAAGTGATTCCAAACGAAGTTGAAACCAATTGATATCCATGTGAATTATACCAATGTGAAGTTAAACCATGGAGTTATACCAATGTGAAGTTATACCAATGTGAGTTATACCAATGTGACGTTATACCAATGTGAAGTTAACAAGTGAAGTTAACCAATGTGAAGTGTATACCAATGTGAAGTTAAAATGTGAAGTTACAAGTTATTAACCATGTGAAGTTAAAAACCAATGTGAAGTTATACCAAATGTGAAGTTAAACCAATGTGAAGTTAAAACCAATGTGAAGTTATACCAATGTGAGTTAAAACCAAGTGTGAAGGTAACCAATGTAAATTTATACCAATGGAAGTTAAACCAAGTGCAAGTTATATACCAATGTGAAGTTGTATTTACCAATGTGAAGTTACCGGCATTCCTCTTTCCCATTGGTCCTTCTGATTACTAAGGACTGCTCCAGTCATTCATCCTTGCCTGTTAGAGCTGTGGTTCACCTAGCTTGTGGTCCACTCTGTGTTTCTTGTGCTTGAAGTTAGCAGTCATTTTGTTCTTTGTTATTTCCTGTCTTTAATTAATGTGCTCTTGCCCACTTGTTATTTGTTTTCCAGTTCCTGTGAAAGTCCTTTGGTGTTCTGGTTTTTCCAGAGTATACCCGACCTCAGGTCTATACCTTGCGCTCTAAGACCTGGGGGGTAACCATGTACAGCAAGGCGCGAACAGTCTCCTGATGATCGGGGGGCTTGTCTACAAGTGAAGACAGCGCTGTAAATTGGGGTATAGGCGCTGAAGATATACTCGGGGACTCCGGGCATCACATGATTGGTTAATGAGGGTTGGGGGCTTATTTTTCTTTCTTTATTTTGAATGCATTAAAAATACTTACTAATGTAAAAATCCTTTTAATTAACCAGCTCTATAAGGTACTTATTCAGCTTTTATGGAGCCAACAAACCTTGTAAAAGACTCGTGTACTTTAAGTGTGGAGCCTGCACTTCATTTACATTATACAGGAATTAAATCCAGGCAGGAATTAGAATTTTTATCTAACTGTGAATTATTATTTGGTTGGAGCTAATTATTCCTTTCAGTTGTAAATGTAATCAATGTGGTTGTGCAATCAGAGTGCAGATGTAATGTTTGAATTTAAGCATGTAGGTTGGTAGAGTTGGCTGGAACATTTTACTTGAATATTTCTGCAGCTGATTGGGAAACATGTGACTCCTCCATTCATAGAGGTACCCCTATAAAAATGGAAAATGTAGGTTGGTTTATCCACAAGGAACATAATTTTACTAAACAAAAAATGCTGTATGTATACTACCCCCTACCCCCTTTAATAATAATCACTTGTGCACAAAGGCAAAAAAAGGATTTCTCCATAAAAACAGCAATGCTGTATGGCCACATTCAGTCATAATTCGTCTAAAGTTGGGGGTGGTATGGGGTAAGGTTTTGCAGGGTAATCTTGTCATTAGGAATAGATTGACAAAAGAGACGCCTGAGATTCTTAAAGGAAACTATTATATTCATATGATATGTTTGTATAAAAGGGTGTCACTACCAGGGGACCCTGCGATCTCAGGGGTAATAAGAAATATGTATAGTCAGGGCACGGAGGAAAAAAGGCCAAACCTAATGGGGATAAAGCAGATCAAGCAAAACACAAATATTAAGCTGGATATACACCGCTAAGATCTTAAAAGATGACAGATGGAATTTAGGCAACACACAGTCGTAAGTGAGCTCCTATATAAAGTATAGGAAAAAATGTTTGACTTCCACATTCCATTTGGCCGTGACCAACTCCCTATACTTTAGTACAGGGGGCCGACCACAGCCGAGGGAAAGATCTGTCAGTGTCCAAGGTATCCGTGAATGTTCATTGGCTTCGGGGGACTGTTGGAACTGCCGGATATGAAGGAATCGTGTTACACACCTTATGGAGGGAAAAAGAAAAAGTTACAAGACCACAGCAACTCTTAGAAAAACAGATGTGCATATAAAATAATATACAGAGTCCTTTACAAGGACAAACATAAAAAGTCAGTTTCCCTAATAAATACAACCAGTCCAAGACAATATCATAGTCAATAATGCACCATGGGGCTGCCCTACTCACTGGAACCAAATGGGAAAACAGCAATCTGCTAAAAACAAATCAGTTTGAGTCAAAGTATTGAGTATGATGAACACTTAAGGTTCGTTACACCGTTCCCAATTGGCCAAACCCCCAAAACTGATACATTCACGCTGAATGAACTGCCTTTTCGGCCGAGAATTGCCCACATGTGTATTTGTCAATCTGGGCTTATTTTGTCGATCCGCTTAGCGGATCGCTTAACAACCCCGACTGACTGAAAACACACAAGTGATTCTTGGCAGAAGGCCCGTTTGTGTGTGTGGATTACTGGTGGCAGGGGGCGCTGCACACACATTGGACGTGTGACTCACCAGTGAAACTTAACTGAGCAGTTTAATCCTCCTGTAGCTCCCAACCCCAAAGCAATGACCAATGGAGTCACAGGTTGTTAAGGAATTATGCTGCCAGACAGTGTCTATTCATTACACTGGGTGGGGGGTCATAGTTAAAGTAATAATTTATTTACAAGCCTACATACATAGAAACATACAGATTTTGTGGTGGAGTCCTGTCTGTGTATTTATCTAGAGAGATGAGTCTTTACTTGCTTTAAAGCAGGAAACAAGTGGGAGGGCAGCATCCTTAAAGTGTAACTGTGCTCAAAAATGACTATTGCAAGTATTTTTTGCAATTTACTTTTTTTTTTTTTACATAGTTTTGAAGATATTTTATTTTATGTGTGATGTGGTAGCAACATCACCAGATCCCCTGCACTTCCTGCTCATGAAACCATGGAACAGTCCCCTCCCCTGTCTGGGAGGCATTAAAAAAGGCAAAAATTTACACACCTTACACAAGTTGGTGGACTGCCGCGTGCTGTTCTCCCCCTCCCCTTCAGTCCTTCTCAGTCCCTGTAACTTGGTTTCTTCCTGTTTTAGGAAGGAGGAAACTACTATTGTGTGACGGCAGATTCAAACTCCCACCCCCTTCATGATCAGTGATTCTTCATATCTTGGGCTGTGCAGCACAGAGAGGTGATTGATGGCTAATTTAGGGTACACACCAACATAGTGCAGTGAATCGGTCGGCGGCCAGAAATATCTGATGGTGGGGGCGGTCGGCTGTGGATGAGCTAGGTCCACTAAACTGCGCCCGACAGGTCACTTGTCCCAGCCGAGCGCTCGCTTGCAGCAGATGCTTGGTCAGGACAAATAAGCCCCTTGCGTACCCAGGAACCTTTCATTCAAAATCAAACATTTCCCCTTTAAGGGGTTATCCTTAATATTGTGACATACATTATGTGTTACACAGCCCTACTGGCCATACACAAGTTAGGTTGTAAAGCTGATTAGACATGTGTTTGATGAACATCTAATTGGCTTTAATATCCAACTGCCCAGTGGTTCCAACCTGCAAAGTACCGCAATGTTCACCAGCTGGAATACACACACAAACAAACAATGTTACAGCTGTAACTTTTGTCATAGTGGATCGGTAAATCCGTTTGGGGAATGTTGCAGGTAAGTTAGTAGTGTTATGGGCAGCACTACAAATGAAGAGGGATTATTGGGGACCCTTGGCCATTCACTATTGTTTCATCTGGAACAGTCCCTTTAAGTAATAGTTCATTCAAAAAGTTGAACTATTCCTTTAATGTATTAATTGAAGGACCGGGAGGTTAAGGAGAGACGGGACAAAGAAAGAAAACTTATCTTAACATGATCCTCGACAAGCAGGACAGGTCCCAACCGCTTCCTGGTTCAGAGTAACGATAGCGCGGCATGCATAATAATGCGCGCTATTTCCACTGATGCTGCGGAGGGATCACGTGTAAGGTAAATATCTTTCTTTCTTTGTCCGTCGCTCCTGGTGAATTGATTGAAGTACGGAAGGTAAGGCATTAGCTCTCTAACCCCCTGGTCTTCAATCAATACATTAAAGGAATAGTTCACTTTTGAGAGATAATTCTTTAAATTCCCAGAGCTTGTAGAATTGTGAGTCTAGTCAGGTCTTGTCTACAATTCTAATGATCGTGTATTAAATGTAGAGTCGCTATTGGCACAAGCCTGTTGCATGATGTTCAGTTTCACTTCATTCAAGGGGTTAAACAGCATTTAGTAAACAAGACTTTATTTTACTATAATTGTTCTTGATTATGCAGTGAGTCACCTCTTACTCCGCCTGTCCAGGAAAGTAAAGAGAGTATAAAACAAGGTTGTCAGATTAATTGCAGCTGGTCCATAAAGCACACTTCAGCTTTTGAGGCTTAAATACTTGCTGCTGTTTTTTACACCTCCTTAACATGCATAAAAACATGGAATTTGTCTAAACACCACCTCACGTTTAGTGTAAGTTATCATGTACTGTCATTGCAAAAAGGGGGGGGGGGTGAAAGCAAATCATTATATAAACATTTTATTTATTGGGTATTATGATTCATGTCAAATCACCTGGCTACCGGATAGCAAAATGGAAAAAGATACAAGACTAGACCATCTGGGAGCCTCATTGGCCTTACACAAAATTATTTTTCCTTCCCACCAACTGATTGTAATATGTCCATGGGCACGGGGGTGGTGGGGTTAAAGGGGATTGGTTGGTTCCTTCTCCATGTGTTAGTAGGACTTGATTTATCACAATGTCACAACATGCTAAGGGGGCAGAATAAAAATGTAGGGGCAGTGATCCCCTCCTTTACACAGCTACTGCAGAGCCTCCCTAGTATTACCATATTTGCCAGTCTCCAGACAGAGCAGAGCTCCAAAGTTCTATAACCTCATGAGACAGACAATGGTGTGTTGCCGTCGGCCCAAACACTTAACATGCAGTCAGATAAGCCTTTGGTTTACTCTCCTCAAACTCCTTTCCTCTGGGTATGATCATTCATATTGGACATAATATTGCTAAATGATAGCTTACTATTGATATGCTTAAGGGCAACTAAAGACACAGAACAAAAACTGAACCAGAAGGCAGAAACACCTTGATAGAAAACCAGTAATCTGTGTCTTACCTCTCATTGTGATACAGTCACTGGGAAATTTACCTGAATAACATATGGTTTGTGCTTTACTTCTCAGCATTCTAGTATCACACAGTTTGGTCAAACGACCATTATGGTCTGCCACATGCTCAGTCCTTAGTTATGACAGAAAACTTGACAGTTTGGTCACACCATTAATAACTCTAGCCAATCCTTTACGGGACAGATAAAGCAGGAAGGAAGCATGTGGACTGAGGTCAGGAGGTGTGGTCTGACACTGCAAATACACACATTATACTTCATCCAGTTCTAACAGGCTTGATTTACTTCAACAGAGTTACTAAAGTGGCATTTTTATCTTTATTGGTGGTTTTGAGGGGGGTTGTTTTCAGATTCTGGATATAAAAAATTAGGGGTTTAGTTCTCCTTTAATTCTACTGTGCTCCCTCACATGCCACAAAAAGACTGAGTCCCAGGTGGAACAGGCCAGCTGCCAGGGTAGAAAAATAAAAGTATAAACACAAATGTAGTGAAACATTTTAAATTAAAGGTCCTTGAATTTTAGCTGGCCATACACATTAGCGATATTAAATCCTGTCGGTCCACAACGGGAGTTACCTATAGCCACTAAAGTGTAAGGGCCGAATCCAACCTCTTGCTGTTACCCCAGGTCCTTCACAGCAGTGATGCCATCCTCTTGTACTCTGGTATACAAGTCTATGAAAAAGCATAAGGCATGGCTAAAAAAACAATAACAGCCACAGAAGAGGATGACACACCAGCAGATATTTTCGGCCGACCGAGTGATTTCATGCCACTTTCAGTCAGTCGCCCGAAAATATCTTCTGATTTGGGGCACATCGGATGAACGAAAGATCGAACTTGTCTTGTAATTCCGATCGATTGTTGTGGTTCCCTATGGGACTGCACGATCGATCGTTTGCATATTATGCCACGGCAGAATTGCCACGACAGATGGACATTTGTCCCGGGCCGCGCGCTCGCTCGGGAGGAAAAAGAGTCCCTCGGTGTGTACCCAGCCTTAGAGGCTTGTTAAACCTTAGAGAGAGGACTTCTAACTGCCTCACTATGGGAACTGTTAATAATTACTATCAGTGCTCTTGTGGTTTGGTACACATTAGCCTTTCACAGGTTAAGCATTGGGCTGACCCTCTTGTGAATGTCCAGAATTATTAGATGTAAAGGGGCCACAGTAGAGGGAGCTGGGTGAATTGAAAACTTGCATGGTTAAAAAAGAAATACTTCCACAAATAACTTACAGCACAGTACAAGCCTATAATGGTACCATGGAGGAGGATATCAAACTTTGGTGGAATCGGTGTTGTAGGCGTTTGTTTGTAAATGTGTGCAGATCCTGCAAGGAAAAGACTTCTTAATCTTATCTTCAGTAGTAGAGAATTGTACCGTTGTTAGCCTAGATGAAAGTGAAGACATCTTGGATATAAAGTAATACCTTTTATTGGCTAACTAAATCGAAGCACTAGGCTTATTCCTCAGGCATGATACAATACTGACTCTTATAAACTCTATCTTAATGAAACTGCAATAGGTTCTGGTCACTGTAACCAGCAAATCTGTTCTCAGAAAAACAAAACCAAACTTAGACTTCATACTACGTACGATTATGCCAAGCAGACATGGGACATTCATTGCCAAATACCAGATGCCTTGTGTGTACAGGATTAAGCTGGAGGACGTTTTTAACTGCACTGACATGGTTCTTTAAAACTGTGGGGTGTTCCGGCACAGACTCCTCCACAGATTAGCAAGTTAAACTGGTGTAAGGTGTATAAAGTTAAAATTATGTGTAGTATTTATTAAAGGACATAGAAACTATAATGAAAGTGTTACAGATATGCACAATTATAAGAAAGCACGGTGGAGGTAGCTTATGGGTGCTAGTTCCTCTCCCTGAACCTAATGGTTGGCCATAACATATGTTCCGATTTACTAACCCGACTTAGCTCTCCCCGGAAACACCTCTCCCGTTCTTCTATGCGACCAACATAGCGATCGCAAAATCCCATCATTTGCGATCGCATGTCGGTCGCATAGAAGAACGGGAGAGGCGGGTTCCGGCGGAGGATCCATCGAATGTCGCGGGAGCGCTCAGTCGGGTAAGTAAAATCGAACATAGGTATGGCAATTTAAGGCTGGGTATGAAAGGTGGGGGGTGAAAAAGAAATACAGGAAACATAAATTTACAGGGAGATTCAATTAAAGTTCTTATCGTTTAAAATGGTGCTAATTTTGCCAACCAATCAGATGTTATTTACATTTGAAAGCTAACATCTGATTGGTTGGGGCCAAATAAGCAGCATTTTTAATGATAAGAACTTTTATTACATCTACCCGGTATTGTGTCAAGGTGTCAATTAGGGAGAAAGGCTGAACCTGAAATTGAAATTAAGGACAACTATACTTCCTTACCAGGGTGAGGACCCGAAACCACCTTCTAGCTTCTGCAATACTTACTTTAAAGTTTCCTTTGTGGCTTGTCCTCCATTCAGTCTGCGATTCCAGCCAATGAGAAGACACGCTATGCAGAAGAAGAGGTCTTCTCATGACCGCGATTCAAAGCAGAGATGGGGAGTCGAAGTGTTGAAGGAAAATTAAGTAAGTATCGCAGAAGATAGAAGGCAAACCAGTGGTGAGGATCTGACAGTTTAGGGCCGTCCCCTGGGTACTACTGACAGCTGGGTCTGGTGGAACTAATGAGGATAGTGATCCTTAAAAGAAATAAACAGTAAGGGTGGGAATAATAGAAAAGGACAATAAGAAACCAATCAACATTAGATGTAGACTAAAAGTATGAAATTATTTTCGTGTAACCAATAAAATAAAGACATTCAGGGGGAGTTACGGGGCGGAGGAATCGATTGTTTTAAGGTTAAAGTCGCACTAGCCAATCCAATATAAGAACCTCTCTGGGGCATTGTTCACTAATATGTCATATTAGAGACACGGGATTCTTTGAGATTGGAAGAAAAAAAAAGAAGTGTTATTCTAAGTACACACACAGTCTGCAGGCCTGGACACACAGATTAAAGTGATGGGCACACAGAAATCTTCTGGAATGTAAGTGCTGCGGTAGGATCGCTCAAAATGTAATTTTGTATGCGCCCGAAGGTATGGGGCTTGTATAGGGCAGAGTGTGTGTAGCGGCTTCCCCCGAACGAGCATGCGGCCGCCTAATGTTCCCATCGAGATTCTGTGTGTCATTTTTAAAAATCTACATGTGTGTACCCAGCTATAGGTGAGGGTGTAAGGTTGCGATAGATGGACTTTATTCAAGCTCAATATTATGTAACTATCTATATGTGTGAATATTTTACCCGACTGCAAATCACCACCATTAAGGAATGAATCCCTGCCATTAACATGAAAATTTTGTTCGTCTTACAATGGGACATGAGCTCCGTCCATTTTGGAAACCCCAGGCGAGCAGTATTCACCTGGAAATGTGACAACCCCTATCTGAATTTGTAGTCCCGATTTTCTCGCATTGCGCATGCATTTTTAAATATAACAGAAAGCGCAGGAACGCAAAAAATTCCTGCAATTTCAATGTGAATGCGCATCCGCTTCTGTTTTCGAACCACATTTTTGCGCAATTGCATGTGTTTCCATAACAGAAAATGGGCCAATCGCACATGCAATCGTTGTGGCCTAACTGCGTCGTTTTGCTTCTCCGCATATTGTATTTTGCAAGCCACAATAAAAGGCAGCAGACAATAAAACCTGGCCATACATGGATCCATCCCGATTGTACAATCCAGATTGGGCGATAAAAAAATGTTCCTGTCTCCTGATAAGGCCGACAATATCCATGCACATCCAACGAATATCACGTGTACGACCATTTATTGGATGGTGTGTGGGCCCCTTAAATCTAGAAGAATACAACAGGACTGTCTAATACATTAAACTATATCTACCCAGCATCCTTCACTACAGTGGAAGATGCAGGAAGTTGTAGTCAAGTAACAGTGGAGGGCCCAGGATTAGATTTAATAAAATATTCAGCATGTGGGGAAGATGGGAAGTTACAACAATGCATCATAACAAACAATGGGAACAGGGAACTCTGTGTACATTCCAAAACACACCAAGTGACAGAACTTTGGCTGCGCAGCCAATCATTGTGACGGGGGCGTGGGATATTTCATCCCCATGACGTAGAAGACCGCTGTGTACTTTCCGGGACGTCATCAGAAAATGGTCCGCTACCAAACGTAAACAAAGAAGCGGGGTGGATGGAGCGTGGTATGTACCAAGTATTTCGCATAGAACGCTACTGATATATAGCGGCCTCTGCCTTATTGTTTTACTGCCATGTAAAACCCTGTGAACAAAAATGCCAACCCTAACCCAGATCGTCTCCCTGCCTTAGAATGGTTAGTCCAAACAAAAGATTCTGGCGGGAGCATACCAATTTTTTAAAATGGGGGGGAGAGCTCCTTTCCATTTAGATGACTGTTGCTGCTAAAATGTCGGTTCGTGTATTAAACTATTTTAAAGGGAAAATTAACAGTCTCATGGTATATCTACATGGGAATCTCTTCAAAACGGATTGTTAGTGGATTTTCCTCCCACCCCGCTTTTTGTAGTAATGGTATGGTCAGCCCTTCTCATTGGCTGAGTAGAGGATGTCCATGCTTGTACAGTGAGGTAGTGGGAACAGACAAAGGAGGTGATACTTGGAGAAGGAGCTCTGGCTGGTGAATGGAGCAGGTAATAAGGTTGGAACCTCATTCTATTTCTTTAACTACTTCACTCTCATTATCTACAACTCGTGTGAGGGGGGGGGGTGCTGGAGTTGTAGTCTTATTCTTTAGTCTTTGAGTCTATATTATGTTTAAATACTTTTACCAGCAGTTCACAATTAAAAACATGTATGATGGGGACAGTAGTCTGTTAATGACTTTTATATAAAAGAGTTTTGTGGGATTGGGCAGGATCCTGTTTCTCTCTTATTAGATATACCATATAGACCAGATGTTCAAAAAACTACAACCCACAGCATTACGCTGATAGGGAATGCTGGTGGTAATTGTAGTTTTCAAAAAATCTGGAGGGCTGCAGTTTATTTCTGATATATATAGTTAGTGTGCCCCTGCACCTACTGTAAATATAAATAATCATTTCATGTCAGGGTTGTGTACATTTATTGCGGTTGTAAAACAATTCATTGTCATATATACTTTTTTTTTTCTCAACTTCTTTCAATACACAATATTTGTTTTAAAAAATTTTCATGCTGCATTTTGTTTGGTGTGCTCTATACTCGCTGGGGTAACAATAGGGTATCACTATTAATCACTAGGAGTTGGTGATCCGATAATGCAAGAGTTAGAAACTCCCCTGTCGGTGTTTTTATGTGGATATGAACCCTAGTTTTCAGCCAAAATCTGCTGTCTGATATGAAGTGCGTTGTCGATTTCCCCAATGTTGAACTCTAACCTTCAGTTGTCTCGGACGGTCCTGGTCTGGATCTTCTTTTGTGATAAAATGTTGATAGAGGAATTACTACCCCATAGTGTTACCTGAGGATTAAACAACTTTTTGTAACAAGGGGGACTAAGCGTTTGTCCCAACACCAACCATCAACACCTAGCAACTGGTTGGCCAGGATGGATGAAGGTATGTCGGTCATAGCAAAAGTAGCCTAAGGGGTGGCTAAAGAAACCAGTGAATATATCCAAGATAAGCAACTTTAGAGTCCTTGGAAATTTTCCAGTTGGTGATCAATATACTTTTGATATTGCCAGACAGTCTATAAAAACAAAGGTCTATGCACAGCAGGGTTAGTATTTCCAATCAACACATTCAAACTATCTAATCATTGACAATATCGACCCATGTATGCCGGCTTTAGGCCACTGGTTAAAAGTTAGGCATAGTAGTATTACTTGCATTGTGGTAGCACTGATGGCCTTGCAGCTCTGAGTCTGAGTTCGATTCACACCTTGGACACACTGCAAGGAGATTGTACGTTCTCCTCGTGCTTGCGTGGGTTCCTCTGGGCACTGTGGTTTCCCCAACAATCATAAAGAATATTGATAGGTTGTAGGTGTACATAAAATGATACATTTGTAAGCTCTTCGGGGCAGGGCCTGATGTGAATTGAGTAAATAATTGTAAAGCGCGCCGGAATATGTAGCGCTATATTAGAAATAAAATAAATACATGTCTCTAAAGAAAAAGTTCAGATGAAAGTAAATGGTTCAGTATTGCCGTAGTAAAGAAAAAAACGTATGTTCATCATGTGAATAAAAATATCAAGATAAGGTGCCACCACTGTCTTCATTAAGTTGGGATATACTCCTGTCACATGTCGTTTTAAGGAAATGAAAGTGAAGATTTATATTTAATATATAAGGTGTAAGACGTGTTGCAACTGCAGATAAATCAGACGTTTATTTGCACAGTGTTATCCCTAGGGTTCTTTTAGCCGGGCGGCCCCACCCCGGCTACTTTTCAAGTGCCACCGGGCTGGAAAAAATTCCTTGAGCGAGAACTTTAGATCTAGGTTTTAAAGGGTATCCACTCATAATTTCAAGGTTTAGGCATCTAGTTCTATTGAAGTCTGACAGTCCCGACGGACCTTGTCTTGCATGCGCGATCTATGCGACTAGAAGAGAAGGTCCATGGGACCTGTCAGACTAAGCGCAGGGGAGCGAGCGAAGGGGCGGGTAAGTTTCATAACTGCTCACCGTCTCGCGTTCTATTGAAGAACGGAAGGTAAGGCACAGCTTCCTTACCTACGTTTTCAATAGAAACTGATGCCCTTCACAACTTGAAAATTAGGAGTGGAGATACCTTTAATAGGTGCCCAAAGGTCAGTAAAAATGACCCTAGGCATGTTTACTAGCTTTTCCAAGTCCCCAAGGCCACAAAAGGGTGGCACATGTGGTGTGCTGCCTTGTTACATGGTTTCTTCAGAAGGGAACTACAACTCTGCATTCTAAACCCCCAGATGCTGGGAAGTCATAGTGTTCAAACATATAGTGGGGATGAAAGTGACATCCCGGTCTATATAATGAGCATGATGCAGTGCACTTTACCAGTCCAACACAAATTTCCCTGTTTCCCCACCCCACCCTGCTACTTTTTCATGCCACCCCGGCTGGAAAAAAAAATCTGGGGGGAGAAACATGTTTGCATCTTTTCGGCTTACTTGTTGTGATTACTTTACCTCTATACAAGCCTACTTCCTATGCTATAGACCGTGAGAATAACAAATGGGGCACATTAAAAAAGCACCAATAATCTATGTCAGTATAATGTAAGGTGTAGAAAACAGCTATTACACACCTTAACAGATATGGAAGGATAGATATATAGATACATAGTTAGATTGGTATATAGATAGATATGGTGTGAAATAAACAGATATGGAGATAGATAGGTAGATAGGGAGGGAAATGATAGATAGATAGATAGATAGATAGATAGATAGATAGATGATAGAGAGATAGATAGATAGATAGATAGATAGGACAGATATGAGATAGATTATATAGATACATAGTAGATATGGTATATAGATAGATATGGTGTGTTGTAAATAAACAGATATGGAGATAGATAGGTAGATAGGGAGGGGGGAAATGATAGATAGATAGATAGATAGATAGATGATAGAGAGATAGATGATATAGATAGATAGATAGATAGATAGATAGAAAAACTCAAGCTGCAGAAGAAACAACAAGCCCACAACAGCACTGGGCCTAAGGTAAGATAAAGATAAGGAAAAAAACAGCCAGTGGACAGCACCAACAACCCACCCCAGTGACAATATATACAATAAAAGACTCATGCTATCCCACTGGGATGGTGCTAGGGAGGAAATCAATAATCCTAAAAAAACCACAATAGGGGACAAAAGACGTCCCTATAAAGACCCCTAAATTAGCACTCCCGCACTTTAACCCAACCCCAGGTACCCCACGCTCTCTAATAACACTGTCCCGGTATAATCAAGTTTGCCCACAGTGACTGGCATAATTTAAGTTTGCCCACTGGTTATAATCAATTTTGCCCACAGTAACTGGCATTAGTAAAGTTTGCCCACAGTAACTGGTTATAATCAAGTTTGCCCACAGTAACTGGTATAATTAAGTTTGCCCCAGTAAACTGGTATAATCAAGTTTGCCCACAGTGACTGTGGATAATTAAAGGAGAACTAAACCCAATTTTTTATACTCCAGAATCTGAAAACAACCCCCCCTATAAAAAACACACAATACTATAAAATACCACTTCAGTAAATTGTATTAAAGTAAATGTAAGCCTGTTAAGAACGGATTGAAGTATCGTGTGGTATGTGCAGTGTCAGACCACACCTCCTGACCTCAGTCACATGCTTCCTTGCTGCATCTGTCCTGGTAAAGGATTGGGCTAGAGATTATTAATGGGTGTGACAAAACTGTAAACACGTTTCTGCCATAGCTAAGGACTGAGGCATGTGCAGCAACATAAGGGTCGTGACCTAACTGTGTGATCTAGAATGTGAGAAATAAAGCACAACCATATGTTTTTAGGTAAATTCTCAGCGCCCGTATCAAAATGAGACGAAGTAAGACACAGATTACTGGTTTTATATAAGGTGTTTGTTTGCCTTCTGGTTCAGTGTGGTTGTTTGTGGCTTTAGTGTGTCCTTTAAGTTTGACCACAGTGGGACTGGTCTGGTAAAAAAAAACAACAAAAATATTTAATTTTGGGGTGGGGACTTGCCCTTTATTCTATTAGAGAGAGAGGATAGAGAGATGGTAAATAGAGAGATAGAAGATAGATAGATAGACAGACAGACAGACAGACAGATAGACAGACAGACAGACAGACAGGACAGAAGATAGATAGATAGATAGATAGATAGTAGATAGATAGATAAGATAGATAGATAGATAGATAGAAAGAGATAGATATATAGATACCATAGTTAGATATGGTTATATAGATAGAATATGTATGTAAATAAAAGATATGGCGATAGATAGGTAGATAGGAAGGGGGGATGAGATAGATAGATTGATAGATGATAGAGAGATAGAAGAGATAATAGTAGATAGTAGATAGATAGACAAGAAGGACAGACAGAGAGAGAGAGAGGGAGAGAGAGAGAGAGAGAGAGAGATGAGAGAGAGAGGAGGAGGAGAGAGAGAGAGATAGATAGATAGATAGATAGAACACTCAAGCAGCAGCAACAAAAAAGCCACACAACAGGCACTGGGCCTAAGGTAAGATAAAATAAGAAATTTTACAGGGGCACAACATGGGCACAAAGGCTAACAAATGGGGGCACATTAAAAAAGCACCAATAATCTATGTCAGAATAATGTAAGGTGTAGAAAACAGCTATTACACACCTTAAAGTGTGAGAGAGAGAGAGATAGCAGTGATAGATAGCTAGATAGATAGCTGTAGATAGATGGATAGATAGTAGATAGATAGATGATAGATCAGACAGACAGATATGGAGATAGATATATAGATACATAGTTAGATATGTTATATAGATAGATTATGGTGTGTAAATAACAGATATGAGATAGATAGGTAAGATAGGGAGGGAAGATGATAGATAGATAGATAGATAGATAGATAGATAGATAGATAGATAGATAGATAGATAGATGATAGATAGAAATAAAACTCAAGCTGCAGAAAACAACAGCCCCACAGCACTGGGCCTAAGGTAAGATAAAGATAGAAAAAAACAGCAGTGGACAGCACCAACAACCCACCCCAGTGACAATATATACAATAAAAAGACTCATGCTATTCCCATGGGATGGTGCTAGAGGAAATCAATAATCCTAAAAAAAACCACAATAGGACAAAAGACTCGTCCCTATACAGACCCCTAAATTAGCACTTCCGCACTTAACCCACCCAGTGACCCCACAGCTCTTATAATAACACGGTCCCGGTATATAATCAAGTTTGCCCACAGTGAATGGCCATAATTAAGTTTGCCACTGGTATAATCAATTTTGCCCACAGTAACTGGTATAGTAAAGTTTGCCCACAGTAACTGGTGTAATATCAAGTTTGCCCACAGTAACTGGTATAATCAAGTTTGCCCACAGTGACTGGGATAATTAGTTTTCCCACAGTAACTGGGATAATCAAATTTGCCCACAGTGACTGGGATAAGTTTGCCCACAGTGACTGGTATAAAAAAAACAAAAACAATTAATTCTGGGGGTGGACTTGCCCTTAATCTATTAGAATAAAGGGCAAGAATTTTACAGGGGCACAACGGCACAAAGGCTAACAAATGGGGCCAATTAAAAAAAAGCACCAATAATCTATGCAGTATAATGTAAGGTTTACGAAACAGATTATTACACACCTTACAGTGAGAGAGAGAGAGATAGCAGTGATAGATAGCAGTGATAGATAGATAGATAGATAGATAGATAGATAGATAGATAGATAGCAGTGATAGATAGCAGTGATAGATAGCAGTGATATATAGATAGATAGCAGAGATAGATAGATAGAGAGGAGAGAGAGAGGAGAGAGAGAGAGAGAGAGATGGTAAAAGAGAGATAGATAGATAGATAGATAGATAGATAGATAGATAGATAGATAGATAGATAGATAGATAGGAGATGGTAGATAGATAGATTGATAGATAGATAGATAGATAGATAGATAGATAGATAGATAGATATGGAGATAGACAGATACAGACAGACAGACAGACCAGACAGACAGACAGACAGACAGACAGACAGACAGACAGATAGATAGATAGATAGATAGATAGATAGATAGATATGGAGATAGATAGATATATATACATAGTTAGATATGGTTATGATAGATATATGGTGTGGTAATAAACAGATATGGAGATGAGATAGGTAAATAGGGAGGAGGATGTAGATAGATAGATAGATAGATAGATAGATAGATAGATAGATAGAAGATAGTAGTAGATAAACTCAGGCAGCAGAAAAAAAAACAGCCCACACAGCACTGGGCCTAAGGTAAGATAAAGATAAGAAAAAAACAGCAGTGGACAGCACCAACAACCCACCCCAGTGGACAATATATACAATAAAAGACTCATGCTATCCCACTGGGATGGTGCTAGGAGGGGAAATCATAATCCTAAAAAAACACAATAGGACAAAGACGTCCCTTACAGACCCCTAAATTAGCACTTCCGCACTTTAACCCACCCCAGTGACCCCACGCTCTTCTTAATAAACCATGTCCCGGTATATAAAGTTTGCCCACAGTGATGGCATAATTAAGTTTGCCACTGTTGTAATTAAATTGGGCCCACAGTAACTGGTATAGTAAAGTTTGCCCACAGTAACTGGTATCAAAGTTTGCCCACAGTGACGGGATAATTAAGTTTGCCCACAGTAACTGGTATAATCAAGTTGCCCACATTGACTGGGATAATTAAGTTTGCCCACAAGTAACTGGTATAAAAAAAAAAAATTTAATTCTGGGGTGGACTTGCCCTTTATCTATTAGATACCCCCCCGACACACACACACACACACAACACACACTTTGCCTCTGCTCTCAATGCAGAATAGCAGATAACTTTTTCTTTCAAGTTAACTCTGTGCTGCGCTTGGCTGACCAGTCTGGTAAATGTGCAATGGCATGGGGTGAGGGGGCTATATTATTCTCATTTACCATACTCTCAAGCCGAGGCAGCACAGAGTTACTTGAAAGAAAAAGGTTAGCTGTGTCTGTATGAGAGATTGGAGCGCGGAGGTGTTCCTACCCGTGCCCAGGATGTTCACAGTTCCCACAGACCTACCAGCTGGGCAGTGTCACTGACGGGTCTTTGTATAGAGGAATTTCCGAGTCTTTAAAAAACTTTTGAGACTTACACTGCCGGACAATGATATACAGGGGACAATGACGGAACAACAGTAGGGGTGTTGGACACTGGGGAAAACGCACCCAAAACTGGCAAAACCGGGGATGGTTGGGAGCATCAACACATGGAAAGCCAGTATCTTGGAACTTGGAAGCGGGGCACTTGGGGGCGGGCACTGTTCTCGTCAACTGGGGCACGTGCCCCAGTGTAGCGCCGCCACTGATCACATGGTCTCTGTGTGATGTGACAGCTCTATCCTCTATCACAGCAACAACAGAAAAAAATCAAGTTAAAGCAATTGTACTGCCTGAACAATCGCTGTTGAAATCGGAATTAACTTGATTCACTCAATTCACCACCAGATGGCAGCAAACAGGTTAATAACTAAAAAAAGCATTTTTAAAAGTTGTGTAAAGTAGCTTATGCTTTTTCCCAGGTCCTTATACATAGTGTACCATGTCTCATGTGAAAATTGTCCACAGCAGTTTGGAAAGTTTATCGGAACATACAAACACACACATCCATCGAGTTTTATATATATATATATAGATAAGGACCATTGTTACTGCCCACACACCAATCTCAGATGACTCCCTATAATACAGAACAGGGAGGGAAATTATCCATTTTCGATGGTTGTTTTTGCAGGGGACTGACTCCCTTTATCGTTTAATGTGTGTACCCAGATTTTACTCCTCACATGAAAAGCGCAGGAAAGCCACCAGAATCCTAATTATCATTTGTCAGCATCTATTTAGTCACAAGGAATTATCTTAACTCAGAAATTTGTTATGAGATCAATATTAATTGTATCTCGGTTTGCAACCGGATGTTTACTAAATATCCTTGTGGTTAAGACGTAAGAGTTGATATTTATTACAAATAAGTAATGTATATGGATGATGCGACAGGAGGAGGAAATACAGATTTCCCCCCCCCATTTATGTTACCTAAAAAGGCAGCAATATCCGCAATACTGGTAGTCACAGCAGCTGTAATAACCATTTCTGCCACAGCAGAGCAGTGAAAACAAGATAGAAGATTGCAATTCAGCTACAAGTCAGCTGCAAAGTTCTATTGATGGTATTTTATCTGCTTTAAAATACATTGAGATGGAGCAACAACAAAGGGAGATTTTTAACTGATCTTAAGAAAAAATATCGTTTAGCTCCAATAAATATGCACAAGCGCAGAGACAAGAGGATTATGGATGTGTTCCTTACATGATCAAAGCCAGTGATGGTTAGTCTTTAGGGGGGGAACACAAAGGAGTAAATGTTCATCCACTTCACGCTTTGTAACCATTTTACAGTAAAACACAATCAGGGTTATTCATAAAAGTTCTTTATTGTTTAAATGGTGCTAATTTGTGCCCCAACGAATCAGATGTTAGCTTCAAATGTTAAATAAAATCTGATTGGTGGGGCAAAATTAGCACCATTTTAAACGATAGGAACTTTTATTGAATCTCCCTGAATGTATTCATGTCACTTACTGTGTAGTTACAGTGAGTATCGCACCCCTCATGTATAATTATAGGGATATTAAAAGTCACCAAGGAATTCTATGGACATATTAAAGTACTCAAAGGAGACATTTCATGTCCTATATTTGACAATAAGGGATGTGTCTATGAGTTAATTGTCAGTAGTATAAGTAGGGGTATTCAACCACAATATAAATGTACCATCCCTAGATAATATGATGTAAAGTAACAAAATATACAGATCAAGTCAAAACCTTTCCTGTATGCAGAGGTTATATTTTTAGACTTGATCTGTATCATATTTGAATTACCCCTATTACTATTTGGGAAGTGTTGTGAGCGGGATGTGTTTTAACTTTCTTTCATTTTCTGTGTGTTTTTATTTGCCTTTCTATCCATATAAATATAATAAAGGAGATTTATGCTAAGATTACTTTTGGAGTGTGCCCGTCTTTATATCCACTGCTGTTTCTTTCTTATTTTAACCTTATTGCTCTTTAGGGGATGGAGCACCCCCTTTATGTGAATGTTTAACTCCATAATATAGCTGGTGCCTCTATTGGCTTAGCTCTTTTTGGGCCCAGTTCTTACATGAGCATGAGGCACCCAACCCCTTAGTGGTTATTTAAATGAGTCGTGACACCCCATCATGAGGTCATTTTTTAACAATCGGTCCCATAAGGATCCATAAAGAGTCAGGTTTTATCTCATAATTCACACCTCCAGGATCCTTATGGGATTCAACTGTAAAAAAAATCCTATAATGATGCGCTCTACTTGCCTGCAGCACCATGCATATATAGTCAGGCAACTTCTAATCTCCTTATAAATTGCCAGTAGGGGGGATACATACTCACTATATAAACCACTGTTGCTTCCATTATAAAACAAACCAATAATAGATGCTTATCTCCATAACAAGACAAGGAACCGAGATGGTAGAATGTTGGATCCATAAAACATGACAAAAACAGAGGGGGAAAAGCAGATTTCTGCCTTTATGTCTCTTGTAATGTACTTTTTTCAGAAATAAATAATAATGTTATGGCTTTCACAGTGCACTGTACAATGAAGTAGGGGTTATCCCTGTAGAAGAAATTCTATCAGTCATTTGACCTCCATGTTGACTGAGCTCTATAGATATCTACCTAATTATTTTCATCTATTGGAATCATACAGCTCAGTCCAGGCACAAACTGATCTCTGTTTGCCATTGAGTCAATATATGTTTTCCTTATATACATACAAGATCCATTACAGGTTTATTAAAACACGCCTGATTTCGTATAATACAATTAAATCCCTCTCGGGGTATGTTAAATGATGCCAACAAATCATCCTGAACATAACATCACATTAGAAATTATTTGATGGTGGTGACCTAATTTTTGTGGAAGGATTACTTGGGGATTAAAGCATTGGTTGATCCTGGGAAAGAATGATGACAGGCTGAACTTTACAATCATTCCTTTTAGCAAGGGAACATTCAAGTTATAAGGCAACGGCATAAATTATGGAAATTCCTTGTGTTTAAATCTCTAAGCAATACCTAAACCAAACCAATGTGTTCTGTAATCGCTTATCTTTCTAAGTGATCCAAACGAAGTTGAAACCAATTGATATCCATGTGAATTATACCAATGTGAAGTTAAACCATGGAGTTATACCAATGTGAAGTTATACCAATGTGAGTTATACCAATGTGACGTTATACCAATGTGAAGTTAACAAGTGAAGTTAACCAATGTGAAGTGTATACCAATGTGAAGTTAAAATGTGAAGTTACAAGGTTACCCTAACCATGTGAAGTTAAAAACCAATGTGAAGTTATACCAACATGTGAAGTTAAACCAATGTGAAGTTAAAACCAATGTGAAGTTATACCAATGTGAGTTAAAACCAAGTGTGAAGGTAACCAATGTAAATTTATACCAATGGAAGTTAAACCAATGTGCAAGTTATATACCAATGTGAAGTTGTCATTTACCAATGTGAAGTTACCGGCATTCCTCTTTCCCATTGGTCCTTCTGATTACTAAGGACTGCTCCAGTCATTCATCCTTGCCTGTTAGAGCTGTGGTTCACCTAGCTTGTGGTACCACTCTGTGTTTCTTGTGCTTGAAGTTAGCAGTCATTTTGTTCTTTGTTATTTCCTGTCTTTAATTAATGTGCTCTTGCCCACTTGTTATTTGTTTTCCAGTTCCTGTGAAAGTCCTTTGGTGTTCTGGTTTTTCCAGAGTATACCCGACCTCAGGTCTATACCTTGCGCTCTAAGACCTGGGGGGTAACCATGTACAGCAAGGCGCGAACAGTCTCCTGATGATCGGGGGGCTTGTCTACAAGTGAAGACAGCGCTGTAAATTGGGGTATAGGCGCTGAAGATATACTCGGGGACTCCGGGCATCACATGATTGGTTAATGAGGGTTGGGGGCTTATTTTTCTTTCTTTATTTTGAATGCATTAAAAATACTTACTAATGTAAAAATCCTTTTAATTAACCAGCTCTATAAGTGTACTTATTCAGCTTTTATGGAGCCAACAAACCTTGTAAAAGACTCGTGTACTTTAAGTGTGGAGCCTGCACTTCATTTACATTATACAGGAATTAAATCCAGGCAGGAATTAGAATTTTTATCTAACTGTGAATTATTATTTGGTTGGAGCTAATTATTCCTTTCAGTTGTAAATGTAATCAATGTGGTTGTGCAATCAGAGTGCAGATGTAATGTTTGAATTTAAGCATGTAGGTTGGTAGAGTTGGCTGGAACATTTTACTTGAATATTTCTGCAGCTGATTGGGAAACATGTGACTCCTCCATTCATAGAGGTACCCCTATAAAAATGGAAAATGTAGGTTGGTTTATCCACAAGGAACATAATTTTACTAAACAAAAAATGCTGTATGTATACTACCCCCTACCCCCTTTAATAATAATCACTTGTGCACAAAGGCAAAAAAAGGATTTCTCCATAAAAACAGCAATGCTTATGGCCACATTCAGTCATAATTCGTCTAAAGTTGGGGGTGGTAGGGGTAAGGTTTTGCAGGGTAATCTTGTCATTAGGAATAGATTGACAAAAGAGACGCCTGAGATTCTTAAAGGAAACTATTATATTCATATGATATGTTTTATAAAAGGGTGTCACTACCAGGGGACCCTGCGATCTCAGGGGTAATAAGAAATATGTATAGTCAGGGCACGGAGGAAAAAAGGCCAAACCTAATGGGGATAAAGCAGATCAAGCAAAACACAAATATTAAGCTGGATATACACCGCTAAGATCTTAAAAGATGACAGATGGAATTTAGGCAACACACAGTCGTAAGTGAGCTCCTATATAAAGTATAGGAAAAAATGTTTGACTTCCACATTCCATTTGGCCGTGACCAACTCCCTATACTTTAGTACAGGGGGCCGACCACAGCCGAGGGAAAGATCTGTCAGTGTCCAAGGTATCCGTGAATGTTCATTGGCTTCTGGGGACTGTTGGAACTGCCGGATATGAAGGAATCGTGTTACACACCTTATGGAGGGAAAAAGAAAAAGTTACAAGACCACAGCAACTCTTAGATAAACAGATGTGCATATAAAATAATATACAGAGTCCTTTACAAGGACAAACATAAAAAGTCAGTTTCCCTAATAAATACAACCAGTCCAAGACAATATCATAGTCAATAATGCACCATGGGGCTGCCCTACTCACTGGAACCAAATGGAAAACAGCAATCTGCTAAAAACAAATCAGTTTGAGTCAAAGTATTGAGTATGATGAACACTTAAGGTTCGTTACACCGTTCCCAATTGGCCAAACCCCCAAAACTGATACATTCACGCTGAATGAACTGCCTTTTCGGCCGAGAATTGCCCACATGTGTATTTGTCAATCTGGGCTTATTTTGTCGATCCGCTTAGCGGATCGCTTAACAACCCCGACTGACTGAAAACACACAAGTGATTCTTGGCAGAAGGCCCGTTTGTGTGTGTGGATTACTGGTGGCAGGGGGCGCTGCACACACATTGGACGTGTGACTCACCAGTGAAACTTAACTGAGCAGTTTAATCCTCCTGTAGCTCCCAACCCCAAAGCAATGACCAATGGAGTCACAGGTTGTTAAGGAATTATGCTGCCAGACTGTGTCTATTCATTACACTGGGTGGGGGGTCATAGTTAAAGTAATAATTTATTTACAAGCCTACATACATAGAAACATACAGATTTTGTGGTGGAGTCCTGTCTGTGTATTTATCTAGAGAGATGAGTCTTTACTTGCTTTAAAGCAGGAAACAAGTGGGATGGCAGCATCCTTAAAGTGTAACTGTGCTCAAAAATGACTATTGCAAGTATTTTTGCAATTTACTTTTTTTTTTTTTACATAGTTTTGAAGATATTTTATTTTATGTGTGATGTGGTAGCAACATCACCAGATCCCCTGCACTTCCTGCTCATGAAACCATGGAACAGTCCCCTCCCCTGTTGGGAGGCATTAAAAAAGGCAAAAATTTACACACCTTACACAAGCTGGTGGACTGCCGCGTGCTGTTCTCCCCCTCCCCTTCAGTCCTTCTCAGTCCCTGTAACTTGGTTTCTTCCTGTTTTAGGAAGGAGGAAACTACTATTGTGTGACGGCAGATTCAAACTCCCACCCCCTTCATGATCAGTGATTCTTCATATCTTGGGCTGTGCAGCACAGAGAGGTGATTGATGGCTAATTTAGGGTACACACCAACATAGTGCAGTGAATCGGTCGGCGGCCAGAAATATCTGATGGTGGGGGCGGTCGGCTGTGGATGAGCTAGGTCCACTAAACTGCGCCCGACAGGTCACTTGTCCCAGCCGAGCGCTCGCTTGCAGCAGATGCTTGGTCAGGACAAATAAGCCCCTTGCGTACCCAGGAACCTTTCATTCAAAATCAAACATTTCCCCTTTAAGGGGTTATCCTTAATATTGTGACATACATTATGTGTTACACAGCCCTACTGGCCATACACAAGTTAGGTTGTAAAGCTGATTAGACATGTGTTTGATGAACATCTAATTGGCTTTAATATCCAACTGCCCAGTGGTTCCAACCTGCAAAGTACCGCAATGTTCACCAGCTGGAATACACACACAAACAAACAATGTTACAGCTGTAACTTTTGTCATAGTGGATCGGTAAATCCGTTTGGGGAATGTTGCAGGTAAGTTAGTAGTGTTATGGGCAGCACTACAAATGAAGAGGGATTATTGGGGACCCTTGGCCATTCACTATTGTTTCATCTGGAACAGTCCCTTTAAGTAATAGTTCATTCAAAAAGTTGAACTATTCCTTTAATGTATTAATTGAAGGACCGGGAGGTTAAGGAGAGACGGGACAAAGAAAGAAAACTTATCTTAACATGATCCTCGACAAGCAGGACAGGTCCCAACCGCTTCCTGGTTCAGAGTAACGATAGCGCGGCATGCATAATAATGCGCGCTATTTCCACTGATGCTGCGGAGGGATCACGTGTAAGGTAAATATCTTTCTTTCTTTGTCCGTCGCTCCTGGTGAATTGATTGAAGTACGGAAGGTAAGGCATTAGCTCTCTAACCCCCTGGTCTTCAATCAATACATTAAAGGAATAGTTCACTTTTGAGAGATAATTCTTTAAATTCCCAGAGCTTGTAGAATTGTGAGTCTAGTCAGGTCTTGTCTACAATTCTAATGATCGTGTATTAAATGTAGAGTCGCTATTGGCACAAGCCTGTTGCATGATGTTCAGTTTCACTTCATTCAAGGGGTTAAACAGCATTTAGTAAACAAGACTTTATTTTACTATAATTGTTCTTGATTATGCAGTGAGTCACCTCTTACTCCGCCTGTCCAGGAAAGTAAAGAGAGTATAAAACAAGGTTGTCAGATTAATTGCAGCTGGTCCATAAAGCACACTTCAGCTTTTGAGGCTTAAATACTTGCTGCTGTTTTTTACACCTCCTTAACATGCATAAAAACATGGAATTTGTCTAAACACCACCTCACGTTTAGTGTAAGTTATCATGTACTGTCATTGCAAAAAGGGGGGGGGGGTGAAAGCAAATCATTATATAAACATTTTATTTATTGGGTATTATGATTCATGTCAAATCACCTGGCTACCGGATAGCAAAATGGAAAAAGATACAAGACTAGACCATCTGGGAGCCTCATTGGCCTTACACAAAATTATTTTTCCTTCCCACCAACTGATTGTAATATGTCCATGGGCACGGGGGTGGTGGGGTTAAAGGGGATTGGTTGGTTCCTTCTCCATCTGTTAGTAGGACTTGATTTATCACAATGTCACAACATGCTAAGGGGGCAGAATAAAAATGTAGGGGCAGTGATCCCCTCCTTTACACAGCTACTGCAGAGCCTCCCTAGTATTACCATATTTGCCAGTCTCCAGACAGGCAGAGCTCCAAAGTTCTATAACCTCATGAGACAGACAATGGTGTGTTGCCGTCGGCCCAAACACTTAACATGCAGTCAGATAAGCCTTTGGTTTACTCTCCTCAAACTCCTTTCCTCTGGGTATGATCATTCATATTGGATATAATATTGCTAAATGATAGCTTACTATTGATATGCTTAAGGGCAACTAAAGACACAGAACAAAAACTGAACCAGAAGGCAGAAACACCTTGATATAAAACCAGTAATCTGTGTCTTACCTCTCATTGTGATACAGTCACTGGGAAATTTACCTGAATAACATATGGTTTGTGCTTTACTTCTCAGCATTCTAGTATCACACAGTTTGGTCAAACGACCATTATGGTCTGCCACATGCTCAGTCCTTAGTTATGACAGAAAACTTGACAGTTTGGTCACACCATTAATAACTCTAGCCAATCCTTTACGGACAGATAAAGCAGGAAGGAAGCATGTGGACTGAGGTCAGGAGGTGTGGTCTGACACTGCAAATACACACATTATACTTCATCCAGTTCTAACAGGCTTGATTTACTTCAACAGAGTTACTAAAGTGGCATTTTTATCTTTATTGGTGGTTTTGAGGGGGGTTGTTTTAAGATTCTGGATATAAAAAATTGGGGGTTTAGTTCTCCTTTAATTCTACTGTGCTCCCTCACATGCCACAAAAAGACTGAGTCCCAGGTGGAACAGGCCAGCTGCCAGGGTAGAAAAATAAAAGTATAAACACAAATGTAGTGAAACATTTTAAATTAAAGGTCCTTGAATTTTAGCTGGCCATACACATTAGCGATATTAAATCCTGTCGGTCCACAACGGGAGTTACCTATAGCCACTAAAGTGTAAGGGCCGAATCCAACCTCTTGCTGTTACCCCAGGTCCTTCACAGCAGTGATGCCATCCTCTTGTACTCTGGTATACAAGTCTATGAAAAAGCATAAGGCATGGCTAAAAAAACAATAACAGCCACAGAAGAGGATGACACACCAGCAGATATTTTCGGCCGACCGAGTGATTCATGCCACTTTCAGTCAGTCGCCCGAAAATATCTTCTGATTTGGGGCACATCGGATGAACGAAAGATCGAACTTGTCTTGTAATTCCGATCGATTGTTGTGGTTCCCTATGGGACTGCACGATCGATCGTTTGCATATTATGCCACGGCAGAATTGCCACGACAGATGGACATTTGTCCCGGGCCGCGCGCTCGCTCGGGAGGAAAAAGAGTCCCTCGGTGTGTACCCAGCCTTAGAGGCTTGTTAAACCTTAGAGAGAGGACTTCTAACTGCCTCACTATGGGAACTGTTAATAATTACTATCAGTGCTCTTGTGGTTTGGTACACATTAGCCTTTCCAGGTTAAGCATTGGGCTGACCCTCTTGTGAATGTCCAGAATTATTAGATGTAAAGGGGCCACAGTAGAGGGAGCTGGGTGAATTGAAAACTTGCATGGTTAAAAAAGAAATACTTCCACAAATAACTTACAGCACAGTACAAGCCTATAATGGTACCATGGAGGAGGATATCAAACTTTGGTGGAATCGGTGTTGTAGGCGTTTGTTTGTAAATGTGTGCAGATCCTGCAAGGAAAAGACTTCTTAATCTTATCTTCAGTAGTAGAGAATTGTACCGTTGTTAGCCTAGATGAAAGTGAAGACATCTTGGATATAAAGTAATACCTTTTATTGGCTAACTAAATCGAAGCACTAGGCTTATTCCTCAGGCATGATACAATACTGACTCTTATAAACTGCTATCTTCAATGAAACTGCAATAGGTTCTGGTCACTGTAACCAGCAAATCTGTTCTCAGAAAAACAAAACCAAACTTAGACTTCATACTACGTACGATTATGCCAAGCAGACATGGGACATTCATTGCCAAATACCAGATGCCTTGTGTGTACAGGATTAAGCTGGAGGACGTTTTTAACTGCACTGACATGGTTCTTTAAAACTGTGGGGTGTTCGGCACAGACTCCTCCAAGATTAGCAAGTTAAACTGGTGTAAGGTGTATAAAGTTAAAATTATGTGTAGTATTTATTAAAGGACATAGAAACTATAATGAAAGTGTTACAGATATGCACAATTATAAGAAAGCACGGTGGAGGTAGCTTATGGGTGCTAGTTCCTCTCCCTGAACCTAATGGTTGGCCATAACATATGTTCCGATTTACTAACCCGACTTAGCTCTCCCCGGAAACACCTCTCCCGTTCTTCTATGCGACCAACATAGCGATCGCAAAATCCCATCATTTGCGATCGCATGTCGGTCGCATAGAAGAACGGGAGAGGCGGTTCCGGCGGAGGATCCATCGAATGTCGCGGGAGCGCTCAGTCGGGTAAGTAAAATCGAACATAGGTATGGCAATTTAAGGCTGGGTATGAAAGGTGGGGGGTGAAAAAGAAATACAGGAAACATAAATTTACAGGGAGATTCAATTAAAGTTCTTATCGTTTAAAATGGTGCTAATTTTGCCAACCAATCAGATGTTATTTACATTTGAAAGCTAACATCTGATTGGTTGGGGCCAAATAAGCAGCATTTTTAATGATAAGAACTTTTATTACATCTACCCGGTATTGTGTCAAGGTGTCAATTAGGGAGAAAGGCTGAACCTGAAATTGAAATTAAGGACAACTATACTTACTTACCAGGGTGAGGACCGAAACCACCTTCTAGCTTCTGCAATACTTACTTTAAAGTTTCCTTTGTGGCTTGTCCTCCATTCAGTCTGCGATTCCAGCCAATGAGAAGACACGCTATGCAGAAGAAGAGGTCTTCTCATGACCGCGATTCAAAGCAGAGATGGGGAGTCGAAGTGTTGAAGGAAAATTAAGTAAGTATCGCAGAAGATAGAAGGCAAACCAGTGGTGAGGATCTGACAGTTTAGGGCCGTCCCCTGGGTACTACTGACAGCTGGGTCTGGTGGAACTAATGAGGATAGTGATCCTTAAAAGAAATAAACAGTAAGGGTGGGAATAATAGAAAAGGACAATAAGAAACCAATCAACATTAGATGTAGACTAAAAGTATGAAATTATTTTCGTGTAACCAATAAAATAAAGACATTCAGGGGGATTACGGGGCGGAGGAATCGTTGTTTTAAGGTTAAAGTCGCACTAGCCAATCCAATATAAGAACCTCTCTGGGGCATTGTTCACTAATATGTCATATTAGAGACACGGGATTCTTTGAGATTGGAAGAAAAAAAAAGAAGTGTTATTCTAAGTACACACACAGTCTGCAGGCCTGACACACAGATTAAAGTGATGGGCACACAGAAATCTTCTGGAATGTAAGTGCTGCGGTAGGATCGCTCAAAATGTAATTTTGTATGCGCCCGAAGGTATGGGGCTTGTATAGGGCAGAGTGTGTGTAGCGGCTTCCCCCGAACGAGCATGCGGCCGCCTAATGTTCCCATCGAGATTCTGTGTGTCATTTTTAAAAATCTACATGTGTGTACCCAGCTATAGGTGAGGGTGTAAGGTTGCGATAGATGGACTTTATTCAAGCTCAAGTATTATGTAACTATCTATATGTGTGAATATTTTACCCGACTGCAAATCACCACCATTAAGGAATGAATCCCTGCCATTAACATGAAAATTTTGTTCGTCTTACAATGGGACATGAGCTCCGTCCATTTTGGAAACCCCAGGCGAGCAGTATTCACCTGGAAATGTGACAACCCCTATCTGAATTTGTAGTCCCGATTTTCTCGCATTGCGCATGCATTTTTAAATATAACAGAAAGCGCAGGAACGCAAAAAATTCCTGCAATTTCAATGTGAATGCGCATCCGCTTCTGTTTTCGAACCACATTTTTGCGCAATTGCATGTGTTTCCATAACAGAAAATGGGCCAATCGCACATGCAATCGTTGTGGCCTAACTGCGTCGTTTTGCTTCTCCGCATATTGTATTTTGCAAGCCACAATAAAAGGCAGCAGACAATAAAACCTGGCCATACATGGATCCATCCCGATTGTACAATCCAGATTGGGCGATAAAAAAATGTTCCTGTCTCCTGATAAGGCCGACAATATCCATGCACATCCAACGAATATCACGTGTACGACCATTTATTGGATGGTGTGTGGGCCCCTTAAATCTAGAACAATACAACAGGACTGTCTAATACATTAAACTATATCTACCCAGCATCCTTCACTACAGTGGAAGATGCAGGAAGTTGTAGTCAAGTAACAGTGGAGGGCCCAGGATTAGATTTAATAAAATATTCAGCAGTGGGGAAGATGGGAAGTTACAACAATGCATCATAACAAACAATGGGAACAGGGAACTCTGTGTACATTCCAAAACACACCAAGTGACAGAACTTTGGCTGCGCAGCCAATCATTGTGACGGGGGCGTGGGATATTTCATCCCCATGACGTAGAAGCCCGCTGTGTACTTTCCGGGACGTCATCAGAAAATGGTCCGCTACCAAACGTAAACAAAGAAGCGGGGTGGATGGAGCGTGGTATGTACCAAGTATTTCGCATAGAACGCTACTGATATATAGCGGCCTCTGCCTTATTGTTTTACTGCCATGTAAAACCCTGTGAACAAAAATGCCAACCCTAACCCAGATCGCCTCCCTGCCTTAGAATGGTTAGTCCAAACAAAAGATTCTGGCGGGAGCATACCAATTTTTTAAAATGGGGGGGAGAGCTCCTTTCCATTTAGATGACTGATGCTGCTAAAATGTCGGTTCGTGTATTAAACTATTTTAAAGGGAAAATTAACAGTCTCATGGTATATCTTACATGGGAATCTCTTCAAAACGGATTGTTAGTGGATTTTCCTCCCACCCCGCTTTTTGTAGTAATGGTATGGTCAGCCCTTCTCATTGGCTGAGTAGAGGATGTCCATGCTTGTACAGTGAGGTAGTGGGAACAGACAAAGGAGGTGATACTTGGAGAAGGAGCTCTGGCTGGTGAATGGAGCAGGTAATAAGGTTGGAACCTCATTCTATTTCTTTAACTACTTCACTCTCATTATCTACAACTCGTGTGAGGGGGGGGGGTGCTGGAGTTGTAGTCTTATTCTTTAGTCTTTGAGTCTATATTATGTTTAAATACTTTTACCAGCAGTTCACAATTAAAAACATGTATGATGGGGACAGTAGTCTGTTAATGACTTTTATATAAAAGAGTTTTGTGGGATTGGGCAGGATCCTGTTTCTCTCTTATTAGATATACCATATAGACCAGATGTTCAAAAAACTACAACCCACAGCATTACGCTGATAGGGAATGCTGGTGGTAATTGTAGTTTTCAAAAAATCTGGAGGGCTGCAGTTTATTTCTGATATATATAGTTAGTGTGCCCCTGCACCTACTGTTAAATATAAATAATCATTTCATGTCAGGGTTGTGTACATTTATTGCGGTTGTAAAACAATTCATTGTCATATATACTTTTTTTTTTCTCAACTTCTTTCAATACACAATATTTGTTTTAAAAAATTTTCATGCTGCATTTTGTTTGGTGTGCTCGTATACTCGCTGGGGTAACAATATGGTATCACTATTAATCACTAGGAGTTGGTGATCCGATAATGCAAGAGTTAGAAACTCCCCTGTCGGTGTTTTTATGTGGATATGAACCCTAGTTTTCAGCCAAAATCTGCTGTCTGATATGAAGTGCGTTGTCGATTTCCCCAATGTTGAACTCTAACCTTCAGTTGTCTCGGACGGTCCTGGTCTGGATCTTCTTTTGTGATAAAATGTTGATAGAGGAATTACTACCCCATAGTGTTACCTGAGGATTAAACAACTTTTTGTAACAAGGGGGACTAAGCGTTTGTCCCAACACCAACCATCAACACCTAGCAACTGGTTGGCCAGGATGGATGAAGGTATGTCGGTCATAGCAAAAGTAGCCTAAGGGGTGGCTAAAGAAACCAGTGAATATATCCAAGATAAGCAACTTTAGAGTCCTTGGAAATTTTTCCAGTTGGTGATCAATATACTTTTGATATTGCCAGACAGTCTATAAAAACAAAGGTCTATGCACAGCAGGGTTAGTATTTCCAATCAACACATTCAAACTATCTAATCATTGACAATATCGACCCATGTATGCCGGCTTTAGGCCACTGGTTAAAAGTTAGGCATAGTAGTATTACTTGCATTGTGGTAGCACTGATGGCCTTGCAGCTCTGAGTCTGAGTTCGATTCACACCTTGGACACACTGCAAGGAGATTGTACGTTCTCCTCGTGCTTGCGTGGGTTCCTCTGGGCACTGTGGTTTCCCCAACAATCATAAAGAATATTGATAGGTTGTAGGTGTACATAAAATGATACATTTGTAAGCTCTTCGGGGCAGGGCCTGATGTGAATTGAGTAAATAATTGTAAAGCGCGCCGGAATATGTAGCGCTATATTAGAAATAAAATAAATACATGTCTCTAAAGAAAAAGTTCAGATGAAAGTAAATGGCTTCAGTATTGCCGTAGTAAAGAAAAAGAACGTATGTTCATCATGTGAATAAAAATATCAAGATAAGGTGCCACCACTGTCTTCATTAAGTTGGGATATACTCCTGTCACATGTCGTTTTAAGGAAATGAAAGTGAAGATTTATATTTAGATATATAAGGTGTAAGACGTGTTGCAACTGCAGATAAATCAGACGTTTATTTGCACAGTGTTTCCCTAGGGTTCTTTTAGCCGGGCGGCCCCACCCCGGCTACTTTTCAAGTGCCACCGGGCTGGAAAAAATTCCTTGAGCGAGAACTTTAGATCTAGGTTTTAAAGGGTATCCACTCATAATTTCAAGGTTTAGGCATCTAGTTCTATTGAAGTCTGACAGTCCCGACGGACCTTGTCTTGCATGCGCGATCTATGCGACTAGAAGAGAAGGTCCATGGGACCTGTCAGACTAAGCGCAGGGGAGCGAGCGAAGGGGCGGGTAAGTTTCATAACTGCTCACCGTCTCGCGTTCTATTGAAGAACGGAAGGTAAGGCACAGCTTCCTTACCTACGTTTTCAATAGAAACTGATGCCCTTCACAACTTGAAAATTAGAGTGGAGATACCTTTAATAGGTGCCCAAAGGTCAGTAAAAATGACCCTAGGCATGTTTACTAGCTTTTCCAAGTCCCCAAGGCCACAAAAGGGTGGCACATGTGGTGTGCTGCCTTGTTACATGGTTTCTTCAGAAGGGAACTACAACTCTGCATTCTAAACCCCCAGATGCTGGGAAGTCATAGTGTTCAAACATATAGTGGGGATGAAAGTGACATCCCTGTCCTATATAATGAGCATGAGACATGTGCACATTTACCACCACACCAACATGCCCTGTTCCCCCCCCACCCTGCACTTTTTCATGCCCCCGGCGGAAAAAAAAAATCTGGGGAGGAGAACATGTTTGCATCTTTTCGGTATAGCTTGTTGATTTACTTTACTCTATACAAGCCTCTTCCTATGCTATAGACCGTGAGAAGATATATAGATACATAGTTAGATATGGTATATAGATAGATATGGTGTGTAAATAAACAGATATGGAGATAGATAGGTAGATAGGGAGGGAAATGATAGATAGATAGATAGATAGATAGATAGATAGATAGATGATAGAGAGATAGATAGATAGATAGATAGATAGACAGATATGGAGATAGATATATATCGATATATAGATACATAGTAGATATGGTATATAGATAGATATGGTGTGTTGTAAATAAACAGATATGGAGATAGATAGGTAGATAGGGAGGGGGGAAATGATAGATAGATAGATAGATAGATAGATGATAGAGAGATAGATGATATAGATAGATAGATAGATAGATAGATAGAAAACTCAAGCTGCAGAAACAACAGCCCACCACAGCACTGGGCCTAAGGTAAGATAAAGATAAGAAAAAAACAGCCAGTGGACAGCACCAACAACCCACCCCAGTGACAATATATACAATAAAAGACTCATGCTATCCCACTGGGATGGTGCTAGGAGGAAATCAATAATCCTAAAAAAACCACAATAGGGGACAAAAGACGTCCCTATAAAGACCCCTAAATTAGCACTCCCGCACTTTAACCCAACCCCAGGTACCCCACGCTCTCTAATAACACTGTCCCGGTATAATCAAGTTTGCCCACAGTGACTGGCATAATTTAAGTTTGCCCACTGGTTATAATCAATTTTGCCCACAGTAACTGGCATTAGTAAAGTTTGCCCACAGTAACTGGTTATAATCAAGTTTGCCCACAGTAACTGGTATAATTAAGTTTGCCCCAGTAAACTGGTATAATCAAGTTTGCCCACAGTGACTGTGGATAATTAAAGGAGAACTAAACCCAATTTTTTATACTCCAGAATCTGAAAACAACCCCCCCTATAAAAAACACACAATACTATAAAATACCACTTCAGTAAATTGTATTAAAGTAAATGTAAGCCTGTTAAGAACGGATTGAAGTATCGTGTGGTATGTGCAGTGTCAGACCACACCTCCTGACCTCAGTCACATGCTTCCTTGCTGCATCTGTCCTGGTAAAGGATTGGGCTAGAGATTATTAATGGGTGTGACAAAACTGTAAACACGTTTCTGCCATAGCTAAGGACTGAGGCATGTGCAGAACATAAGGGTCGTGACCTAACTGTGTGATCTAGAATGATGAGAAATAAAGCACAACCATATGTTTTTAGGTAAATTTCAGCGCCCGTATCAAAATGAGACGAAGTAAGACACAGATTACTGGTTTTATATAAGGTGTTTGTTTGCCTTCTGGTTCAGTGTGGTTGTTTGTGGCTTTAGTGTGTCCTTTAAGTTTGACCACAGTGGGACTGGTCTGGTAAAAAAAAACAACAAAAATATTTAATTTTGGGGTGGGGACTTGCCCTTTATTCTATTAGAGAGAGAGGATAGAGAGATGGTAAATAGAGAGATAGAAGATAGATAGATAGACAGACAGACAGACAGACAGATAGACAGACAGACAGACAGACAGGACAGAAGATAGATAGATAGATAGATAGATAGTAGATAGATAGATAAGATAGATAGATAGATAGATAGAAAGAGATAGATATATAGATACCATAGTTAGATATGGTTATATAGATAGAATATGTATGTAAATAAAAGATATGGCGATAGATAGGTAGATAGGAAGGGGGGATGAGATAGATAGATTGATAGATGATAGAGAGATAGAAGAGATAATAGTAGATAGTAGATAGATAGACAAGAAGGACAGACAGAGAGAGAGAGAGGGAGAGAGAGAGAGAGAGAGAGAGATGAGAGAGAGAGGAGGAGGAGAGAGAGAGAGATAGATAGATAGATAGATAGAACACTCAAGCAGCAGCAACAAAAAAGCCACACAACAGGCACTGGGCCTAAGGTAAGATAAAATAAGAAATTTTACAGGGGCACAACATGGGCACAAAGGCTAACAAATGGGGGCACATTAAAAAAGCACCAATAATCTATGTCAGAATAATGTAAGGTGTAGAAAACAGCTATTACACACCTTAAAGTGTGAGAGAGAGAGAGATAGCAGTGATAGATAGCTAGATAGATAGCTGTAGATAGATGGATAGATAGTAGATAGATAGATGATAGATAAGACAGACAGATATGGAGATAGATATATAGATACATAGTTAGATATGTTATATAGATAGATTATGGTGTGTAAATAACAGATATGAGATAGATAGGTAAGATAGGGAGGGAAGATGATAGATAGATAGATAGATAGATAGATAGATAGATAGATAGATAGATAGATAGATAGATGATAGATAGAAATAAAACTCAAGCTGCAGAAAACAACAGCCCCACAGCACTGGGCCTAAGGTAAGATAAAGATAGAAAAAAACAGCAGTGGACAGCACCAACAACCCACCCCAGTGACAATATATACAATAAAAAGACTCATGCTATTCCCATGGGATGGTGCTAGAGGAAATCAATAATCCTAAAAAAAACCACAATAGGACAAAAGACTCGTCCCTATACAGACCCCTAAATTAGCACTTCCGCACTTAACCCACCCAGTGACCCCACAGCTCTTATAATAACACGGTCCCGGTATATAATCAAGTTTGCCCACAGTGAATGGCCATAATTAAGTTTGCCACTGGTATAATCAATTTTGCCCACAGTAACTGGTATAGTAAAGTTTGCCCACAGTAACTGGTGTAATATCAAGTTTGCCCACAGTAACTGGTATAATCAAGTTTGCCCACAGTGACTGGGATAATTAGTTTTCCCACAGTAACTGGGATAATCAAATTTGCCCACAGTGACTGGGATAAGTTTGCCCACAGTGACTGGTATAAAAAAAACAAAAACAATTAATTCTGGGGGTGGACTTGCCCTTAATCTATTAGAATAAAGGGCAAGAATTTTACAGGGGCACAACGGCACAAAGGCTAACAAATGGGGCCAATTAAAAAAAAGCACCAATAATCTATGCAGTATAATGTAAGGTTTACGAAACAGATTATTACACACCTTACAGTGAGAGAGAGAGAGATAGCAGTGATAGATAGCAGTGATAGATAGATAGATAGATAGATAGATAGATAGATAGATAGATAGCAGTGATAGATAGCAGTGATAGATAGCAGTGATATATAGATAGATAGCAGAGATAGATAGATAGAGAGGAGAGAGAGAGGAGAGAGAGAGAGAGAGAGATGGTAAAAGAGAGATAGATAGATAGATAGATAGATAGATAGATAGATAGATAGATAGATAGATAGATAGATAGGAGATGGTAGATAGATAGATTGATAGATAGATAGATAGATAGATAGATAGATAGATAGATAGATATGGAGATAGACAGATACAGACAGACAGACAGACCAGACAGACAGACAGACAGACAGACAGACAGACAGACAGATAGATAGATAGATAGATAGATAGATAGATAGATATGGAGATAGATAGATATATATACATAGTTAGATATGGTTATGATAGATATATGGTGTGGTAATAAACAGATATGGAGATGAGATAGGTAAATAGGGAGGAGGATGTAGATAGATAGATAGATAGATAGATAGATAGATAGATAGATAGAAGATAGTAGTAGATAAACTCAGGCAGCAGAAAAAAAAACAGCCCACACAGCACTGGGCCTAAGGTAAGATAAAGATAAGAAAAAAACAGCAGTGGACAGCACCAACAACCCACCCCAGTGGACAATATATACAATAAAAGACTCATGCTATCCCACTGGGATGGTGCTAGGAGGGGAAATCATAATCCTAAAAAAACACAATAGGACAAAGACGTCCCTTACAGACCCCTAAATTAGCACTTCCGCACTTTAACCCACCCCAGTGACCCCACGCTCTTCTTAATAAACCATGTCCCGGTATATAAAGTTTGCCCACAGTGATGGCATAATTAAGTTTGCCACTGTTGTAATTAAATTGGGCCCACAGTAACTGGTATAGTAAAGTTTGCCCACAGTAACTGGTATCAAAGTTTGCCCACAGTGACGGGATAATTAAGTTTGCCCACAGTAACTGGTATAATCAAGTTGCCCACATTGACTGGGATAATTAAGTTTGCCCACAAGTAACTGGTATAAAAAAAAAAAATTTAATTCTGGGGTGGACTTGCCCTTTATCTATTAGATACCCCCCCGACACACACACACACACACAACACACACTTTGCCTCTGCTCTCAATGCAGAATAGCAGATAACTTTTTCTTTCAAGTTAACTCTGTACTGCGCTTGGCTGACCAGTCTGGTAAATGTGCAATGGCATGGGGTGAGGGGGCTTATTATTCTCATTTACCATACTCTCAAGCCGAGGCAGCACAGAGTTACTTGAAAGAAAAAGGTTAGCTGTGTCTGTATGAGAGATTGGAGCGCGGAGGTGTTCCTACCCGTGCCCAGGATGTTCACAGTTCCCACAGACCTACCAGCTGGGCAGTGTCACTGACGGGTCTTTGTATAGAGGAATTTCCGAGTCTTTAAAAAACTTTTGAGACTTACACTGCCGGACGATGATATACAGGGGACAATGACGGAACAACAGTAGGGGTGTTGGACACTGGGGAAAACGCACCCAAAACTGGCAAAACCGGGGATGGTTGGGAGCATCAACACATGGAAAGCCAGTATCTTGGAACTTGGAAGCGGGGCACTTGGGGGCGGGCACTGTCTCGTCAACTGGGGCACGTGCCCCAGTGTAGCGCCGCCACTGATCACATGGTCTCTGTGTGATGTGACAGCTCTATCCTCTATCACAGCAACAACAGAAAAAAATCAAGATAAAGCAATTGTACTGCCATGAACAATCGCTGTTGAAATCGGAATTAACTTGATTCACTCAATTCACCACCAGATGGCAGCAAACAGGTTAATAACTAAAAAAAGCATTTTTAAAAGTTGTGTAAAGTAGCTTATGCTTTTTCCCAGGTCCTTATACATAGTGTACCATGTCTCATGTGAAAATTGTGCACAGCAGTTTGGAAAGTTTATCGGAACATACAAACACACACATCCATCGAGTTTTATATATATATATATAGATAAGGACCATTGTTACTGCCCACACACCAATCTCAGATGACTCCCTATAATACAGAACAGGGAGGGAAATTATCCATTTTCGATGGTTGTTTTTGCAGGGGACTGACTCCCTTTATCGTTTAATGTGTGTACCCAGATTTTACTCCTCACATGAAAAGCGCAGGAAAGCCACCAGAATCCTAATTATCATTTGTCAGCATCTATTTAGTCACAAGGAATTATCTTAACTCAGAAATTTGTTATGAGATCAATATTAATTGTATCTCGGTTTGCAACCGGATGTTTACTAAATAGTCCTTGTGGTTAAGACGTAAGAGTTGATATTTATTACAAATAAGTAATGTATATGGATGATGCGACAGGAGGAGGAAATACAGATTTCCCCCCCCCATTTATGTTACCTAAAAAGGCAGCAATATCCGCAATACTGGTAGTCACAGCAGCTGTAATAACCATTTCTGCACAGCAGAGCAGTGAAAACAAGATAGAAGATTGCAATTCAGCTACAAGTCAGCTGCAAAGTTCTATTGATGGTATTTTATCTGCTTTAAAATACATTGAGATGGAGCAACAACAAAGGGAGATTTTTAACTGATCTTAAGAAAAAATATCGTTTAGCTCCAATAAATATGCACAAGCGCAGAGACAAGAGGATTATGGATGTGTTCCTTACATGATCAAAGCCAGTGATGGTTAGTCTTTAGGGGGGGAACACAAAGGAGTAAATGTTCATCCACTTCACGCTTTGTAACCATTTTACAGTAAAACACAATCAGGGTTATTCATAAAAGTTCTTTATTGTTTAAATGGTGCTAATTTGTGCCCCAACGAATCAGATGTTAGCTTCAAATGTTAAATAAAATCTGATTGGTGGGGCAAAATTAGCACCATTTTAAACGATAGGAACTTTTATTGAATCTCCCTGAATGTATTCATGTCACTTACTGTGTAGTTACAGTGAGTATCGCACCCCTCATGTATAATTATAGGGATATTAAAAGTCACCAAGGAATTCTATGGACATATTAAAGTACTCAAAGGAGACATTTCATGTCCTATATTTGACAATAAGGGATGTGTCTATGAGTTAATTGTCAGTAGTATAAGTAGGGGTATTCAACCACAATATAAATGTACCATCCCTAGATAATATGATGTAAAGTAACAAAATATACAGATCAAGTCAAAACCTTTCCTGTATGCAGAGGTTATATTTTTAGACTTGATCTGTATCATATTTGATTACCCCTATTACTATTTGGGAAGTGTTGTGAGCGGGATGTGTTTTAACTTTCTTTCATTTTCTGTGTGTTTTTATTTGCCTTTCTATCCATATAAATATAATAAAGGAGATTTATGCTAAGATTACTTTTGGAGTGTGCCCGTCTTTATATCCACTGCTGTTTCTTTCTTATTTTAACCTTATTGCTCTTTAGGGGATGGAGCACCCCCTTTATGTGAATGTTTAACTCCATAATATAGCTGGTGCCTCTATTGGCTTAGCTCTTTTTGGGCCCAGTTCTTACATGAGCATGAGGCACCCAACCCCTTAGTGGTTATTTAAATGAGTCGTGACACCCCATCATGAGGTCATTTTTTAACAATCGGTCCCATAAGGATCCATAAAGAGTCAGGTTTTATCTCATAATTCACACCTCCAGGATCCTTATGGGATTCAACTGTAAAAAAAATCCTATAATGATGCGCTCTACTTGCCTGCAGCACCATGCATATATAGTCAGGCAACTTCTAATCTCCTTATAAATTGCCAGTAGGGGGGATACATACTCACTATATAAACCACTGTTGCTTCCATTATAAAACAAACCAATAATAGATGCTTATCTCCATAACAAGACAAGGAACCGAGATGGTAGAATGTTGGATCCATAAAACATGACAAAAACAGAGGGGGAAAAGCAGATTTCTGCCTTTATGTCTCTTGTAATGTACTTTTTTCAGAAATAAATAATAATGTTATGGTTTCACAGTGCACTGTACAATGAAGTAGGGGTTATCCCTGTAGAAGAAATTCTATCAGTCATTTGACCTCCATGTTGACTGAGCTCTATAGATATCTACCTAATTATTTTCATCTATTGGAATCATACAGCTCAGTCCAGGCACAAACTGTCTCTGTTTGCCATTGAGTCAATATATGTTTTCCTTATATACATACAAGATCCATTACAGGTTATTAAAACACGCCTGATTTCGTATAATACAATTAAATCCCTCTCGGGGTATGTTAAATGATGCCAACAAATCATCCTGAACATAACATCACATTAGAAATTATTTGATGGTGGTGACCTAATTTTTGTGGAAGGATTACTTGGGGATTAAAGCATTGGTTGATCCTGGGAAAGAATGATGACAGGCTGAACTTTACAATCATTCCTTTTAGCAAGGGAACATTCAAGTTATAAGGCAACGGCATAAATTATGGAAATTCCTTGTGTTTAAATCTCTAAGCAATACCTAAAGCCAAACCAATGTGTTCTGTAATCGCTTATCTTTCTAAGTGATTCCAAACGAAGTTGAAACCAATTGATATCCATGTGAATTATACCAATGTGAAGTTAAACCATGGAGTTATACCAATGTGAAGTTATACCAATGTGAGTTATACCAATGTGACGTTATACCAATGTGAAGTTAACAAGTGAAGTTAACCAATGTGAAGTGTATACCAATGTGAAGTTAAAATGTGAAGTTCCAATGTTACTAACCATGTGAAGTTAAAAACCAATGTGAAGTTATACCAAGATTGTGAAGTTAAACCAATGTGAAGTTAAAACCAATGTGAAGTTATACCAATGTGAGTTAAAACCAAGTGTGAAGGTAACCAATGTAAATTTATACCAATGGAAGTTAAACCAAGTGCAAGTTATATACCAATGTGAAGTTGTAATTTACCAATGTGAAGTTACCGGCATTCCTCTTTCCCATTGGTCCTTCTGATTACTAAGGACTGCTCCAGTCATTCATCCTTGCCTGTTAGAGCTGTGGTTCACCTAGCTTGTGGTCCCACTCTGTGTTTCTTGTGCTTGAAGTTAGCAGTCATTTTGTTCTTTGTTATTTCCTGTCTTTAATTAATGTGCTCTTGCCCACTTGTTATTTGTTTTCCAGTTCCTGTGAAAGTCCTTTGGTGTTCTGGTTTTTCCAGAGTATACCCGACCTCAGGTCTATACCTTGCGCTCTAAGACCTGGGGGGTAACCATGTACAGCAAGGCGCGAACAGTCTCCTGATGATCGGGGGGCTTGTCTACAAGTGAAGACAGCGCTGTAAATTGGGGTATAGGCGCTGAAGATATACTCGGGGACTCCGGGCATCACATGATTGGTTAATGAGGGTTGGGGGCTTATTTTTCTTTCTTTATTTTGAATGCATTAAAAATACTTACTAATGTAAAAATCCTTTTAATTAACCAGCTCTATAAGAGTACTTATTCAGCTTTTATGGAGCCAACAAACCTTGTAAAAGACTCGTGTACTTTAAGTGTGGAGCCTGCACTTCATTTACATTATACAGGAATTAAATCCAGGCAGGAATTAGAATTTTTATCTAACTGTGAATTATTATTTGGTTGGAGCTAATTATTCCTTTCAGTTGTAAATGTAATCAATGTGGTTGTGCAATCAGAGTGCAGATGTAATGTTTGAATTAAGCATGTAGGTTGGTAGAGTTGGCTGGAACATTTTACTTGAATATTTCTGCAGCTGATTGGGAAACATGTGACTCCTCCATTCATAGAGGTACCCCTATAAAAATGGAAAATGTAGGTTGGTTTATCCACAAGGAACATAATTTTACTAAACAAAAAATGCTGTATGTATCTACCCCCTACCCCCTTTAATAATAATCACTTGTGCACAAAGGCAAAAAAAGGATTTCTCCAAAAAACAGCAATGCTATATGGCCACATTCAGTCATAATTCGTCTAAAGTTGGGGGTGGTATGGGGTAAGGTTTTGCAGGGTAATCTTGTCATTAGGAATAGATTGACAAAAGAGACGCCTGAGATTCTTAAAGGAAACTATTATATTCATATGATATGTTTGTATAAAAGGGTGTCACTACCAGGGGACCCTGCGATCTCAGGGGTAATAAGAAATATGTATAGTCAGGGCACGGAGGAAAAAAGGCCAAACCTAATGGGGATAAAGCAGATCAAGCAAAACACAAATATTAAGCTGGATATACACCGCTAAGATCTTAAAAGATGACAGATGGAATTTAGGCAACACACAGTCGTAAGTGAGCTCCTATATAAAGTATAGGAAAAAATGTTTGACTTCCACATTCCATTTGGCCGTGACCAACTCCCTATACTTTAGTACAGGGGGCCGACCACAGCCGAGGGAAAGATCTGTCAGTGTCCAAGGTATCCGTGAATGTTCATTGGCTTCTGGGGACTGTTGGAACTGCCGGATATGAAGGAATCGTGTTACACACCTTATGGAGGGAAAAAGAAAAAGTTACAAGACCACAGCAACTCTTAGATAAACAGATGTGCATATAAAATAATATACAGAGTCCTTTACAAGGACAAACATAAAAAGTCAGTTTCCCTAATAAATACAACCAGTCCAAGACAATATCATAGTCAATAATGCACCATGGGGCTGCCCTACTCACTGGAACCAAATGGAAAACAGCAATCTGCTAAAAACAAATCAGTTTGAGTCAAAGTATTGAGTATGATGAACACTTAAGGTTCGTTACACCGTTCCCAATTGGCCAAACCCCCAAAACTGATACATTCACGCTGAATGAACTGCCTTTTCGGCCGAGAATTGCCCACATGTGTATTTGTCAATCTGGGCTTATTTTGTCGATCCGCTTAGCGGATCGCTTAACAACCCCGACTGACTGAAAACACACAAGTGATTCTTGGCAGAAGGCCCGTTTGTGTGTGTGGATTACTGGTGGCAGGGGGCGCTGCACACACATTGGACGTGTGACTCACCAGTGAAACTTAACTGAGCAGTTTAATCCTCCTGTAGCTCCCAACCCCAAAGCAATGACCAATGGAGTCACAGGTTGTTAAGGAATTATGCTGCCAGACGTGTCTATTCATTACACTGGGTGGGGGGTCATAGTTAAAGTAATAATTTATTTACAAGCCTACATACATAGAAACATACAGATTTTGTGGTGGAGTCCTGTCTGTGTATTTATCTAGAGAGATGAGTCTTTACTTGCTTTAAAGCAGGAAACAAGTGGGATGGCAGCATCCTTAAAGTGTAACTGTGCTCAAAAAGGACTATTGCAAGTACTTTTTGCAATTTACTTTTTTTTTTTTTACATAGTTTTGAAGATATTTTATTTTATGTGTGATGTGGTAGCAACATCACCAGATCCCCTGCACTTCCTGCTCATGAAACCATGGAACAGTCCCCTCCCCTGTGTGGGAGGCATTAAAAAAGGCAAAAATTTACACACCTTACACAAGTGGTGGACTGCCGCGTGCTGTTCTCCCCCTCCCCTTCAGTCCTTCTCAGTCCCTGTAACTTGGTTTCTTCCTGTTTTAGGAAGGAGGAAACTACTATTGTGTGACGGCAGATTCAAACTCCCACCCCCTTCATGATCAGTGATTCTTCATATCTTGGGCTGTGCAGCACAGAGAGGTGATTGATGGCTAATTTAGGGTACACACCAACATAGTGCAGTGAATCGGTCGGCGGCCAGAAATATCTGATGGTGGGGGCGGTCGGCTGTGGATGAGCTAGGTCCACTAAACTGCGCCCGACAGGTCACTTGTCCCAGCCGAGCGCTCGCTTGCAGCAGATGCTTGGTCAGGACAAATAAGCCCCTTGCGTACCCAGGAACCTTTCATTCAAAATCAAACATTTCCCCTTTAAGGGGTTATCCTTAATATTGTGACATACATTATGTGTTACACAGCCCTACTGGCCATACACAAGTTAGGTTGTAAAGCTGATTAGACATGTGTTTGATGAACATCTAATTGGCTTTAATATCCAACTGCCCAGTGGTTCCAACCTGCAAAGTACCGCAATGTTCACCAGCTGGAATACACACACAAACAAACAATGTTACAGCTGTAACTTTTGTCATAGTGGATCGGTAAATCCGTTTGGGGAATGTTGCAGGTAAGTTAGTAGTGTTATGGGCAGCACTACAAATGAAGAGGGATTATTGGGGACCCTTGGCCATTCACTATTGTTTCATCTGGAACAGTCCCTTTAAGTAATAGTTCATTCAAAAAGTTGAACTATTCCTTTAATGTATTAATTGAAGGACCGGGAGGTTAAGGAGAGACGGGACAAAGAAAGAAAACTTATCTTAACATGATCCTCGACAAGCAGGACAGGTCCCAACCGCTTCCTGGTTCAGAGTAACTATAGCGCGGCATGCATAATAATGCGCGCTATTTCCACTGATGCTGCGGAGGGATCACGTGTAAGGTAAATATCTTTCTTTCTTTGTCCGTCGCTCCTGGTGAATTGATTGAAGTACGGAAGGTAAGGCATTAGCTCTCTAACCCCCTGGTCTTCAATCAATACATTAAAGGAATAGTTCACTTTTGAGAGATAATTCTTTAAATTCCCAGAGCTTGTAGAATTGTGAGTCTAGTCAGGTCTTGTCTACAATTCTAATGATCGTGTATTAAATGTAGAGTCGCTATTGGCACAAGCCTGTTGCATGATGTTCAGTTTCACTTCATTCAAGGGGTTAAACAGCATTTAGTAAACAAGACTTTATTTTACTATAATTGTTCTTGATTATGCAGTGAGTCACCTCTTACTCCGCCTGTCCAGGAAAGTAAAGAGAGTATAAAACAAGGTTGTCAGATTAATTGCAGCTGGTCCATAAAGCACACTTCAGCTTTTGAGGCTTAAATACTTGCTGCTGTTTTTTACACCTCCTTAACATGCATAAAAACATGGAATTTGTCTAAACACCACCTCACGTTTAGTGTAAGTTATCATGTACTGTCATTGCAAAAAGGGGGGGGGGGTGAAAGCAAATCATTATATAAACATTTTATTTATTGGGTATTATGATTCATGTCAAATCACCTGGCTACCGGATAGCAAAATGGAAAAAGATACAAGACTAGACCATCTGGGAGCCTCATTGGCCTTACACAAAATTATTTTTCCTTCCCACCAACTGATTGTAATATGTCCATGGGCACGGGGGTGGTGGGGTTAAAGGGGATTGGTTGGTTCCTTCTCCATTGTTAGTAGGACTTGATTTATCACAATGTCACAACATGCTAAGGGGGCAGAATAAAAATGTAGGGGCAGTGATCCCCTCCTTTACACAGCTACTGCAGAGCCTCCCTAGTATTACCATATTTGCCAGTCTCCAGACAGAGCAGAGCTCCAAAGTTCTATAACCTCATGAGACAGACAATGGTGTGTTGCCGTCGGCCCAAACACTTAACATGCAGTCAGATAAGCCTTTGGTTTACTCTCCTCAAACTCCTTTCCTCTGGGTATGATCATTCATATTGGACATAATATTGCTAAATGATAGCTTACTATTGATATGCTTAAGGGCAACTAAAGACACAGAACAAAAACTGAACCAGAAGGCAGAAACACCTTGATAAAAACCAGTAATCTGTGTCTTACCTCTCATTGTGATACAGTCACTGGGAAATTTACCTGAATAACATATGGTTTGTGCTTTACTTCTCAGCATTCTAGTATCACACAGTTTGGTCAAACGACCATTATGGTCTGCCACATGCTCAGTCCTTAGTTATGACAGAAAACTTGACAGTTTGGTCACACCATTAATAACTCTAGCCAATCCTTTACAGGACAGATAAAGCAGGAAGGAAGCATGTGGACTGAGGTCAGGAGGTGTGGTCTGACACTGCAAATACACACATTATACTTCATCCAGTTCTAACAGGCTTGATTTACTTCAACAGAGTTACTAAAGTGGCATTTTTATCTTTATTGGTGGTTTTGAGGGGGGTTGTTTTCAGATTCTGGATATAAAAAATTGGGGTTTAGTTCTCCTTTAATTCTACTGTGCTCCCTCACATTGCCACAAAAAGACTGAGTCCCAGGTGGAACAGGCCAGCTGCCAGGGTAGAAAAATAAAAGTATAAACACAAATGTAGTGAAACATTTTAAATTAAAGGTACTTGAATTTTAGCTGGCCATACACATTAGCGATATTAAATCCTGTCGGTCCACAACGGGAGTTACCTATTAGCCACTAAAGTGTAAGGGCCGAATCCAACCTCTTGCTGTTACCCCAGGTCCTTCACAGCAGTGATGCCATCCTCTTGTACTCTGGTATACAAGTCTATGAAAAAGCATAAGGCATGGCTAAAAAAACAATAACAGCCACAGAAGAGGATGACACACCAGCAGATATTTTCGGCCGACCGAGTGATTTCATGCCACTTTCAGTCAGTCGCCCGAAAATATCTTCTGATTTGGGGCACATCGGATGAACGAAAGATCGAACTTGTCTTGTAATTCCGATCGATTGTTGTGGTTCCCTATGGGACTGCACGATCGATCGTTTGCATATTATGCCACGGCAGAATTGCCACGACAGATGGACATTTGTCCCGGGCCGCGCGCTCGCTCGGGAGGAAAAAGAGTCCCTCGGTGTGTACCCAGCCTTAGAGGCTTGTTAAACCTTAGAGAGAGGACTTCTAACTGCCTCACTATGGGAACTGTTAATAATTACTATCAGTGCTCTTGTGGTTTGGTACACATTAGCCTTTCCAGGTTAAGCATTGGGCTGACCCTCTTGTGAATGTCCAGAATTATTAGATGTAAAGGGGCCACAGTAGAGGGATGCTGGGTGAATTGAAAACTTGCATGGTTAAAAAAGAAATACTTCCACAAATAACTTACAGCACAGTACAAGCCTATAATGGTACCATGGAGGAGGATATCAAACTTTGGTGGAATCGGTGTTGTAGGCGTTTGTTTGTAAATGTGTGCAGATCCTGCAAGGAAAAGACTTCTTAATCTTATCTTCAGTAGTAGAGAATTGTACCGTTGTTAGCCTAGATGAAAGTGAAGACATCTTGGATATAAAGTAATACCTTTTATTGGCTAACTAAATCGAAGCACTAGGCTTCTTCCTCAGGCATGATACAATACTGACTCTTATAAACTCTATCTTAATGAAACTGCAATAGGTTCTGGTCACTGTAACCAGCAAATCTGTTCTCAGAAAAACAAAACCAAACTTAGACTTCATACTACGTACGATTATGCCAAGCAGACATGGGACATTCATTGCCAAATACCAGATGCCTTGTGTGTACAGGATTAAGCTGGAGGACGTTTTTAACTGCACTGACATGGTTCTTTAAAACTGTGGGGTGTTGCGGCACAGACTCCTCCACAGATTAGCAAGTTAAACTGGTGTAAGGTGTATAAAGTTAAAATTATGTGTAGTATTTATTAAAGGACATAGAAACTATAATGAAAGTGTTACAGATATGCACAATTATAAGAAAGCACGGTGGAGGTAGCTTATGGGTGCTAGTTCCTCTCCCTGAACCTAATGGTTGGCCATAACATATGTTCCGATTTACTAACCCGACTTAGCTCTCCCCGGAAACACCTCTCCCGTTCTTCTATGCGACCAACATAGCGATCGCAAAATCCCATCATTTGCGATCGCATGTCGGTCGCATAGAAGAACGGGAGAGGCGGGTTCCGGCGGAGGATCCATCGAATGTCGCGGGAGCGCTCAGTCGGGTAAGTAAAATCGAACATAGGTATGGCAATTTAAGGCTGGGTATGAAAGGTGGGGGGTGAAAAAGAAATACAGGAAACATAAATTTACAGGGAGATTCAATTAAAGTTCTTATCGTTTAAAATGGTGCTAATTTTGCCAACCAATCAGATGTTATTTACATTTGAAAGCTAACATCTGATTGGTTGGGGCCAAATAAGCAGCATTTTTAATGATAAGAACTTTTATTACATCTACCCGGTATTGTGTCAAGGTGTCAATTAGGGAGAAAGGCTGAACCTGAAATTGAAATTAAGGACAACTATACTTCTTACCAGGGTGAGGACCCGAAACCACCTTCTAGCTTCTGCAATACTTACTTTAAAGTTTCCTTTGTGGCTTGTCCTCCATTCAGTCTGCGATTCCAGCCAATGAGAAGACACGCTATGCAGAAGAAGAGGTCTTCTCATGACCGCGATTCAAAGCAGAGATGGGGAGTCGAAGTGTTGAAGGAAAATTAAGTAAGTATCGCAGAAGATAGAAGGCAAACCAGTGGTGAGGATCTGACAGTTTAGGGCCGTCCCCTGGGTACTACTGACAGCTGGGTCTGGTGGAACTAATGAGGATAGTGATCCTTAAAAGAAATAAACAGTAAGGGTGGGAATAATAGAAAAGGACAATAAGAAACCAATCAACATTAGATGTAGACTAAAAGTATGAAATTATTTTCGTGTAACCAATAAAATAAAGACATTCAGGGGGAGTTACGGGGCGGAGGAATCGATTGTTTTAAGGTTAAAGTCGCACTAGCCAATCCAATATAAGAACCTCTCTGGGGCATTGTTCACTAATATGTCATATTAGAGACACGGGATTCTTTGAGATTGGAAGAAAAAAAAAGAAGTGTTATTCTAAGTACACACACAGCTCTGCAGGCCTGGACACACAGATTAAAGTGATGGGCACACAGAAATCTTCTGGAATGTAAGTGCTGCGGTAGGATCGCTCAAAATGTAATTTTGTATGCGCCCGAAGGTATGGGGCTTGTATAGGGCAGAGTGTGTGTAGCGGCTTCCCCCGAACGAGCATGCGGCCGCCTAATGTTCCCATCGAGATTCTGTGTGTCATTTTTAAAAATCTACATGTGTGTACCCAGCTATAGGTGAGGGTGTAAGGTTGCGATAGATGGACTTTATTCAAGCTCAAGTATTATGTAACTATCTATATGTGTGAATATTTTACCCGACTGCAAATCACCACCATTAAGGAATGAATCCCTGCCATTAACATGAAAATTTTGTTCGTCTTACAATGGGACATGAGCTCCGTCCATTTTGGAAACCCCAGGCGAGCAGTATTCACCTGGAAATGTGACAACCCCTATCTGAATTTGTAGTCCCGATTTTCTCGCATTGCGCATGCATTTTTAAATATAACAGAAAGCGCAGGAACGCAAAAAATTCCTGCAATTTCAATGTGAATGCGCATCCGCTTCTGTTTTCGAACCACATTTTTGCGCAATTGCATGTGTTTCCATAACAGAAAATGGGCCAATCGCACATGCAATCGTTGTGGCCTAACTGCGTCGTTTTGCTTCTCCGCATATTGTATTTTGCAAGCCACAATAAAAGGCAGCAGACAATAAAACCTGGCCATACATGGATCCATCCCGATTGTACAATCCAGATTGGGCGATAAAAAAATGTTCCTGTCTCCTGATAAGGCCGACAATATCCATGCACATCCAACGAATATCACGTGTACGACCATTTATTGGATGGTGTGTGGGCCCCTTAAATCTAGAAGAATACAACAGGACTGTCTAATACATTAAACTATATCTACCCAGCATCCTTCACTACAGTGGAAGATGCAGGAAGTTGTAGTCAAGTAACAGTGGAGGGCCCAGGATTAGATTTAATAAAATATTCAGCAGGTGGGGAAGATGGGAAGTTACAACAATGCATCATAACAAACAATGGGAACAGGGAACTCTGTGTACATTCCAAAACACACCAAGTGACAGAACTTTGGCTGCGCAGCCAATCATTGTGACGGGGGCGTGGGATATTTCATCCCCATGACGTAGAAGACCGCTGTGTACTTTCCGGGACGTCATCAGAAAATGGTCCGCTACCAAACGTAAACAAAGAAGCGGGGTGGATGGAGCGTGGTATGTACCAAGTATTTCGCATAGAACGCTACTGATATATAGCGGCCTCTGCCTTATTGTTTTACTGCCATGTAAAACCCTGTGAACAAAAATGCCAACCCTAACCCAGATCGTCTCCCTGCCTTAGAATGGTTAGTCCAAACAAAAGATTCTGGCGGGAGCATACCAATTTTTTAAAATGGGGGGGAGAGCTCCTTTCCATTTAGATGACTGTGCTGCTAAAATGTCGGTTCGTGTATTAAACTATTTTAAAGGGAAAATTAACAGTCTCATGGTATATCGTACATGGGAATCTCTTCAAAACGGATTGTTAGTGGATTTTCCTCCCACCCCGCTTTTTGTAGTAATGGTATGGTCAGCCCTTCTCATTGGCTGAGTAGAGGATGTCCATGCTTGTACAGTGAGGTAGTGGGAACAGACAAAGGAGGTGATACTTGGAGAAGGAGCTCTGGCTGGTGAATGGAGCAGGTAATAAGGTTGGAACCTCATTCTATTTCTTTAACTACTTCACTCTCATTATCTACAACTCGTGTGAGGGGGGGGTGGTGCTGGAGTTGTAGTCTTATTCTTTAGTCTTTGAGTCTATATTATGTTTAAATACTTTTACCAGCAGTTCACAATTAAAAACATGTATGATGGGGACAGTAGTCTGTTAATGACTTTTATATAAAAGAGTTTTGTGGGATTGGGCAGGATCCTGTTTCTCTCTTATTAGATATACCATATAGACCAGATGTTCAAAAAACTACAACCCACAGCATTACGCTGATAGGGAATGCTGGTGGTAATTGTAGTTTTCAAAAAATCTGGAGGGCTGCAGTTTATTTCTGATATATATAGTTAGTGTGCCCCTGCACCTACTGCTAAATATAAATAATCATTTCATGTCAGGGTTGTGTACATTTATTGCGGTTGTAAAACAATTCATTGTCATATATACTTTTTTTTTTCTCAACTTCTTTCAATACACAATATTTGTTTTAAAAAATTTTCATGCTGCATTTTGTTTGGTGTGCTCGTATACTCGCTGGGGTAACAATAGGTATCACTATTAATCACTAGGAGTTGGTGATCCGATAATGCAAGAGTTAGAAACTCCCCTGTCGTGTTTTTATGTGGATATGAACCCTAGTTTTCAGCCAAAATCTGCTGTCTGATATGAAGTGCGTTGTCGATTTCCCCAATGTTGAACTCTAACCTTCAGTTGTCTCGGACGGTCCTGGTCTGGATCTTCTTTTGTGATAAAATGTTGATAGAGGAATTACTACCCCATAGTGTTACCTGAGGATTAAACAACTTTTTGTAACAAGGGGGACTAAGCGTTTGTCCCAACACCAACCATCAACACCTAGCAACTGGTTGGCCAGGATGGATGAAGGTATGTCGGTCATAGCAAAAGTAGCTAAGGGGTGGCTAAAGAAACCAGTGAATATATCCAAGATAAGCAACTTTAGAGTCCTTGGAAAGTTTTCCAGTTGGTGATCAATATACTTTTGATATTGCCAGACAGTCTATAAAAACAAAGGTCTATGCACAGCAGGGTTAGTATTTCCAATCAACACATTCAAACTATCTAATCATTGACAATATCGACCCATGTATGCCGGCTTTAGGCCACTGGTTAAAAGTTAGGCATAGTAGTATTACTTGCATTGTGGTAGCACTGATGGCCTTGCAGCTCTGAGTCTGAGTTCGATTCACACCTTGGACACACTGCAAGGAGATTGTACGTTCTCCTCGTGCTTGCGTGGGTTCCTCTGGGCACTGTGGTTTCCCCAACAATCATAAAGAATATTGATAGGTTGTAGGTGTACATAAAATGATACATTTGTAAGCTCTTCGGGGCAGGGCCTGATGTGAATTGAGTAAATAATTGTAAAGCGCGCCGGAATATGTAGCGCTATATTAGAAATAAAATAAATACATGTCTCTAAAGAAAAAGTTCAGATGAAAGTAAATGGTTCAGTATTGCCGTAGTAAAGAAAAATAACGTATGTTCATCATGTGAATAAAAATATCAAGATAAGGTGCCACCACTGTCTTCATTAAGTTGGGATATACTCCTGTCACATGTCGTTTTAAGGAAATGAAAGTGAAGATTTATATTTATATATATAAGGTGTAAGACGTGTTGAAACTTGCAGATAAATCAGACGTTTATTTGCACAGTGTTATCCCTAGGGTTCTTTTAGCCGGGCGGCCCCACCCCGGCTACTTTTCAAGTGCCACCGGGCTGGAAAAAATTCCTTGAGCGAGAACTTTAGATCTAGGTTTTAAAGGGTATCCACTCATAATTTCAAGGTTTAGGCATCTAGTTCTATTGAAGTCTGACAGTCCCGACGGACCTTGTCTTGCATGCGCGATCTATGCGACTAGAAGAGAAGGTCCATGGGACCTGTCAGACTAAGCGCAGGGGAGCGAGCGAAGGGGCGGGTAAGTTTCATAACTGCTCACCGTCTCGCGTTCTATTGAAGAACGGAAGGTAAGGCACAGCTTCCTTACCTACGTTTTCAATAGAAACTGATGCCCTTCACAACTTGAAAATTAGGAGTGGAGATACCTTTAATAGGTGCCCAAAGGTCAGTAAAAATGACCCTAGGCATGTTTACTAGCTTTTCCAAGTCCCCAAGGCCACAAAAGGGTGGCACATGTGGTGTGCTGCCTTGTTACATGGTTTCTTCAGAAGGGAACTACAACTCTGCATTCTAAACCCCCAGATGCTGGGAAGTCATAGTGTTCAAACATATAGTGGGGATGAAAGTGACATCCCGGTCCTATATAATGAAGCATGATGACAGTGCACTATTTACCACCAACACAACATTCCCTGTTCCCCCCCCACCCTGCTACTTTTTCATGCCACCGGCGGAAAAAAAAAATCTGGGGATGGAGAAAACACTGTTTGCAATCTTTTGCGGATTACTTTGTGTGATTACTTTAACCCTATACAAGCTATTCCATGCTATAGACCGTGAGAAGGTAGATAGGGAGGGAAATGATAGATAGATAGATAGATAGATAGATGATAGAGAGATAGATAGATAGATAGATAGATAGATAGATAGATAGAAAACTCAAGCTGCAGAAACAACAGCCCACAACAGCACTGGGCCTAAGGTAAGATAAAGATAAGAAAAAAACAGCCAGTGGACAGCACCAACAACCCACCCCAGTGACAATATATACAATTAAAAGGACTCATGCTATACCACTGGGATGGTGCTAGGGAGGAAATCAATAATCCTAAAAAAACCACAATAGGGGACAAAAGACGTCCCTATAAGACCCCTAAATTGCACTCCCGCACTTTAACCCAACCCCGTGACCCCACGCTCTCTTAATAACACTGTCCCGGTATAATCAAGTTTGCCCACAGTGACTGGCATAATTAAGTTTGCCCACTGGTTATAATCAATTTTGCCCACAGTAACTGGCATTAGTAAAGTTTGCCCACAGAGTAACTGGTTAAATCAAGTTTGCCCACAGTGAACTGGTATAATTAAGTTTGCCCACAGTAAACTGGTATAATCAAGTTTGCCCCACAGTTGACTGGATAATTAAAGGAGAACTAAACCCAATTTTTTATACTCAGAATCTGAAAAAACACCCCCCTAAAAAACCACCATAAGCTATAAAATACCACTTTCAGTAAATTGTATTAAAGTAAATGTAAGCCTGTTAAGAACGGGATTGAAGTATCGTGTGGTATGGCAGTGTCAGACCACACCTCCTGACCTCAGTCACATGCTTCCTTGCTGCATCTGTCCTGAAAAGGATTGGCTAGAGATTATTAATGGGTGTGACAAAACTGTAAACACGTTTCTGCCATAGCTAAGGACTGAGGCATGGTGCAGAAACATAGGGTCGTGACCTAACTGTGTGATACTAGAATGTTGAGAAATAAAGCACAACCATATGTTATTAGGTAAATTTTCAGCGCCCGTATCAAAATGAGACAGTAAGACACCGATTACTGGTTTTATATAAGTGTTCTGCCTTTGGTTCAGTGTGTTTGTGGCTGTTAGTGTGCCTTAAGTTTGACCACAGTGGACTGGTAATAAAAAAACAAAATAATTTAATTTATGGGGGGGACTTGCCCTTTATTCTATTAGAGAGAGGATAGAGAGATGGTAAATAGAGATGATAGAAGATAGATAGAAGACAGACAGACCGACAGACAGATAGACAGACAGCAGACAGACAGATAAGATAGATAGATAGATAGATAGATAGATAGATAGATAGATGAAGATAGATAGATAGATAGATATAGAGATAGATATAAGATACCATAGTTAGATATGGTATATAGATAGATATGGTATGTAAATAAACAGATATGGCGATAGATAGGTAGATAGGAAGGGGGGATGGATAGATAGATTGATAGATGATAGAGGAGATAGCTGATAGGATAGATCGATAGATAGTAGATAGATAGACAAGAAGCAGACAGAGAGAGAGAGAGGAGAGGAGAGAGAGAGAGGAGAGAGAGGGAGGAGGAGGAGAGCGAGAGAGGAGAGATAGATAGATAGATGATAGAAAACTTCAAGCAGCAGCAACAACAGCCCACAACAGGCACTGGGCCTAAGGTAAGATAAATAAGAATTTTACAGGGGCACAACATGGGCACAAAGGCTAACAAATGGGGCACATTAAAAAAGCACCAATAATCTATGTCAGAATAATGTAAGGTGTAGAAAACAGCTATTACACACCTTAAAGTGTGAGAGAGAGAGAGATAGCAGTGATAGATAGCTAGATAGATAGCTAGATAGATAGATAGATAGATAGATAGATAGATGATAGATAGACAGACAGATATGGAGATAGATATATAGATACATAGTTAGATATGTTATATAGATAGATATGTGTGTAAATAAACAGATATGGAGATAGATAGGTAGATAGGGAGGGAGATGATAGATAGATTAGCTAGATAGATAGATAGATAGATAGATAGATAGATAGATAGGATAGATATAGATAGAATAGATAAAACTCAAGCTGCAGAAAACAACAGCCCACACAGCATGGGCCTAAGGTAAGATAAAGTAGAAAAAAACAGCAGTGGACAGCACCAACAAACCCACCCCAGTGACAATATATACAATAAAAAGACTCATGCTATCCCACTGGGATGGTGCTAGAGGAAATCAATAATCCTAAAAAAAACCACAATAGGACAAAAGACGTCCATACAGACCCCTAAATTAGCACTTCCGCACTTAACCCCCCCAGTGACCCCCAAGCTCTATTAATAACACGGTCCGGTATATAATCAAGTTTGCCACACAGTGGATGGCACTAATTAAGTTTGCCACTGGTATAATCAATTTTGCCCACAGAACTGGTATAGTAAAGTTTGCCCACAGTAACTGGTGTAATCAAGTTTGCCCACGTAACTGGTATAATCAAGTTTGCCCACAGTGACTGGGATAATTAGTTTTCCACAGTAACGTATAATCAAAATTTGCCCACAGTGACTGGCGATAATGTTTGCCCACAGTGACTGGTATAAAAAAAACAAAAACAATTAATTCTGGGGGTGGACTTGCCCTTAATCTATTAGAATAAAGGGCAAGAATTTTACAGGGGCACAACAGGGCACAAAGGCTAACAAATGGGGCCAATTAAAAAGCACCAATAATCTATGTCAGTATAATGTAAGGTTTACGAAACAGATTATTACACACCTTACAGTGAGAGAGAGAGAGATAGCAGTGATAGATAGCAGTGATAGATAGATAGATAGATAGATAGTAGATAGATAGATAGATAGCAGTGATAGATAGCAGTGATAGATAGCAGTGATATATAGATAGATAGCAGAGATAGATAGATAGAGAGAGAGAGAGAGAGAGAGAGAGAGAGAGAGATGGTAAATAGAGAGATAGATAGATAGATAGATAGATAGATAGATAGATAGATAGATAGAGAGATAGATAGATAGGAGATGGTAGATAGATAGATGATAGATAGATAGATAGATAGATAGATAGATAGATAGATAGATATGGAGATAGACAGATACAGACAGACAGACAGACAGACAGACAGACAGACAGACAGACAGACAGACAGACAGACAGATAGATAGATAGATAGATAGATAGATAGATAGATATGGAGATAGATAGATATATATACATAGTTAGATATGGTATATAGATTATATGGTGTGGGTAATAAACAGATATGGAGATAGATAGGTAAATAGGGAGGAGAGATGTAGATAGATAGATAGATAGATAGATAGATAGATAGATAGATAGATAGATAGATAGATAAACTCAGGCAGCAGAAAAAAAAACAGCCACACCACAGCACTGGGCCTAAGGTAAGAATAAAGATAAGAAAAAAAACAGCAGTGGACAGCACCAACAACCCACCCCAGGACAATATATACAATAAAAGACTCATGCTATCCCACTGGGATGGTGCTAGGAGGAGGAAATCATAATCCTAAAAAACACAATAGGACAAAGACGTCCCTATACAGGACCCCTAAATTAGCACTTCCGCACTTTAACCCACCCCAGTGACCCACGCTCTTTCTTAATAAACATGTCCCGGGTATAATCAAAGTTTGCCCACAGTGATCGGCATTAATTTAAGTTTGCAACTGTGTAATAAATTTGGCCCACAGAACTGGTCTAGTAAAGTTCCCACAGTATGTATCAAGTTTGCCACAGTGACTGGGATAATTAAGTTTGCCCACCAGTAACTGGTATAATCAAGTTTGCCCACATTGATGGGATAATTAAGTTTGCCCAACAGTAACTGGTATAAAAAAAAAAAAAAAATTTAAGTTCTGGGGGGGACTTGACCTTTTAGTCTACTTAGGATTTACCCCCCCGACACACACAACACACAACAAACACACACTTGCTCTGCTCTCAATGCAGATAGCAGTAACTTTTTCTTTCAAGTTAACTCTGTGCTGCCTGGCTGACCAGCTGGTAAATGTGATGGCATGGGGTGAGGGCATATATTATCTTTTACCATACTCTCAGCAGAGGCAGCACAGAGTTAACTTGAAGAAAAAGGTTAGTGGCTGTCTGTATGGAGAGATTGGAGCGCGGAGGTGGTTCCTACCCCGTGCCCAGGATTGTTCACAGTTCCCACAGACGCATACCAGCTGGGCAGTGTCACTGACAGGGTCTTTGTATAGAGAATTTCGGTCTTAAAAAACTTATGGAGACTTACACGCCGGACATATATACAGGGGACAATGACGGAAAACAGTAGGGGTGTTGGGACAATGGGAGGAAAGCACCCAAAACTGGCAACACCGGGGATGGTATGGAGCATCAAACACAATGGGAAAGCCAGTATCTTTGGGAACTTGGAAGCGGGGCACTGGGGGGGGCACTGAATCGTCAACTGGGGCACGTGCCCCAGTGTAGGCCGCCACTGATCACTGGTCTCCTGTGGATTGACAGCTCTTATCCTCCTATCACAGCAAAACAGAACAAAAATCAAAGAAAAGCATTGTACTGCCATGAACAATCTGTTGACATCGGAATTAACTTGATTCACTCAATTCACCACCAGATGGCAGCAAACAGGTTATAACTAAAAAAAGCATTTTTAAAAGTTGTGTTAAAGTAGCTTATGCTTTTTCCCAGGTCCTTATACATAGTGTACCATGTCTCATGTGAAAATTGTCCCAGCAGTTTGGAAAGTTATCTGGAACATACAAACACACACATCCATCGAGTTTTATATATATATATATAGATAAGGTGACCATTGTTACTGCCCACACACAATCTCAGAGACTCCCTATAACTAAGAACAGGGAGGGAAATTATCCATTTTCGATGGTTGTTTTTGCAGGGGACTGCATACCCTTAATCGTTTAAGGTGTGTACCCAGATTTACTCCTCACATGAAAAGCGCAGTAAGCCACAGAAATCCTAATTATCATTTGTCAGCATCTATTTATGTCACAAGGAATTATCTAACTCATGAAATTTGTTATGAGATCAAATAGTAATTGTATCTGTTTGCCAAGGATGTTACTAAATAGTGCTTGTGGTTAAGAGGAAGAGTTGATATTTATTACAAATAAGTAATGTATATGATGATGCGACAGGAGGAGAATACAGATTTCCCCCCCCCAATTTATGTTACCTAAAAAGGCAGCAATATCCGCCAATACTGGTAGTCACAGCAGCTGTAATAACCATTTCTGCACACGAGAGCAGTGAAAAAAAATAGAAGATTGCAATTCAGCTACAAGTCAGGCTGCAAAGTTCTATTGATGTATTTTATCTGTATTAATACATTGAGATGAGCAACAACAAAGGGAGATTTTTAACTGATCTTAAGAAAAAATATCGTTTAGCTCCAATAAATATGCACAAGCGCAGAGACAAGAGGATTATGGATGTGTTCATACATGATCAAAGCCAGTGATGGTTAGTCTTTATAGGGGGAGGAACACAAATGGAGTAAATGTTCATCCACTTCACGCTTTGTAACCATTTTACAGTAAAACACATCAGGGTTATTCAATAAAAGTTTTATTGTTTAAAATGGTGCTAATTTGTGCCCCAACGAATCAGATGTTAGCTTCAAATGTTAAATAAAATCTGATTGGTGGGGCAAAATTAGCACCATTTTAAACGATAGGAACTTTTATTGAATCTCACCCTGAATGTATTCATGTCACTTACTGGTGTAGTTACAGTGAGTATCGCACCCTCATGTAAATTATAGGGATATTAAAAGTCACCAAGGAATTCTATGGACATATTAAAGTACTCAAAGGGAGACATTTCATGTCCGTATATTGACAATAAGGGATGTGTCTATGAGTTAATTGTCAGTAGTATAAGTAGGGGTATTCAACCACAATATAAATGTACCATCCCTAGATTAATATGATTGTAAAGTAACAAAATATACAGATCAAGTCAAAACCTTTCCTGTATGCAGAGGTTAGTATTTCTTAGACTTGATCTGTATCAATATTTGATTACCCCTATTTACTATTTGGGAAGTGTGTGAGCGGGATGTGTTTTAACTTTCTTCATTTTCTGTGTGTTTTTGTATTTGCCTTTCTATCCATATAATATAATAAAGGAGATTTATGCTAAGATTACTTTTGGAGTGTGCCCGTCTTATATCCACTGCTGTTTCTTCTTATTTTGAACCTTATTGCTCTTTAGGTGGATGGAGCACCCCCTTTATGTGAATGTTTAACTCCATAATATAGCTGGTGCCTCTATTGCTTAGCTCTTTTTTGGCCCAGTTCTTACATGAGCATGAGGCACCCAACCCCTTAGGGTTTTTAAATGAGTCGTGACACCCCATCATGAGGTCATTTTTTAACAATCGGTCCCATAAGGATCCATAAAGAGTCAGGTTTTATTCTCATAATTCACACCTCCCAGGATCCTTATGGGATTCAACTGGTAAAAAAAATCCTATAAAGATGCGCTCCTACTTGCCTGCAGCACCATGCATATATAGTCAGGCAACTTCTAATCTCTTATAATTTCCAGTAGGGGATACAGTACTCACTATATAAACCACTGTGCTTCCATTATAAAACAAACCAATAATAGATGCTATCTCCATAACAAGACAAGGAACCGGATGGTGTAGAATGTTGGATCCATAAACACTGACAAAAACAGAGGGGGAAAAGCAGATTTCTGCCTTTATGTCTCTTGTAATGTACTTTTTTCAGAAATAAATAATAATGTTATGGTTTCTACAGTGCACTGTACAATGAAGTAGGGTGTTATCCCATTGTAGAAGAAATTCTTCAGTCATTTGACCTCCATGTGACTGAGCTCTATAGATATCTACCTAATTATTTTCATCTATTGGATCAATACAGCTCAGTCCAGGCACAAACTGCTCTTGTTTGCCATTGAGTCAATATTGTTTTCCTTATATACATACAAGATCCATTACAGGTTTATTAAAACACGCTTGTTTTCTTATAAATACAATTAATCCCTCTCGGGGTATGTTAAATGATGCCACAAAGTCATCCTGAACATAACATCACATTAGAAATTATTTGATGGTGGTGACCTAATTTTTGTGGAAGGATTAACTTGGGGATTAAAGCATTGGTTGATCCTGGGGAAAGAATGATGACAGGCTGAACTTTACAATCATTCCCTTTAGCAAGGGAACATTCAAGTTATAAGGCAACGGCTAAATTATGGAAATTCTTGTGTTTAAATCTCTAAGCAATACCTAAATCCAAAACAATGTGTTCTGTAATCGCTTTATCTTCTAAGTGATTCCAAAACGAAGTTGAAACCAATGAGTATAATGTGAATTTACCAATGTGAAGTTAAACCATGTGAGTTAGACCAATGTGAAGTTATACCAATGTGAAGTTATACCAATGTGAGTTAACCATGTAAGTGAAAACCAATGTGACGTTATACCAATGTGAAGTTAAATTGAAAACAATGTGAAGTATCCTACCAATGTGAAGTAAACAACTGTGAAGTTATACCAATGTGAAGTTAAACCAAGTGTGAAGTTAAACCAATGTGAAGTTATAACCAATGTGAAGTTAAACCAATGTGAAGTTATACCATGTGAAATTTTAACCAATGTGGAAGTTAAACCAAGTGAAAGTTATAACCAATGTGAAGTACCATTTGTTGTATTATACCAATGTGAAAGTTATCATGCATTCCTCTTCCCCATTGGTCCTTCTGATTACTTAAGACTGCTCCAGTCATTCATCCTTGCCCTGTTAGAGCTTGGTTCACCTAGCTTGTGGTCCACTCTTGTTTTCTTGTGCTTGAAGGTTAGCAGTCATTTTGTTCTTGTTATTTCCTGTCTTTAATTAATGTGCTCTTGCCCACTTGTTATTGTTTTCCAGTTCCTGTGGAAGTCCTTTTTTGTGTTCTGGTTTTTCCAGAGTATTACCCGACCTCAGGTCTATACCTTGCGCTCTAAGACCTGGGGGGTAACCATGTACAGCAAGGCGCGACAGTCTCCTGATGATCGGGGCGGTTGTCTACAAGTGAAGACAGCGCTGTTAAATTGGGGTATAGGCGCTGAAGATATACTCGGGGACTCCGGGCATCACATGATTGGTTAATGAGGGTTGGGGGCTTATTTTTCTTCTTTATTTTGAATGCATTAAAAATACTTACTAATGTAAAATATCCTTTAATTAACCAGCTCTATAAGTTACTTTATTCAGCTTTCTATGGAGCCAACAACCTTGTAAAAGACTCGTGTACTTTAAGTGTGTAGCCTGCACTTCATTTACATTATACAGGAATTAAATCCAGGCAGGAATTTAGAAACATGTGAATTATTATTTGGTTGGAGCTAATTCTTCCTTCAGTTGTAAATGTAATCAATGTGGTTGTGCAATCAGAGTGCAGATGTAATGTTTGAATTAAGCATGTAGGTTGGTAGAGTTGGCTGGAACATTTTACTTGAATATTTCTGCAGCTGATTGGGAAACATGTGACTCTCCATTCATAGAGGATCCCCTATAAAAATGGAAAATGTAGGTTGGTTTATCCACAAGGAACATAATTTTACTAAACAAAATGCTGTATGTATCTACCCCCTACCCCCCTTTAATAAATAATCAGCTTGTGCACAAAGGCAAAAAAAAGGATTTCTCCACAAACCGCATTGCTTATGGCCACATTCAGTCATAATTCGTCTAAAGTTGGGGGTAGGTAGGGGTAAGTTTTTGCAGCGGGTAATCTTGTCATTAGGAATAGATTGACAAAAGAGAACGCCTGGAGATTCTTAAAGGAAACTATTATATTCATATGATATGTTTGTATAAAGGGTGTCACTACCAGGGGACCCTGCGATCTCAGGGGTAATAAAAATATGTATAGTCAGGGCACGGAAAAAAGGCCAAACCTAATGGGGATAAGCAGATCAAGCAAAACACAAATATTAAGCTGGATATACACCGCTAAGATCTTAAAGATGACAGATGGAATTTAGGCAACACACAGTGTAAGTGAGCTACCTATATAAAGTATAGGAAAAAAATGTTTGACTTCCACATTCCATTTGGCCGTGACCAACTCCCTATACTTTAGTACAGGGGGCCCGACCAAGCCGAGGGAAATATCTGTCAGTGCCAAGGTTATCCGTGAATGTTCATTGGCTTCGGGGGATGTTTGGAACTGCCGGATATGAAGGAATCGTGTACACACCTTATGGAGGGAAAAAGAAAAAGTTACAAGACCACAGCAACTCTTAGAATAAACAGATGTGCATAAAATAATATACAGAGTCCTTTACAAGGACAAACATAAAAAGTCGTTTCCCTAATAAATACAACCAGTCCAAGACAATATCATAGTCAATAATGCACCATGGGGCTGCCCTACTCACTGGAACCAAATGGGAAAAAAAGCAATCTGCTAAAAACAAATCAGTTTGAGTCAAATGTATTGAGTATGATGAACACTTAAGGTTCGTACACACGTTCCCAATTTGGCCAAACCCCCAACACTGATACATTCACGCTGAATGAACTGCCTTTTCGGCCGAGAATTGCCACATGTGTATTTGTTCAATCTGGGCTATTTGTCGATCCGTTAGCGGATCGCTAACAACCCCGACTGACTGAAAACACACAAGTGATTCTTGGCAGAAGCGCCGTTTTGTTGTGTGGATATATGGTGGCAGGGGTCGCTGCACCACATTGGACGTGTGACTCACCAGTGAAACTTAACTGAGCAGTTTAATCCTCCTGTAGCTCCCAACCCCAAAGCAATGACCAATGGAGTCACAGGTTGTTAAGGATTATGCTGCCAGACGGTCTATTCATTACACTGGGTGGGGGGTCATAGTTAAAAGTAATAAATTTATTTACAAGCCTACATACATAGAAACATACAGATTTTGTGGTGGAGTCTGTCTGTGTATTTATCTAGAGAGATGAGTCTTTTACTTGCTTTAAAGCAGAAACAAGTAGGGCAGGCAGCATCCTAAAGTGTAACTGTGGCTCAAAAAAAATGACTATTGCAAGTATTTTTGCAATTTACCTTTTTATTTTTTTTACATAGTTTTGAAGATATTTTTATTTTATGTGTGATGTGGTAGCAACATCACCAGATCCCCTGACTTCCTGCTCTGAAACCATGGAAAGTCCCTCCTCCCTGTGTGGGAGGCATAAAAAACGGCAAAAATTACACACCTTACACAAGCTGTGGACTGCCGCGTGCTGTTCTCCCCTCCCCTTCAGTCCTTCTTTCAGTCCCTGTAACTTGGTTTCTTCCTTGTTCTAGGAAGGGGAAATACTATTGTGTGACGGCAGATTCAAACTCCCACCCCCTTCTTGATCAGTGATTCTTCATATCTTGGGCTGTGCAGCACAGAGAGGTGATTGATGGCTAATTTAGGGTACACACCAACATAGTGCAGTGAATCGGTCGGTCGGCCAGAAATATCTGATGGTGTGGGGCGGTCGGCTGTGAATGAGCTAGGTCCAGTAAACCTGCGCCCGACCAGGTCACTTGTCCCAGCCGAGCGCTCGCTTGCAGCAGATGCTTGGTCAGGACAAATAAAAGCCCCTGCTACCCAGGAACCTTTCATTCAAAATCAACATTTCCCCTTTAAGGGGTTATCCTTAATATTGTGACATACTATGTGTTACACAGCCCTACTGGCCATACCACAAGTTAGGGTTGTAAAGCTGATTAGACATTGTTTGATGAACATCTAATTGGCTTTAATATCCAACTGCCCAGTGGTTCCAACCTGCAAAGTACCGCAATGTTCACCAGCTGGAATACACACACAAACAAACAATGTTACAGCTGTAATTTTGGTCATAGTGGATCGGTAAATCCGTTTGGGAATGTTGCAGGTAAGTTAGTAGTGTTATGGGCAGCACTACAAATGAAGAGATTATTGGGACCCTTGGCCATTCACTATCTTGTTTCATCCTGGAACAGTCCCTTTAAGTAATAGTTCATTCAAAAAGTGAACTATTCCTTTAATGTATTAATTGAAGGACCGGGAGGTTAAGGAGAGACGGACAAAGAAAGAAACTTATCTTAACATGATCCTTGACAGGCAGGACAGGTCCCAACCGCTTCCTGGTTCAGAGTAACATAGCGCGCAATGCATATAATGCGCGCTATTTCCACTGATGCTGCGGAGGGATCACGTGTAAGGTAAATATTTCTTTCTTTGTCCGGTCGCTCCTGGTGAATTGATTGAAGTACGGAAGGTTAGGCATTAGCTCTCTAACCCCCTGGTCTTCAATCAATACATTAAAGGAATAGTTCACTTTTGAGGAGATATCATTCTTTAAATTCCCAGAGCTTGTAGATTGTGAGTCCTAGTCAGGTCTTCGTTACAATTCTAATGATCGTGTATTTAAATGTAGAGTCGCTATTGGCACAAGCCTGTTGCATGATGTTCAGTTTCACTTCATTCAAGGGGTTTAAACAGCATTTAGTAAACAAGACTTTATTTACTATAATTGTTCTTGATTATGCAGTGAGTCACCTCTTACTCCGCCTGTCCAGGAAAGTAAAGAGAGTATAAACAAAGGTTGTCAGATAGTATTGCGGCTGGTCCATTAAAGCACACTTCGCTTTTGAGGCTTAAATACTTGCTGCTGTTTTTTACACCTCCTTAACATGCAATAAAAACATGGAATTTGTCTAAACACCACCTCACGTTTAGTGTAAGTTATCATGTACTGTCATTGCAAAGAGGGGGGGGGGGTGAAAGCAAATCATTATATAAACATTTTAGTTTTTTATTGGGTATTATGATTCATGTCAAATCACCTGGCTAACCGGATAGCAAAATGGAAAAAAGATACAAGACTAGACCATCTGGGAGCCTCATTGGCCTTACACAAAATTATTAGATTTCCTTCCCACCAACTGATTGTAATATGTCCTATGGGGCACGGGGGGTGGTGGTGGTTAAAGGGGATTGGTTGGTTTACCTTCTCCATTATGTATTAGGACTTGATTTGTCACAACTGTCACAACATGCTAAGGGGGCAGAATAAAAATGTAGGGGCAGTGATCCCCTCCTTATAACAGCTACTGCAGAGCCTCCTAGTATTACCATATTTGCCAGCTCTCCAGGACAGTGCAGAGCTCCAAGTTCTATAAACCTCATGAGACAGACAATGGGTGTTGCCGTCGGCCCAAACACTTAACATGCAAGTCAGATAAGCCTTTGGTTTACTCTCCTCAAACTCCTCTTCCTCTGGGTATGATCATTCATATTGGACTAATATTGCTAAATGATAGCTTACTATTGATATGCTTAAAGGGCAACTAAAGCCACAGAACAAAACTGAACCAGAAGGCAGAAACACCTTGATAAAAACCAGTAATCTGTGTCTTACCTCTCATTGTGATACAGTCACTGGGAAATTTACCTGAATAACATATGGTTTGTGCTTTACTTCTCAGCATTCTAGTATCACACAGTTTGGTCAAACGACCATTATGGTCTGCCACATGCTCAGTCCTTGTTATGACAGAAAACTGTTACAGTTGGTCATCACACCATTAATAATCTCTAGCCAATCCTTTACAGGACAGATAAAGCAGGAGGAAGCATGTGACTGAGGTCAGGAGGTGTGGTCTGACACTGAACATACACACATTAACTTCATCCAGTTCTTAACAGGCTTTGATTTACTTCAACAGAGTTTACAAAGTGGCATTTATCGTTTATTGGTGGTTTTAGGGGGGTTGTTTTAGATTCTGGAGTATAAAAAATTGGGGTTTAGTTTCCTTTAATTCTACTGTGCTCCCTCACACTGACCCCAAAGACTGAGTCCCAGGTGGAACAGGCCAGCTGCCAGGGTAGAAAATAAAAGTATAAATCAATTGTAGTGAAACATTTTAAATTAAAGGTCTTGAATTTTAGCTGGCCATACACATTAGCGATATTAAATCCTGTCGGTCCACAACGGGATTACCTAGTTAGCCCTAAAGTGTAAGGGCCGAATCCAACCTCTTGCTGTTACCCCAAGGTCCTTCACAGCAGTGATGCCATCCTCTTGTAACTCTGGTATACAAGTCTATGAAAAAGCATAAGGCATGGCAAAAAAACAATAAACAGCCACAGAAGAGGATGACACACCAGCAGATATTTTCGGCCGACCGAGTGATTCATGCCACTTTCAAGTCAGTCGCCCGAAAATATCTTTGATTTGGGGCACATCGATGAACGAAAGATCGAACTTGTCTGTAAATTCCGATCGATTGTGTGGTTCCCTATGGGACTGCACGATCGATCGTTTGCATATTATGCCACGGCAGAATTGCCACGGACAGATGGACATTTGTCCCGGGCGCGCGCTCGCTCGGGAAAAAAGAGTCCCTCGGTGTGTACCCAGCCTTAGAGGCTTGTTAAACCTAGAGAGAGGGACTTCTAACTGCCTGATTGGGAACTGTTAATAATTACGTATCAGTTGTTGTGGTTTGGTACACATTAGCCTTTCCAGGTAAGCATTGGGCTGACCCTCTTGTGAATGTCCAGAATTATTAGATGTAAAGGGGCCACAGTAGAGGGATGCTGGTGAATGAACTTGAAAACGATGGTTAAAAAAGAAATACTCCAAAATATACTTACAGCACAGTACAGCCTATAATGGTCACCATGGAGGAGGATCAAAACTTTGGTGGAATCGGTTTGTTGTAACATGTGTTGTGCAGATCCTGCAAGGAAAAGACTTCTTAATCTTACTTCAGTAGTAGAGAATTGTACCGTGTTTAGCCTAGATGAAAGTGAAGACATCTTGGATATAAAGTAATACCTTTTATTGGCTAACTAAATCGAAGCACTAGCTTTTCCTCAGGCATGATACAATACTGACTCTTATAAATCTTATCTTCATGAAAACTGCAATAGGTTCTGGTCACTGTAACCAGCAAATCTGTCTCAGAAAAACAAAACAAACTTAGACTTCATACTACGTACGATTATGCCAAGCAGACATGGGACATTCATTGCCAATACCAGATGCCTTAGTGTGTACAGGATTAAGCTGGAGGACGTTTTTAACTGCACTGACATGGTTCTTTAAAACTGTGGGTGTTCGGCACAAGACTCCTCCACGATTAGCAAGTTAAACTGGTTGTAAGGTGTATAAAGTTAAATAATGTGTAGTATTATATTAAAGGACAATAGAAACTATAATGAAAGTGTTACAGATATGCACAATTATAAGAAAGCACGGTGGAGGCTTATGGTGCTAGTTCCTCTCCCCTGAACCTAATGGATGGCCATAACATATGTTCCGATTTACTAACCCGACTTAGCTCTCCCCGGAAACACCTCTCGTTCTTCTATGCGACCAACAGCGATCGCAAAATCCCATTATTTGCGATCGCATGTCGGTCGCATGTAGAAGAACGGGAGAGAGGCGGTTCCGGCAGGATCCATCGAATGTCGCGGGAGCGCTCAGTCGGGTAAGTAAAACGAACATAGGTATGGCAATATTAAGGCTGGGTATGGAAGGGGGGGTGAAAAGAAATACAGGAAACTCTAAATTTACAGGGAGATTCAATAAAGTTCTTATCGTTTAAAAATGGTGCTAATTTTCCCAACCAATCAGATGTTATTTAACATGTGAAAGCTAACATCTGATTGGTTGGGGCAAATAAGCAGCATTTTTAATGATAAGAACTTTTATTACATCTCCCTGTATGTGGTCAAGGTGTCAATTAGGGAGCAAAGGCTGAAATTTGAAATTAAAGGACAACTATACTTACTACCAGGGTGAGGACCGAACGAAACCACTTCTAGCTTCTGCAATACTTACTTTAAAGTTTCCTTTGTGGCTTGTCCTCCATTCAGTCTCGATTCCAGCCAATGAGACAGACACGCTATGCAGAAGAGGTCTTCTCATTGACCGCATTCAAAGCAGAGATGGAGTCGAAGTTGTGGAAGGAAATTAAGTAAGTATCGCAGAAGATAGAAGGCAAACCAGTGGTGAGGATCCTGGACAGTTTAGGGTCACCCTGGGTACTACTGACAGCTGGGTCTGGTGGAACTAATGAGGATAGTGATCCTTAAAAGAAATAAATGTAAGGGTGGGAATAATAGAAAAGATGACAATAAGGAAACCAATCAACATTAGATGTAGACTAAAAGTATGAAATTATTTTCTGTGTAACCAATAAAATAAAGACTTCAGGGGGATTTACGGGGCGGAGGAAAATCGTTGTTTTAAGGTTAAAGTCGCACTAGCCAATCCAATATAAGAACCTCTCTGGGGCATTGTTCACTAATATGTCATATTAGAGACACGGGGATTTCTGTTGAGATTGGAAGAAAAGAAGTGTTATTCTAAGTACACACACAGTCTGCAGGCCTGCGACACACAGATTAAAGTGATGGCGCACACAGAAATCTTCTGGAATGTAAGTGCTGCGGTAGGATCGCTCAAAATGTAATTTTGTATGCCGCCCGAAGGTATGGGGCTTATAGGGCAGTGTGTGTAGCGGCTTCCCCCGAAGAGCATGGCGGCCGCCTAATGTTCCCATCGAGATTTGTGTGTCATTTTTTTTAAAATCTACATGTGTGTACCCAGCTATAGGTAGGGTGTAAGGTTGGATAGATGGACTTTATTCAAGCTCAATATTATGTAACTATCTATGTGTGAATATTTTTACCGACTGCAAATCACCACCATTAAGGAATGAATCCCTGCCATTAACATGAAAATTTTGTTCGTCTACAATGGACATGAGGCTCCGTCCATTTTGAACCCCAAGGCGAGCAGTATTCACCTGGAAATGTGACAACCCCTATCTGAATTTAGTAGTCCCGATTTTCTCGCATTGCGCATGCATTTTTAAATATAACAGAAACGCAGGAACGCAAAAAATTCCTGCAATTCAATGTGAATGCGCATCCGTTCTGTTTTCGAACCACATTTTTGCGCAATTGCATGGTGTTCCATAACAGAAAATGGGCCAATCGCACATGCAATCGTTGTGGCCTCAGCTGCGTCGTTTTGCTTCTCCTGCATATTGTATTTTGCAGCCAGACCCCATAAAAGGCAGAGACAAAAACCTGGCCATACATGGATCCATCCCGATTGTACAATCCAGATTGGGGCCGATAAAAAAATGTTCCTGTCTCCTGATAAGGCCCGCAATATCCAATGCACAATCCAACGAATATCACGGTACGACCATTTATTGGATGGGTGTGTGGGCCCCTTAAATACTAGAACACAACGGACTGTCTAATACATTAAACTATATTACCCAGCATCCTTCACTACAGTGGAAGATGCAGGAAGTTGTAGTCAAGTAACAGTGGAGGGCCCAGGATTAGATTTATAAAACTATTCAGCATTGGGGAAGATGGGAAGTTACAACAATGCATCATAACAAACAATGGGAACAGGGAACTCTGTGTACATTCCAAAACAACAACGTGACAGAACTTTGGCTGCGCAGCCAATCATTGTGACGGGGGCGTGGCATTTCATCCCCATGACGTAGAAGACCGCGTGTACTTTCCCGGGACGTCATGCAGAAAAATGGTCCGTACACAAACGTAAAAAAGAAGCGGGGTGGATGACTGTTACCAAGTATTTACGCATAGAACGTACTTGATATATAGCGGCCTTGCCTTATTGTTTTACTGCCATGTAAACCCTGTGAACAAAAATGCCACCCTAACCCAGATCGACCTCTGCCTTAGAATGGTTATGTCCAAACAAAAGATTCTGGCGGAGCATACCAATTGTTTTAAAATGGGGGGAGACGTCCTTTCCATTTGGATGACTGATGCTGCTAAAATGTCTTGTTCGTGTATTAAACTATTTTAAAGGGAAAATTAACAGTCTCATGTATATCTACATGGGAATCTCTTCAAAACGGATTGTTAGTGGATTTCCTCCTCCCCCCCGCTTTGTAGTAATGGTATGGTCAGCCCTTCTCATTGGCTGAGTAGAGGATGTCCTGCTTGTACAGTGAGGTAGTGGGAACAGACAATAGGAGGTGATACTTGGAGAAGGAGCTCTGGCTGGTGAATGTGAGCAGGTAATAAGGTTGGAACCTCATTCTATTTCTTTAATTACTTCACTCTCATTATCTACAACTCTGTGGGAGGGGGGGGTGCTGGGAGTGTAGTCTTATTCTTTAGTCTTCTGAGTCTATATTATGTTTAAATACTTTTACCAGCAGTTCACAATTAATAAAATGTATGATTGGGGACAGTAGTCTGTAATGACTTTGTATATTAAAGAGTTGTGGGATTGGGCAGGATCCTGTTTCTCTTCTTATTAGATATACCATATAGACCAGATGTTCAAAAACTACAACCCACAGCATATGCTGATAGGGGCAATGTGGTGGTAATTGTAGTTTTCAAAAACATCTGGGGGCTGCAGTTTATTTCTGATATATATAGTTAGTGTGCCCCTGCACCCTACTGTAAATATAAATAATCATTTCATGTTCAGGGTTGTGTACATTTATTGCGGTTGTAAAACAATCATTGTCATATATACTTTTTTTTTCTTCAACTTTACAATACACAATATTTTTTTAAAAAAATTTTCATGCTGCATTTTGTTTGGTTGCTCATATCGCTGGGGGGGTAAACAATAGGGTATCACTATTAATCACTAGGATTGGTGATCCGATAATGCAAGAGTTAGAAACTCCCCTGTCTGTGTTTTTATGTGGATATGAACCCTGTGTTTTCAGCCAAAATCTGCTATCTGATATGAAGTGCGTTGTCTGATTTCCCAATGTTGAACTCTACACCTTCAGTTGTCCTGCGGACGGTCCTGGTCTGGATCTTTCTTTTGTGATAAAAGTGTTGATAGAGGAATTACTACCCCATAGTGTTTTACTGAGGATTAAACAACATTCTTGTAAAAGGGGGACTAAGCGTTTGTCCCACAACCCACCATCACACTAGCAACTGGTTGGCCAGGATGGATGAAGGTATGTCGGTCATAGCAAAAGTAGCTAAGGTGGCTAAAGAAACCAGTGAATAATTTATCCAAGTTAATGCAACTTTAGAGTCCTTGGAAATTTTCCAGTTGGGGTGATCAATATACTGTTTGATATTGCCAGACAGTCTATAAAAACAAAGGTCTATGCACCAGGGGTTAGTATTTCCAATCAACACATTCAAACTATCTAACATCATTGACAATATCGACCCATGTATGCCTGGCTTTAGGCCACTGGTTAAAAGTTAGCTAGTATTACTATTGCATTGTGGTTAGCACTGATGGCCTTGCAGCTCTGAGCGGTCTGAGTTCCGATTCCACCCTTGGACACTTGCAAGGAGATTGTACGTTCTCCTCGTGCTTGCGTGGGTTCCTCTGGGCACTGTGGTTTCCCCAACAATCATAAAGAATATTGATAGGTTGTAGGTGTACATAAAATGATACATTGTAAGCTCTTCGGGGCAGGGCCTGATGTGAATTGAGTAAATAATTGTAAAGCGCTGCCGGAATATGTAGCGCTATATTAGAAATAAAATAAATACATGTCTCTAAAGAAAAAGTTCAGATGAAAGTAAAATGGTTCAGTATTGCCGTATGTTAAATAAAAAGTAAGTATGTCAATGTGAATAAAAATATCAAGATTAAGGTGCCACCACTGTCTTCATTAAGTTGATATACTCCTGTCACATGTCGTTTTAAGGAAATGAAAGTGAAGATTTATATTTATAGATATAAGGCGTAAGACGTGTTGAACTGCAGATAAATCAGACGTTTATTTGCACAGTGTTTCCCTAGGGTCTTTTAGCCGGGCGGCCCACCGGCTACTTTTTCAGTGCCACCGGGCTGGAAAAAATTCCTTGAGGAACTTTAGATCTAGGTTTAAAGGGTATCTCCACTCATAATTTCAAGGTTAGGCATCTAGTTCTATTGAAGTCTGACAGTCCCGACGGACCTGTCTTGCATGCGCGATCTATGCGATGAAGAGAAGGTCCATCGGGACCTGTCAGACTAAGAGCAGGGGAGCGAGCGAGGGCGGGTAAGTTTCATAACTGCTCACCGTCTCCTGTGTTCTATTGAAGAACGGAAGGTAAGGCACAGCTTTACCTACTGTTTTCAATAGAACTAGATGCCCTACACCTTGAAATATTAGAGTGGAGATACCTTTAATAGGTGCCAATAGGTCAGTTAAAAATGACCTATTGGCATGTTTACTAGCTTTCCAAGATCCCCAAGGCCACAAAAGGGTGGCACATGTGTGTGCTGCCTTGTTACATGGTTTACCTCAGAAGGGAACTACAACTCTGCATCTCTAACCACCGAATGCTGGGAAGTCATATGTGTTCAAACATTAGTGGGATGAAAGTAGACATCCCGTCCTATATAATGAGCATGATGACAGTGCACATTTTACACCACCACACAAATTTCCCTGTCCCACCCCACCCGCTACTTTTCATGCCACGGCTGGAAAAAAAATCTGGGGGGAGAACACTGTTTGCATCTTTTGCGGATCTAGCTTTGTTGATTACTTTAACCTATACAAGCCTCATTCATGCTATAGACCGTTGAAAAAAGGTAAAATTATATTAATACATTTGAGCACTGTAAAACATTCTGACCCAATGAAGATTTTTTGTGGGCTCTTGTTTAGCTGCTTTCAAGAATATTCGGCTAGGCTAAGTCTGCCCGTATGTAACAGCCTGTTACTAGGGTTGCAGGATCCAGACCGCAGCTGGTCACAGTGGATAAGTGAAACAGATCGGCACATGGATGGGATTTCCTGCTAATCTGCCTCTCTTGATTCACAAACAACAATATAAAAGTCCATGTGAAAATACCAGGGTATTGGTATTTTGTCATCCCATCTGTTGCTGCTCTCTAGCCGGCATTTTTGGTGTGTAGGGGAATCTGGGAGTTGTGCATCTAGGAGTAGTGGGCCCCCGAACTGGTCATATTCATTAATGCAGACGATGATGAAATGTGTATAGCATATCTTAAATCCAATAAGTGGAAACGCATATTGTGCAAATCAATTACCGTATATACTAGAGTATAAACCGAGTTTGTCAGGTGAAAAATCGCAGCCGGTAAAAACTCGGGGGACCTCGGTTCTGATAGATAGATAGATAGAAAACTCAAGCTGCAGAAACAACAGCCCACAACAGCACTGGGCCTAAGGTAAGATAAAGATAAGAAAAAAACAGCCAGGTATACAGTCACTGGGAAATTTACCTGAATAACATATGGTTTGTGCTTTACTTCTCAGCATTCTAGTATCACACAGTTTGGTCAAACGACCATTATGGTCTGCCACATGCTCAGTCCTTAGTTATGACAGAAAATTGTTACAGTTGGTCACACCCATTAATTCTCTAGCCAATCCTTTACAGGACAGATAAAGCAAGGAAGCATGTGAACTGAGGTCAGGAGGTGTGGTCTGACAGCACATACACACATATACTTCATCCAGTTCTTAACAGGCTTGATTTACTTCAACAGAGTTACTAAAGTGGCATTTATCGTTTATTGGTGTTTTAGGGGGGGTTGTTTTAGATTCTGGAGTATAAAAAATTGGGGTTTAGTTCTCCTTTAATTCTACTGTGCTCCCTCACACTGCCACAAAAAGACCTGAGTCCCAGGTGGAAAGGCCAGCTGCCAGGGTAGAAAATAAAAGTATAAATCCAATTGTAGTGAAACATTTATAAATAAAGGTCTTGAATTTTAGCTGGCCATACACATTAGCGATATTAAATCCTGTCGGTCCACAACGGGTTACCTAGTAGCCACTAAAGTGTAAGGGCCGAATCCAACCTCTTGCTGTTACCCAAGGTACCTTCACAGCAGTGATGCCATCCTCTTGTTATCTGGTATACAAGTCTATGAAAAAGCATAAGGCATGGCTAAAAAAAAACAGCCACAGAAGAGGATGACCACACCAGCAGATATTTTCGGCCGACCGAGTGATTCATGCCACTTTCAGGTCAGTCGCCCGAAAATATCTTCTGATTTGGGGCACATCGGATGAACGAAAGATCGAACTTGTCTTGTAAATTCCGATCGATTGTGTGGTTCCCTATGGGACTGCACGATCGATCGTTTGCATATTATGCCCGGCAGAATTGCCAGGACAGATGGACATTTGTCCCGGGACCGCGCGCTCGCTCGGGAAAAAGAGTCCCTCGGTGTGTACCCAGCCTTAGAGGCTTGTTAAACCTTAGAGAGAGGACTTCTAACTGCCTCCTGATTGGGAACTGTTAATAATTACTATCAGTGCTCTGTGGTTTGGTACACATTAGCCTTTCCAGGTAAGCATTGGGCTGACCCTTTGTGAATGTCCAGAATTATTAGATGTAAAGGGGCCACAGTAGAGGGATGCTGGGTGAAAAACTTGCATGGTTAAAAAAGAAATACTCCAAATACTACTTAAGCCACAGTACAAGCCTATAATGGCACCATGGAGGAGGATCAATACTTGGTGGAATACAGGGTTTTTTGTAAATGTGTGCAGAATCCTGCAAGGAAAAGACTTCTTAATCTTATCTTCAGTAGTAGAGAATTGTACCGTGTTAGCCTAGATGAAAGTGAAGACATCTTGGATATAAAGTAATACCTTTTATTGGCTAACTAAATTCGAAGCACTAGGCTTTTCCTCAGGCATGATACAATACTGACTCTTATAAATCTGATATCTCATGAAAACTGCAATAGGTTCTGGTCACTGTAACCAGCAAATCTGTCTCAGAAAAACAAAACAAACTTAGACTTCATACTACGTACGATTATGCCAAGCAGACATGGGACATTCATTGCCAAATACCAGATGCCTTAGTGTGTACAGGATTAAGCTGGAGGACGTTTTTAAATGCACTGACATGGTTCTTTAAAACTGTGGGGTGTGTTCGGCACAGACTCCTCCACAGATTAGCAAGTTAAACTGGTGTAAGGTGTATAAAGTTAAAATATATGTGTAGTATTTATTAAAAGGACAATAGAAACTATAATGAAAGTGTTACAGATATGCACAATTATAAGAAAGCACGGTGGAGGTTTATGGTGGCTAGTTCCTCTCCCCTGAACCTAATGGTGTGGCCATAACATTATGTTCCGATTTACTAACCCGACTTAGCTCTCCCCGGAAAACACCTCTCCCGTTCTTCTATGCGACCAACATGCGATCGCAAAAATCCCATCATTTGCGATCGCATGTCGGTCGCCATAGAAGAACGGGAGAGGCGGTTCCGGCGGCAGGATCCATCGAATGTCGCGGGAGCGCTCAGTCGGGTAAGTAAAATCGAACAAATAGGTATGGCAATTTAAGGCTGGGTATGAAGGTGGGGTGAAAAGAAATACAGGAAACATAATTTACAGGGAGATTCAATAAAGTTCTTATCGTTTAAAAATGGTGCTAATTTTGCCCAACCAATCAGATGTTATTAATATTGAAAGCTAACATCTGATTGGTTGGGGCCAAATAAGCAGCATTTTTAATGATAAGAACTTTTATTACATCTCCCTGTTATGTGTCAAGGTGTCAATTAGGGAGAAAGGCCTGAAATGAAAGGACAACTATACTTACTTACCAGGGTGAGGAGCCGAAACCACCTTCTAGCTTCTGCAATACTTACTTTAAAGTTTCCTTTGTGGCTTGTCCTCCATTCAGTCTGCGATTCCAGCCAATGAGCAGACACGCTATGCAGAAGAGGGTCTTCTCATGACCGCGTTCAAAGCAGAGATGGAGTCGAAGGTGTTGAAGGAAAAATTAAGTAAAGTATCGACAGAAGATAGAAGGCAAACCAGTGGTGAGGATCCTGACAGTTTAGGGCCTCACCCTGGGTACTACTGACAGCTGGGTCTGGTGGAACTAATGAGGATAGTGATCCTTAAAAGAAATAACATGTAAGGGTGGGAATAATAGAAAAGTGACAATAAGAAACCATATCAACATTAGATGTAGACTAAAAGTATGAAATTATTTTCTGTGTAACCAATAAAATAAAGACCATCAGGGGGATTTACGGGGCGGAGGAATCGTTGTTTTAAGGTTAAAGTCGCACTAGCCAATCCAATATAAGAACCTCTCTGGGGCATTGTTCACTAATATGTCATATAGAGACACGGGGATTCTTGAGATTGGAAGAAAAAGAAAAGAAGTGTTATTCTAAGTACACACACAGTCTGCGGCCGCCTGAACACAGATTAAAGTGAGTGCGCACACAGAAATCTTCTGGAATGTAAGTGCTGCGGTAGGATCGCTCAAAAGTAATTTTGTATGCGCCCGAAGGTATGGGGCTTTATAGGGCAGAGTGTTGTAGCGGCTTCCCCCGAACGAGCATTGCGGCCGCCTAATGTTCCCATCGAGATTCTGTGTGTCATTTTTAAAATCTACATGTGTGTACCCAGCTATAGGTAGGGTGTAAGGTTGGATAGATGGACTTTATTCAAGCTCAATATTATGTAAAACTATATATGTGTGAATATTTTAACCGACTGCAAATCACCACCATTAAGGAGATCCCTGCCATTAACATGAAAATTTTGTTCGTCTTACAATGGACATGAGGTCCGTCCATTTTGGAAACCCCAAGGCGAGCAGTATTCACCTGGAAATGTGACAACCCCTATCTGAATTTAGTAGTCCCGATTTTCTCGCATTGCGCATGCATTTTTAAATATAACAGAAAAGCGCAGGAACGCAAAAAATTCCTGCAATTCAATGTGAATGCGCATCCGCTGTATGTTTTCGAACCACATTTTTGCGCAATTGCATGTGTTTCCATAACAGAAAATGGGCCAATCGCACATGCAATCGGTTGTGGCCATCAGCTGCGTCGTTTTTGCTCTCTGCATATTGTATTTGCAGCCACCACCATAAAAGGCAGCAGACAATAAACCTGGCCATACATGGATCCATCCCGATTGTACAATCCAGATTGGGCCGATAAAAAAATGTTCCTGTCTCTGATAAGGCCGACAATATCCAATGCACAATCCAACGAATATCACGTGGTACGACCATTTATTGGATGGGGTGTGGGCCCCTTAAATCTAGAAGAACTACAACAGGACTGTCTAATACATTAAACTATCTTACCCAGCATCCTTCACTACAGTGGAAGATGCAGGAAGTTGTAGTCAAGTAACAGTGGAGGGCCCAGGATTAGATTTATATAAAACTATCAGCATTGGGGAAGATGGGAAGTTCCAACAATGCATCATAACAAACAATGGGAACACGGAACTCTGTGTACATTCCAAAACAACACAAGCGTACAGAACTTTGGCTGCGCAGCCAATCATTGTGACGGGGCGTGGGATATTTCATCCCCATGACGTAGAAGACCGCGTGTACTTTTCCCGGGACGTCAGAAGAAATGGTCCGTACACAACGTAAACAACAGAAGCGGGGTGGATGGGGGGATAATGTTACCAAGTATTTACGCCATAGAACGCCTACTGATATATAGCGGCCTCTGCCTTATTGTTTTACTGCCATGTAAACCCTGTGAACAAAAATGCCACCCTAACCCAGATCGCCTCCCTGCCTTAGAATGGGTTAGTCCAAACAAAAGATTCTGGCGGGAGCATACCAATTTTTAAAATGGGGGGAGACGCTCCTTTCCATTTAGGATGACTGATGCTGCTAAAATGTTGGTTCGTGTATTAAACTTTTAAAGGGAAAATTAACAGTCTCTATGTATATCTACATGGGAATCTCTTCAAAACGGATTGTTAGTGGATTTCCTCCTCACCCCCGCTTTTTGTATGTAATGGTATGGTCAGCCCTTCTCATTGGCTGAGTAGAGGATTGTCCAGCTTGTACAGTGAGGTAGTGGGAACAGACAATAGGAGGTGATACTTGGAGAAGGAGCTCTGGCTGGTGAATTTGAGCAGGTAATAAGGTTGGAACCTCATTCTATTTCTTTAACTACTTCACTCTCATTATCTACAACTCTGTGTGAGGGGGGGGTGCTGGGATTGTAGTCTTATTCTTTAGTCTTCTGAGTCTATATTATGTTTAAAAAATACTTTTACCAGCAGTTCACAATTAAATAACATGTGTGATGGGGACAGTAGTCTGTTAATGACTTTTATATATTAAAGAGGTTGTGGGATTGGGCAGGATCCTGTTTCTCTTCTATTAGATATACCATATAGACCAGATGTTCAAAAACTACAACCCAAGCATACTGCTGATAGGGGATGCATGTGGTGGTAATTGTAGTTTTCAAAAACATCTGGAGGGCTGCAGTTTATTTCTGATATATATAGTTAGTGTGCCCCTGCACCTACTGTAAATATAAATAATCATTTCATGTCGACGGGTTGTGACATTTATTGCGGTTGGTAAAACAATTCATTGTACATATATACTTTTTTTTTCATCAACTTCTTACATACACAATATTTTTTTTAAAAAAATTTTCATGCTGCATTTTGTTTGGTGTGCTCTATATCGCTGGGGGTAAACAATAGGGTATCACTATTAATCACTAGGAGTTGGTGATCCGATAACTGCAAGAGTTAGAAACTCCCCGTCTGTGTTTTTATGTGGATATGAACCCTGTGTTTCAGCCAAAATCTGCTGTCTGATATGAAGTGCGTTGTCTGATTTCCCCAATGTTGGAACTCTACACCTTCAGTTGTTCCGGGACGGTCCGTGGTCTGGATCTTTCTTTGGTGTAAAATGTTGATAGAGGAATTACTACCCCATAGTGTTTTACTGAGGATTAAACAACTTCTTGTAACAAGGGGGACTAAGCGTTTGTCCCAACCAACATCCACACTAGCAACTGGTTGGCCAGGATGGATGAAGGTATGTCGGTCATAGCAAAAGTAGCTAAGGTGGCTAAAGAAACCAGTGAATATATCCAAGATATGCAACTTTAGAGTCCTTGGAAATTTTCCAGTTGGATGATCAATATACTGTTTGATATTGCCAGACAGTCTATAAAAACAAAGGTCTATGCACCAGGGTTAGTATTTCCAATCAACACATTCAAACTATATAATCATTGACAATATCGACCCATGTATGCCTGGCTTTAGGCCCACTGGTTAAAAGTTAGCATAGTAGTACTATTGCATTGTGTTAGCACTGATGGCCTTGCAGCTCTGAGGGTCTGAGTTCGATTCCACCTTGGACACATGCAAGGGAGATTGTACGTTCTCCTCGTGCTTGCGTGGGTTTTCCTCTGGGCACTGTGGTTTCCCCCAACTCATAAAGAATATTGATAGGTTGTAGGTGTACATAAAATGATACATTGAAGCTCTTCGGGGCAGGGCCTGATGTGAATTGAGTAAATAATTTGTAAAGCGCTGCCGGAATATGTAGCGCTATATTAGAAATAAAATAAATACATGTTCCTAAAGAAAAAGTTCAGATGAAAGTAAAAGGTTCAGTATTGCCGTATGGTAAATAAAAAAACGTATGTTCATCATGTGAATAAAAATATCAAGATAAGGTGCCACCACTGTCTTCATTAAGTTGGATATACTCCTGTCACATGTCGTTTTAAGGAAATGAAAGTGAAGATTTATATTTAAGATATAAGGCTGTAAGACGTGTTGAACTGCAGATAAATCAGACGTTTATTTGCACAGTGTTTCCCTAGGGTCTTTTAGCCGGGCGGCCCAACCGGGCTACTTTTCAGTGCCACCGGGCTGGAAAAAATTCCTTGAGGAGAACTTTAGATCTAGGTTTAAAGGGTATCTCCATCATAATTTAAAGTTTAGGCATCTAGTTTATTGAAGTCTGACAGGTCCCGACGGACCTTGTCTTGCATGCGCGATCTATGCGCATAGAAGAGAAGGTCCATCGGGACCTGTCAGACTAAGAGCAGGGGGGAGCGAAGCGAGCGGGTAGTTTCATAACTGCTCAACCGTCTCCTGCTGTTCTATTGAAGAACGGAAGGTAAGGCACAGCTCCTTACCTACTGTTCTTCAATAGAACTAGATGCCCTACAACCTTGAAATTATTAGAGTGGAGATACCTTTAATAGGTGCCAATAGGTCAGTAAAAATGACCTTGGCATGTTTACTAGCTTTCCAAGATCCCCAAGGCCACAAAAGGGTGGCACATGTGTGTGCTGCCTTGTTACATGGTTACCGTCAGAAGGGAACTACAACTCTGCATTCTAAACCACAGAATGCTGGGAAGTCATAGTGTTCAAACATATAGTGGGATGAAAGTAGACATCCCTGTCCTATATAATGAGCATGATGACGGGCACATTTTACCCAACCAACAAATTTCCTGTCCCACCCACCCTGCTATTTTCATGCCACCCGGCTGGAAAAAAAATCTGGGGAGGAGAACACTGTTTGCTCTTTTGCGGAATCTAGCTTTGTTGATTACTTTAACCTATACAAGCCTCATTTATGCTATAGACCGTGATGAAAAAGAGTAAAAATTATATTAATACAATTTGGCACTGTACCAACATTCTGACCCAATGAAGATTTTTTTGTGGGCTTTGTTTAGCTGCTTTCAAGAGAATATTCGGCTAAGGCTAAAGTCTGCCCGTATGTACACAGCCGTTTACTAGGGTGAGGATCCAGACGCGCAGCTGGTCCAGTGGATAAAGTGAAACAGATCGGGCACATGGATGGGATTTCCTGCTAATCTGCCTCCTTGATTCACAAACAACAACTAAAAAGTCCATGTGAAAATACAGGTATTGGTATTTTTGTCATCACATTGTTGCTGCTCTCTAGCCGGCATGTTGGGTTGTTAGCGGGATGTGGGAGTTGTGATCTAGGTAGTGGGAACACCGAACTGTCATGTATATTAACCTATGCAAGACAGATTGATGAAATGTGTATAGACATATCTTAAATCCAACTAAGTGGAAACGATATTGTGCTAAAATCAATTACCGTATATACTAGGAGTATAAACCGAGTTTTTCAGGTGAAAAATCAGAAGGCCTGGGTAAAAATCTCGGGGGACCACTGTGGTTTATCTTTAGGAGTTCAACCACTACCTGGGTAGTGATTCCGTTGGCATGCTTAGCGCGATCTGTTGTTTTCGGTACTGGTTGAGTCCGGTCTGACGCACTGCCGTGCGGAGCAGCACGGCGCCGGGCAGTAAGTCAGCGGGCGCCAGTACAGGATATGCGCGCGCGGCTGCGGCATTGCTGCCAGAATGCCGAGAAGAGAGCCCAGAGGGAGAAGAGAGCCCAGAGGGAAGAAGAGAGCCCAGAGGAGAAGAGAGCCCAGAGGGTAGAGAGACCCACAGAAAAGAGAGGCCCACAGTACAAAATGAACTGGTGTGGGAGGGGGGCATTCAAATGTTGGAAATACAACTCCCAGCCTGCTGTATTAGCTGGAGTTGCGTTTCCAAACATCTTGAATGCAAGTGAGGGTGGCATTAAGATGTTTGGAGACTTACAACCCCGCTAATAAAGATGCTGGGAGTTGTAGTTTTCCAACTCTTGATGCCACCCTCACTTGGCATCAAGATGTTTGGAAACTGCACTCCACGATAATAAAGCATGCTCGGGCGTTGTAGTTTCCAAACATCTTGCAATGCCAGTGAGTTGCATTTTATACCTCGGGTTATACTAGGGTCAACAAATTTTATTAGGATTTTTGCTGAAATTGGGTACCTCGGTTTATACTAGGGTCGGTTTATACTCGAGTATATACGGTACACAGTTTACTTTCTCCCTCTGTACATCGTTTTCCGTTTGAAACCAGTCCCTTGCCCTGATCTACCAACATTTTATATGGTTATATTCTTTATTTAGTACAAACTGGAATGGTAAGTTGGTGGATTTTCTGTACCTACATGATTTAATGATTTTCGGTATTGGTAAATAAATACCAAACTGTTAATGAAGGCTCTTATGAATGCTAGTTACATAGAATGTGGGCTGGCTTACAACATTTTCGCATTTACAGCGAAAAACTTGATCATCTGTAAATAGCAAAAATCTCAAAGTGAAGCTTAAATCAGGATCCAGATTCCGTTTTCAGAAACAGGAAGTAAAGAGAACCCTGGTTGTGTAAAAATATGCTTTCAATTAAAAGGGAACTGTGGGATCATACAAGTGCTGTTTAGTAAAAAGAGTGCGAACTCCTACCTTTTAAAGTTACTCTAGGACCCAGAAATAGACTTACCACCGTTCTTTACTGGCTTGTTTGGAAAGGAATGAGCGACCAATTTTACCATTTAAGAAAGACAGTCTTTCTATGATGCAGAGCTTTTTGTAGATCTTTCAGCGGAAATTTGTGCTGAGGTGAGGCTAGTTTACTCAGAGGTGAGGCTAAAGGAGTGAGGCTAGGTATCAGGATGGTGAGGCTAGGTACTCAGAGGAGGTATGCGCATGATCAATATTATGTTTTTGGTTGATTGGGTTTGTTGAATATCCGTGTACTGTTGTTCATCTTGGACAGGCAGCCGAAAGTTCAATTGAACAGGTCTGTACAATTTTGCCTAATGGTGCAGTGTTCTATAGTCTTATTTAACTGCAAACCGCCCTAATTTCAACATGACTGAGCCAAACTTTGTTGTATCTGGTCGATCGGGGACAAGTATCTCAATGTAGTAACTATTAACACCAGAAAGGTTTATTTTGATAATATTAGTATAAAACAGTTTTAAAGAGAGAGTTCTACTCTTGCAATAATGATTGCTCTCTTTCTCCTCCCCTCAAGAACACATGTTCTTACTGACAAAAGATGGCAGAAATGTCAGTGACAATGACTGTGGGAGGACCATAAAGAAGTTTGTTTCTGCATGTGATACTACTCCTATAAAGAATTGAACATAGAATGAGCATTCTGCTTTTCAAATTTGCCTATAAAATCTGAGCCGTGGTAAGGGTAGGCAGAAAAAGCCTAGAACTTTCCCAGGTTTGGGGTGTACCATAATTATAATTTCTCGTTCTATGCAATGCCCAAAGAAACTGATACGTTCTAAATAAAACTAAAACTTTAACTCTATTTGGTTGATTGTTCTCTTATCACTGTGACGCTTGTCAATGCAATGTTATACGGTTCCAAAATCTTTTAGGAACATTGTATGATATTGGCTTCCGGGGTTCAACACTCATCACACAGAGGAATGTTTTTGTCTGTCTTTTCTGATCCACTGGCTGGAAAAAAAATATGTTTGTTTATAAACATGTGATTTTGTTAGCATATTTAAATGGCTTTTGTAATGGGCATAACCAATTTAATGATGCTTTAAAGCAGATCCTGTTGTTCTTTAGTACTGTTATACTGAAAGTAATTTTTTTCCCTGACCAAAAAACAGGAAGGGCTCTTTGTCCTTAAAATATTTGCAGACTAGTTATTTCAGTTCATTCACATTCCATCAACTGTTAAAGGGTATGTTCCAGCCAACGGAAATCGTCGTTGTGGGCGGAAAATGGGCACCCCAAACCTCGACTTCCAAGGTTTAGATATATGAAAGCCCAAAAATATAATCCCTCGCCGGGACTTTCTGCTGTCTTCTGTGCCTTTCCCATGCATGGAAGACAAACAGAAGGGGCGTGTGACGGCATCCCAAGAACTGTGAAGAAATTAATGGGATATTGTTTTCTGCGTAGAGGCCCACACCCCATTTCCTTTAGAGGAATATGGCCTACAGACTGGTGAAAATCTGTGATCGTGACCAAAAAGTACTGACCTAAATTTCCTGGATGAGAATGGTTTGTTGTCTAGCCCTTGCTAAAAATTTCACTTGTTTTATTCTCCAAGTAGCATGGTCTGTCTTGTTAAGTGGCTTTCCAATCACTGTCATATTTGAAAGCAAACCCCATCGCTATTTTACCTGTTGCAATCCACTTTTTTTACAGTGTAAGGTTAGGGACACATGAGTGATATTTTTGCACCAATAATCGTTGGTCAGCTGGTAAAGCTACACGTCGGCAAGTATAAGGCCCAATAAGATTGTTGCGCGTGTATAGGCCGAACTAACTTTCCATCGACTTAGCGACCCCTCGGTCACCTTAAGGCTACTGTTTCAATGTGTACACTTTTTAAAAGACGCATACATGGGACACAAAACAATGCGTTTTTTGATTTTCCTTAATTGTACCAAGTACAGGGAATTCCTAATAATCTGGTATTGGCAGCACAAGGCAGGAGGAAGATTTAGATATACCGTTAGACAACACAGGTCCGATGATTCAGCTTGGATTGGCCTAAATTATTGCCAGTAGTTTAGGACCAACAAATATCTGTATTGCTATTGAAGTGCAGTGAATTAGTGATTGTACCGAAGTCTATGCTCCAAAATAGCACATTGCTGTTCGATTTGCTTAGTCTATACCCTAGAATATTTGTCAGATATGTCTTGGACTTCTGCACCATCCTAGCTTCTCAATAGGCTGTAATAACCCCTTGGGGTAGTAAATGGCCCTTTACACCAGAGATGTTAATTAGATGGGTGGATGCAACTGGTTCACAGCTTTTAGCCTTGATCTGCCTGAAGCAAAATGCAACAGAGCATGTGCTTTGGTCGTGTCAAGCTTTAGGACAAAGAGAACCGGGTTGGAATCTTTCAAACATTTAAGAACCGCAGACTCCCAAATTATATAGGTGGCCACATACAGTGTACAGGGATTAACTAATGAAATGAAGTGTTCAAAAATGAATCTTGTCTGTTGGAATGTCTACCGATGAGCATGCCGTAGCGTTCAATGTGGAGTTTTAAAGGGGAGGTTACAGGGGAACCAGCTCTCAATAAAATGTAAATAGAATTGCGGTCTAAACAGTTTAACTAAAAAGTTTAAAAGGATTCTGGCAATGTTATATTAAAGGAACAATGACTGAAAAAAAAAATGCCTTTGCCCATCTTAATCTGTAATTGAATAAAAAAAAAATACATGTAAGTAGACACTTACTCTGATTGTGTTGTGTTGTGCATGCCTTCAATCCAGCACCAAACATTTGTTTAGGAGCAGTATCCCCCCCAATTCCCTATTTTAACCTCTTTCCATGTCACCTGACTCCCCCCCCCCCCCCCCCCCCCCCCACAAACCTTCACAAAACTGTCAAGGCCTGACACAGCATTCCAACTGTCAAATCTCTGTCACCATTCCAGCTACAGTATATAATAAGAATCGTTTTTGCCGAGCAAGGTACTTGATTGACCAGCTGAAAGATAATACGTTTAATGGATTATCTAAAAAAATAGAGGGCAGATCAACAAAAAACTGATAAAGTGGTGGTTGGGAAGAAATATAATTCCAGTTATGGTCAATTTTAAATAACCTATATTTTGGTATTTAGATGCCCATTAAATCACATGTGTGCGGTGGCTACATTTTTTAAGGTCTGTCTACCCCCTATCCATTCCTTACTAGTATCCAGGATAGACCTAAACCCTAGGATCAGAAGTTAGGGGGGGGGAGGTCCTTCTCTAATCGTGGTTGGCACTGCTCAAGGGCAGGAAGAAGCCAAGGAAGAGATTTACCAAGGAGGAGAGGGAGGGGCAACAAGGAGTTTCAAAGAGGAACTGATGGGGGGGGGGGTGTATGGAGGAGGAGGGACCCAGGAAAGAGAGACTGGTCACATGGTTGTAGCGCAGGACGAGCAGTGGATCTGGTCATGCTGCTACTAGATCACCACATAAAAATTGAAATTATCTTCACAAATAGTACAAAAAAAAAAAAATGATGAAGCAAATTTCAAAAAATACCTAAGAAGCAATCCTGCAATTTACCTAAAGTCATATGTGACCACAGTTACCCTTAAGTGTGGAGTAGGGGAGTATATTTGTCCTTTTAAAATGTGGAAAGAAATGCCTTGAGGTAAGTTGCACCAGTTGAAGGCGTTTAGGCTCTTTAACATCAGTACTGCGGCCAGCTCTTCAAAACATCCTACTTCATTATGAACACATTAAAACAGAACACACTTACGCGTTTCGAGAACCTCTCGCTGTCTTACTCATAGGTATGAGAGCCTAGCGGTTAAGAGAGCAAGATGGGTCGAGGACACCTTCAAGAAAGGGTTGTGATGAGTTGCCATGACATCCATGCCGTTAAAAGTATTTGAAATGAATGTTCTGTCTAAAAGAGAAACGCTAGGTCCAGGGTTTCTTAACTGGAGATCACTGCAACTAACGAGTGAGTACATTACCACTCAGTGGGGAGACTGTTTTAAATAACACACTGTTATCACAGTATCAGTTTAAAGAATAGTAGTGTGTGACCCATGGGAAACACGTCGAAACCAGCCAGCATTTAATAGTTAATTTTGAAGAAAATGCATGATCTCCCACTCCAACAAGACCGGCGGTCTGTACAGGCATATGTAGGCTGTCGTAAACATGGGGACAGTCGCCCACATGAGTGATATTTTGAACGGACTATGTTAAAAAATTGATGGTGACTATTTTTAATTTTGTGGAAAAGGATGGTCAGAAATTTGGCGTGGTTATGAGAAATGAAAATCATGATACCTTCTATGTTGCTGGCTGAAAAAAAACTTCAATTTCATGGAGCCTTCTCTGCAAGCAAACAGACTTGTGACTTAGAATGGAATAGCAAGTGCTGGAAGAATGACACAGTGACTAAAGTAATAGAGTCAAGAATAGGGACATAGAACTGAAATTCTTGAACAACAGTGTGTGCTCTCACACAATAAAATAGTCTCATGGGTGGTTAAAATGTGGATAATGTCAAGCGGTTCTGCTTTCTTCCTCACCTTTAAAAAAAAAATCAAAGTAAACCAGACATTGTCAGAATGTAATTGTTTCGAAAAATATGAAGTTTTCACCTTTTATATGGTACATTAACCCTCACATATACAATCCGATCTGAAAACCAAATATTAAAAAAAAAGCAGAAGTAAAAGACTAAATGAGAAATCTCCGCCAAACCATTGTAATTAATTTTGCAGGTCTGTTTTATGTGTCTCTGTTGGTTTTCCGTGAACTCTTTACTTGTTAACTTTTTAGAAATGATTTGATTCCTCTCTAGGTGATACAACGTAGTTTTCTACTCCTCACTCACTGGGCAAGTAGAGCAATAGGTGATGATGCTATTCTATGGGACGGTTGGTGCCTGTCCATGTGGGCAATGTGGCAACTGTTGGGGTTATGTAGACGCCCTTAAGGCTATTTGTGTATTAAATGAGAAGTACATCAAAAAAAAAAAAAAAAATGAAGTTAAATGGAAGCTGTATCTTTAACTAACATTCCCCCCATATGGAATGTAGTGCCATGCGGTATGGAGCACCCAAAATTCACTTTGGTATGCGCAAAAAAAAATAGTTCTGCACACACAGGTAGTGAGCTTTAGAGGGAAACATTGCCTGTGCCCCAGTAAAGTTCTGCCATATTGGATCATGTTTCAGTCAGTTAAGCTCCGCCCCAGAGACTTGCTGGACCTCGTTTGATGTCTGCGTCTAATAAGCCAGGGGCAGTTTTGTCCTGCGGCGCACTGATTCAATCGTGCGAACGGAAAAGCGAGTAAATGGCCCCTCGATTTTTTTAGCACCACGGAACAGCAGATGAGATCCGCAAGTTTGGGGGGCGGAGCTACCTGACTGAAGACATGATCCAAGATTGACCAGAACTTACTGGGACACAGGTAGCTCTGAAGGGACCTAAAGAAAAAGAAAAAGGGGGGGGGGGAGGTTAGTTTTCAAGATTACAGCTTCATAAACTTAAATTGTTTTTGAGTGTACTCTCCTTTAACGCTATGTTAACAGATGTCCCAAGGGTAAAGTGTTGTCCAACCAATGTACTAAGTATTTTTATGATGGAATCTTAAACGTTAGCAGAATAGCTGGCATAAAGATTTAATGGGTAGACCCCATTCGCAATGCACAGAAAGAGCCGCTATCGGCTCGGTGCATGTCTAAAGGGGGCAATAGAGTGAGAGGGATCTTTTACAGAGCCTATATATCTTAAAACAGTAAACATGCAGGAAGAACACCATGTTTAGTGTTTATAAACTGTTTAAATATGTTTTGTGGAGAATAAAACTAAGAATTCTTAATTTGACGTTTCCCTGTCATGCCAGGAGCAACATGATTGAGCGGAGCGTTTGTAACATCGACTGGAATGGCAACGTTTTGCAGATTATGTACTGGGGGACGGACATTGAAACACTGTCCTTTTGCCACATATGCTTCGAGCCTTAGTATTGAGGGTAGGCTGTGCTGTCTAGTCACATTTAATTCCCAGTGAAATGACAAGCCTAACCAGATTATCTTTAGTGGTAGACTATAGGGAAAGTCATGCCCTATGGGGATGTTTTTAAGAAATAACATTGTATATGTAATTTATCAAGCTTAGTCAAATTAAGTATAAAATATTGTAAGTCTAGCACTATGCGCAAGGGAGGTAAATCTAAGGTGTACTACTCTATTACTTCTTTGATCTGTGATATGTTGATCCCCTCTACTCCTTCAGGCCCTGGCCTCCTTAGGTATCCAAAATACTGCCCACTTTCTTGGTATACTCTATCACTGTGGTAGGACCTTTAGTGCTTTCAACCTCTGGTACTACTCCGACCCTTACCACCTCCCTGGGAGGTCCCGCAAGGCTCATTACTTGGCTCTCCTTTTCTCCAATAACATATGGCCTTGAACGGACTCATTAGTTCATTTGGCATTTCAGTATCAACCTGTATGGGATGAGACCCAAATTTTCATCCGCCCACAGATCTACTTACACTAACATCCCAGGTCCCGACGACTTTCCTTAGTGCCATCTTGGGCCCTCCTGTCCTCCAGCATCTGAAACTAAAACATGCACAAGACTGAAAGTGTAATTTTCCCATACTCACGATCTGTCCCCTCCATAGTCTTACTAAAATATAACAATACACCTATATCCCATTCCTTATGTCAGCTGCCTGTCCACTAGATTTGATCTTTCCTTCAAACCATTATTAATTTGCTTTCCAACTCTGTGGATCCAACTCAAAAAAACATACTCCCACATTCTCCCTTCCTCTTGAGAAGAACATCCACGCCCTAATCGTTAGCCCGCTAGACTACTGCACACACTGTCTGCCGCCTGGCACCCACTCTCATCTCATCCTCAAACCGCTGCCGCTCATTTATTCTCTTGTCGCTTCTGTAATGCTTATCCTCTCTCAGTCCACCACTGGTGCCCATCATGCAAAGGATCCAGTTCAAGATGATGTACCGATCCTATAAAGCATATCCAACAAAGCCCCTACAATATTCGGAGTAATCTACCAAACAACGTCCCAGACGCAACCCCTCTCCGCAAATTTCTATCTTACTCTCATCCACCCTTGTCACCTGTCACATGCCCGCATTCAGGATTGCTCGTGCTCTGGCTCTGGAACGCCCTTCTCCATCTGTCCGTCATTCACCGTCCTTAATACTTCAATGAACATAAAACCCACCCTCTCAAGGCAAGAAATAAACTGGCCTGCTATTACCCCTCTACTACCCAATATGATCAAACCCACCTTTTATTACTCCACTGACAATCTATCTTACAGCCTACGATTCCCGTCACTTATGTCTCCCATTTCCTCTAGACTGTAAAGCCTTTGGGCAGGGTCATATTGCTATTGAATCATGGTATTGCTTGGTAAAATGAATTGTATCACTGCGTGCTTATATATGTATTACTGTGTATGTAAAAGGTATGAATTTGTTTATAAATGTATTGACCTGTGTATGAATGTATGAACGATGTAATGGTAAAGAGCCACTGAAGATGTTGGTGCTATATAAACCCATCAATAATAACGCGTTCTCTTCCTCGGTTCCCTGTTACAGTCAGGATGCTGGTGACTGCTAACCAATGGCTGTATATGGGGGCCGGGATCTAGAATAATTGTGACATGGGAACTAGCATTGCAATTTGGCCAACAAATATGTTTAAACAAAATATTGGGTTTTGTGTGTTTTAGGTGGGACTTTCAATTCCTTAGCAAAAAGAAAAAATTTGATAATTTCTCACCCTTTACCATTTTAAAGGGTAGTACAGGGGGCACTAATAACCCGATAACCAGTGTTTGCTTACCAAGTCTTGATCACAATATAGCTGGCAGCTGTCTGAAACCTTCAACTGAAGGAAAACAAGCCGTATTTGTTGGACGAGCAAAGGGACGTTGTGTAGAACATCAGGATAAGATAAACTGCAAAACTGGTTTTAGTCTTAGCAAGATTATTTTTGTAATTTAACCATTTTGCCCTGTGTCTTAAAGTGTATATATATGAAAAAATCGACTGCGTCCATCTTAATCAGGGGACGTGTTTAGGGGGATGATCGGGTGCCGGAATCCCCCAGTCTATGTCAGTGCTGTCTTCTGTTCTACCTCTCCTGGGTGTCAAGAGAGTGTTAAATAGTTTTAGATTGTTATAGTGTTGTATTAAGATGTTGATAGTATGGTGTAGAAAAGAAAGAAGGAAAAACGCCATTCCACCTTAAAGTGTGAGAGAGAGGAGAGGATTGATAGCAGTAAGATACGGATAGATAGCAGTGGGATAGCTAGCTAGAGAGAGAGAGATATGGAGATAGACAGATACAGACAGACAGACAAGATAGATAGATAGATAGATAGATAGATAGAAGATAGACAGATATGGACGATAGATATATAGATACATAGTTAGATTGGTATATAGATAGATATGGTGTGAAATAAACAGATATGGAGATAGATAGGTAGATAGGGAGGGAAATGATAGATAGATAGATAGATAGATAGATAGATAGATAGATGATAGAGAGATAGATAGATAGATAGATAGATAGGACAGATATGAGATAGATTATATAGATACATAGTAGATATGGTATATAGATAGATATGGTGTGTTGTAAATAAACAGATATGGAGATAGATAGGTAGATAGGGAGGGGGGAAATGATAGATAGATAGATAGATAGATAGATGATAGAGAGATAGATGATATAGATAGATAGATAGATAGATAGATAGAAAAACTCAAGCTGCCAGAAGAAACAACAAGCCCACAACAGCACTGGGCCTAAGGTAAGATAAAGATAAGGAAAAAAACAGCCAGTGGACAGCACCAACAACCCACCCCAGTGACAATATATACAATAAAAGACTCATGCTATCCCACTGGGATGGTGCTAGGGAGGAAATCAATAATCCTAAAAAAACCACAATAGGGGACAAAAGACGTCCCTATAAAGACCCCTAAATTAGCACTCCCGCACTTTAACCCAACCCCAGGTACCCCACGCTCTCTAATAACACTGTCCCGGTATAATCAAGTTTGCCCACAGTGACTGGCATAATTTAAGTTTGCCCACTGGTTATAATCAATTTTGCCCACAGTAACTGGCATTAGTAAAGTTTGCCCACAGTAACTGGTTATAATCAAGTTTGCCCACAGTAACTGGTATAATTAAGTTTGCCCCAGTAAACTGGTATAATCAAGTTTGCCCACAGTGACTGTGGATAATTAAAGGAGAACTAAACCCAATTTTTTATACTCCAGAATCTGAAAACAACCCCCCCTATAAAAAACACACAATACTATAAAATACCACTTCAGTAAATTGTATTAAAGTAAATGTAAGCCTGTTAAGAACGGATTGAAGTATCGTGTGGTATGTGCAGTGTCAGACCACACCTCCTGACCTCAGTCACATGCTTCCTTGCTGCATCTGTCCTGGTAAAGGATTGGGCTAGAGATTATTAATGGGTGTGACAAAACTGTAAACACGTTTCTGCCATAGCTAAGGACTGAGGCATGTGCAGCAACATAAGGGTCGTGACCTAACTGTGTGATCTAGAATGCTGAGAAATAAAGCACAACCATATGTTTTTAGGTAAATTCTCAGCGCCCGTATCAAAATGAGACGAAGTAAGACACAGATTACTGGTTTTATATAAGGTGTTTGTTTGCCTTCTGGTTCAGTGTGGTTGTTTGTGGCTTTAGTGTGTCCTTTAAGTTTGACCACAGTGGGACTGGTCTGGTAAAAAAAAACAACAAAAATATTTAATTTTGGGGTGGGGACTTGCCCTTTATTCTATTAGAGAGAGAGGATAGAGAGATGGTAAATAGAGAGATAGAAGATAGATAGATAGACAGACAGACAGACAGACAGATAGACAGACAGACAGACAGACAGGACAGAAGATAGATAGATAGATAGATAGATAGTAGATAGATAGATAAGATAGATAGATAGATAGATAGAAAGAGATAGATATATAGATACCATAGTTAGATATGGTTATATAGATAGAATATGTATGTAAATAAAAGATATGGCGATAGATAGGTAGATAGGAAGGGGGGATGAGATAGATAGATTGATAGATGATAGAGAGATAGAAGAGATAATAGTAGATAGTAGATAGATAGACAAGAAGGACAGACAGAGAGAGAGAGAGGGAGAGAGAGAGAGAGAGAGAGAGATGAGAGAGAGAGGAGGAGGAGAGAGAGAGAGATAGATAGATAGATAGATAGAACACTCAAGCAGCAGCAACAAAAAAGCCACACAACAGGCACTGGGCCTAAGGTAAGATAAAATAAGAAATTTTACAGGGGCACAACATGGGCACAAAGGCTAACAAATGGGGGCACATTAAAAAAGCACCAATAATCTATGTCAGAATAATGTAAGGTGTAGAAAACAGCTATTACACACCTTAAAGTGTGAGAGAGAGAGAGATAGCAGTGATAGATAGCTAGATAGATAGCTGTAGATAGATGGATAGATAGTAGATAGATAGATGATAGATAAGACAGACAGATATGGAGATAGATATATAGATACATAGTTAGATATGTTATATAGATAGATTATGGTGTGTAAATAACAGATATGAGATAGATAGGTAAGATAGGGAGGGAAGATGATAGATAGATAGATAGATAGATAGATAGATAGATAGATAGATAGATAGATAGATAGATGATAGATAGAAATAAAACTCAAGCTGCAGTAAACAACAGCCCCACAGAACTGGGCCTAAGGTAAGATAAAGATAGAAAAAAACAGCAGTGGACAGCACCAACAACCCACCCCAGTGACAATATATACAATAAAAAGACTCATGCTATTCCCATGGGATGGTGCTAGAGGAAATCAATAATCCTAAAAAAAACCACAATAGGACAAAAGACTCGTCCCTATACAGACCCCTAAATTAGCACTTCCGCACTTAACCCACCCAGTGACCCCACAGCTCTTATAATAACACGGTCCCGGTATATAATCAAGTTTGCCCACAGTGAATGGCCATAATTAAGTTTGCCACTGGTATAATCAATTTTGCCCACAGTAACTGGTATAGTAAAGTTTGCCCACAGTAACTGGTGTAATATCAAGTTTGCCCACAGTAACTGGTATAATCAAGTTTGCCCACAGTGACTGGGATAATTAGTTTTCCCACAGTAACTGGGATAATCAAATTTGCCCACAGTGACTGGGATAAGTTTGCCCACAGTGACTGGTATAAAAAAAACAAAAACAATTAATTCTGGGGGTGGACTTGCCCTTAATCTATTAGAATAAAGGGCAAGAATTTTACAGGGGCACAACGGCACAAAGGCTAACAAATGGGGCCAATTAAAAAAAAGCACCAATAATCTATGCAGTATAATGTAAGGTTTACGAAACAGATTATTACACACCTTACAGTGAGAGAGAGAGAGATAGCAGTGATAGATAGCAGTGATAGATAGATAGATAGATAGATAGATAGATAGATAGATAGATAGCAGTGATAGATAGCAGTGATAGATAGCAGTGATATATAGATAGATAGCAGAGATAGATAGATAGAGAGGAGAGAGAGAGGAGAGAGAGAGAGAGAGAGATGGTAAAAGAGAGATAGATAGATAGATAGATAGATAGATAGATAGATAGATAGATAGATAGATAGATAGATAGGAGATGGTAGATAGATAGATTGATAGATAGATAGATAGATAGATAGATAGATAGATAGATAGATATGGAGATAGACAGATACAGACAGACAGACAGACCAGACAGACAGACAGACAGACAGACAGACAGACAGACAGATAGATAGATAGATAGATAGATAGATAGATAGATATGGAGATAGATAGATATATATACATAGTTAGATATGGTTATGATAGATATATGGTGTGGTAATAAACAGATATGGAGATGAGATAGGTAAATAGGGAGGAGGATGTAGATAGATAGATAGATAGATAGATAGATAGATAGATAGATAGAAGATAGTAGTAGATAAACTCAGGCAGCAGAAAAAAAAACAGCCCACACAGCACTGGGCCTAAGGTAAGATAAAGATAAGAAAAAAACAGCAGTGGACAGCACCAACAACCCACCCCAGTGGACAATATATACAATAAAAGACTCATGCTATCCCACTGGGATGGTGCTAGGAGGGGAAATCATAATCCTAAAAAAACACAATAGGACAAAGACGTCCCTTACAGACCCCTAAATTAGCACTTCCGCACTTTAACCCACCCCAGTGACCCCACGCTCTTCTTAATAAACCATGTCCCGGTATATAAAGTTTGCCCACAGTGATGGCATAATTAAGTTTGCCACTGTTGTAATTAAATTGGGCCCACAGTAACTGGTATAGTAAAGTTTGCCCACAGTAACTGGTATCAAAGTTTGCCCACAGTGACGGGATAATTAAGTTTGCCCACAGTAACTGGTATAATCAAGTTGCCCACATTGACTGGGATAATTAAGTTTGCCCACAAGTAACTGGTATAAAAAAAAAAAATTTAATTCTGGGGTGGACTTGCCCTTTATCTATTAGATACCCCCCCGACACACACACACACACACAACACACACTTTGCCTCTGCTCTCAATGCAGAATAGCAGATAACTTTTTCTTTCAAGTTAACTCTGTGCTGCGCTTGGCTGACCAGTCTGGTAAATGTGCAATGGCATGGGGTGAGGGGGCTGTATTATTCTCATTTACCATACTCTCAAGCCGAGGCAGCACAGAGTTACTTGAAAGAAAAAGGTTAGCTGTGTCTGTATGAGAGATTGGAGCGCGGAGGTGTTCCTACCCGTGCCCAGGATGTTCACAGTTCCCACAGACCTACCAGCTGGGCAGTGTCACTGACGGGTCTTTGTATAGAGGAATTTCCGAGTCTTTAAAAAACTTTTGAGACTTACACTGCCGGACATGATATACAGGGGACAATGACGGAACAACAGTAGGGGTGTTGGACACTGGGGAAAACGCACCCAAAACTGGCAAAACCGGGGATGGTTGGGAGCATCAACACATGGAAAGCCAGTATCTTGGAACTTGGAAGCGGGGCACTTGGGGGCGGGCACTGATCTCGTCAACTGGGGCACGTGCCCCAGTGTAGCGCCGCCACTGATCACATGGTCTCTGTGTGATGTGACAGCTCTATCCTCTATCACAGCAACAACAGAAAAAAATCAAGATAAAGCAATTGTACTGCCGTGAACAATCGCTGTTGAAATCGGAATTAACTTGATTCACTCAATTCACCACCAGATGGCAGCAAACAGGTTAATAACTAAAAAAAGCATTTTTAAAAGTTGTGTAAAGTAGCTTATGCTTTTTCCCAGGTCCTTATACATAGTGTACCATGTCTCATGTGAAAATTGTGCACAGCAGTTTGGAAAGTTTATCGGAACATACAAACACACACATCCATCGAGTTTTATATATATATATATAGATAAGGACCATTGTTACTGCCCACACACCAATCTCAGATGACTCCCTATAATACAGAACAGGGAGGGAAATTATCCATTTTCGATGGTTGTTTTTGCAGGGGACTGACTCCCTTTATCGTTTAATGTGTGTACCCAGATTTTACTCCTCACATGAAAAGCGCAGGAAAGCCACCAGAATCCTAATTATCATTTGTCAGCATCTATTTAGTCACAAGGAATTATCTTAACTCAGAAATTTGTTATGAGATCAATATTAATTGTATCTCGGTTTGCAACCGGATGTTTACTAAATATCCTTGTGGTTAAGACGTAAGAGTTGATATTTATTACAAATAAGTAATGTATATGGATGATGCGACAGGAGGAGGAAATACAGATTTCCCCCCCCCATTTATGTTACCTAAAAAGGCAGCAATATCCGCAATACTGGTAGTCACAGCAGCTGTAATAACCATTTCTGCAACAGCAGAGCAGTGAAAACAAGATAGAAGATTGCAATTCAGCTACAAGTCAGCTGCAAAGTTCTATTGATGGTATTTTATCTGCTTTAAAATACATTGAGATGGAGCAACAACAAAGGGAGATTTTTAACTGATCTTAAGAAAAAATATCGTTTAGCTCCAATAAATATGCACAAGCGCAGAGACAAGAGGATTATGGATGTGTTCCTTACATGATCAAAGCCAGTGATGGTTAGTCTTTAGGGGGGGAACACAAATGGAGTAAATGTTCATCCACTTCACGCTTTGTAACCATTTTACAGTAAAACACAATCAGGGTTATTCATAAAAGTTCTTTATTGTTTAAATGGTGCTAATTTGTGCCCCAACGAATCAGATGTTAGCTTCAAATGTTAAATAAAATCTGATTGGTGGGGCAAAATTAGCACCATTTTAAACGATAGGAACTTTTATTGAATCTCCCTGAATGTATTCATGTCACTTACTGTGTAGTTACAGTGAGTATCGCACCCCTCATGTATAATTATAGGGATATTAAAAGTCACCAAGGAATTCTATGGACATATTAAAGTACTCAAAGGAGACATTTCATGTCCTATATTTGACAATAAGGGATGTGTCTGTGAGTTAATTGTCAGTAGTATAAGTAGGGGTATTCAACCACAATATAAATGTACCATCCCTAGATAATATGATGTAAAGTAACAAAATATACAGATCAAGTCAAAACCTTTCCTGTATGCAGAGGTTATATTTTTAGACTTGATCTGTATCATATTTGAATTACCCCTATTACTATTTGGGAAGTGTTGTGAGCGGGATGTGTTTTAACTTTCTTTCATTTTCTGTGTGTTTTTATTTGCCTTTCTATCCATATAAATATAATAAAGGAGATTTATGCTAAGATTACTTTTGGAGTGTGCCCGTCTTTATATCCACTGCTGTTTCTTTCTTATTTTAACCTTATTGCTCTTTAGGGGATGGAGCACCCCCTTTATGTGAATGTTTAACTCCATAATATAGCTGGTGCCTCTATTGGCTTAGCTCTTTTTGGGCCCAGTTCTTACATGAGCATGAGGCACCCAACCCCTTAGTGGTTATTTAAATGAGTCGTGACACCCCATCATGAGGTCATTTTTTAACAATCGGTCCCATAAGGATCCATAAAGAGTCAGGTTTTATCTCATAATTCACACCTCCAGGATCCTTATGGGATTCAACTGTAAAAAAAATCCTATAATGATGCGCTCTACTTGCCTGCAGCACCATGCATATATAGTCAGGCAACTTCTAATCTCCTTATAAATTGCCAGTAGGGGGGATACATACTCACTATATAAACCACTGTTGCTTCCATTATAAAACAAACCAATAATAGATGCTTATCTCCATAACAAGACAAGGAACCGAGATGGTAGAATGTTGGATCCATAAAACATGACAAAAACAGAGGGGGAAAAGCAGATTTCTGCCTTTATGTCTCTTGTAATGTACTTTTTTCAGAAATAAATAATAATGTTATGGTTTCACAGTGCACTGTACAATGAAGTAGGGGTTATCCCTGTAGAAGAAATTCTATCAGTCATTTGACCTCCATGTTGACTGAGCTCTATAGATATCTACCTAATTATTTTCATCTATTGGAATCATACAGCTCAGTCCAGGCACAAACTGCTCTCTGTTTGCCATTGAGTCAATATATGTTTTCCTTATATACATACAAGATCCATTACAGGATTATTAAAACACGCCTGATTTCGTATAATACAATTAAATCCCTCTCGGGGTATGTTAAATGATGCCAACAAATCATCCTGAACATAACATCACATTAGAAATTATTTGATGGTGGTGACCTAATTTTTGTGGAAGGATTACTTGGGGATTAAAGCATTGGTTGATCCTGGGAAAGAATGATGACAGGCTGAACTTTACAATCATTCCTTTTAGCAAGGGAACATTCAAGTTATAAGGCAACGGCATAAATTATGGAAATTCCTTGTGTTTAAATCTCTAAGCAATACCTAAATCCAAACCAATGTGTTCTGTAATCGCTTATCTTTCTAAGTGATCCAAACGAAGTTGAAACCAATTGATATCCATGTGAATTATACCAATGTGAAGTTAAACCATGGAGTTATACCAATGTGAAGTTATACCAATGTGAGTTATACCAATGTGACGTTATACCAATGTGAAGTTAACAAGTGAAGTTAACCAATGTGAAGTGTATACCAATGTGAAGTTAAAATGTGAAGTTACAAGTTATTAACCATGTGAAGTTAAAAACCAATGTGAAGTTATACCAACACTGTGAAGTTAAACCAATGTGAAGTTAAAACCAATGTGAAGTTATACCAATGTGAGTTAAAACCAAGTGTGAAGGTAACCAATGTAAATTTATACCAATGGAAGTTAAACCAAGGTGCCAAGTTATATACCAATGTGAAGTTGTAATTTACCAATGTGAAGTTACCGGCATTCCTCTTTCCCATTGGTCCTTCTGATTACTAAGGACTGCTCCAGTCATTCATCCTTGCCTGTTAGAGCTGTGGTTCACCTAGCTTGTGGTCCCACTCTGTGTTTCTTGTGCTTGAAGTTAGCAGTCATTTTGTTCTTTGTTATTTCCTGTCTTTAATTAATGTGCTCTTGCCCACTTGTTATTTGTTTTCCAGTTCCTGTGAAAGTCCTTTGGTGTTCTGGTTTTTCCAGAGTATACCCGACCTCAGGTCTATACCTTGCGCTCTAAGACCTGGGGGGTAACCATGTACAGCAAGGCGCGAACAGTCTCCTGATGATCGGGGGGCTTGTCTACAAGTGAAGACAGCGCTGTAAATTGGGGTATAGGCGCTGAAGATATACTCGGGGACTCCGGGCATCACATGATTGGTTAATGAGGGTTGGGGGCTTATTTTTCTTTCTTTATTTTGAATGCATTAAAAATACTTACTAATGTAAAAATCCTTTTAATTAACCAGCTCTATAAGTGTACTTATTCAGCTTTTATGGAGCCAACAAACCTTGTAAAAGACTCGTGTACTTTAAGTGTGGAGCCTGCACTTCATTTACATTATACAGGAATTAAATCCAGGCAGGAATTAGAATTTTTATCTAACTGTGAATTATTATTTGGTTGGAGCTAATTATTCCTTTCAGTTGTAAATGTAATCAATGTGGTTGTGCAATCAGAGTGCAGATGTAATGTTTGAATTTAAGCATGTAGGTTGGTAGAGTTGGCTGGAACATTTTACTTGAATATTTCTGCAGCTGATTGGGAAACATGTGACTCCTCCATTCATAGAGGTACCCCTATAAAAATGGAAAATGTAGGTTGGTTTATCCACAAGGAACATAATTTTACTAAACAAAAAATGCTGTATGTATCTACCCCCTACCCCCTTTAATAATAATCACTTGTGCACAAAGGCAAAAAAAGGATTTCTCCATAAAAACAGCAATGCTATATGGCCACATTCAGTCATAATTCGTCTAAAGTTGGGGGTGGTAGGGGTAAGGTTTTGCAGGGTAATCTTGTCATTAGGAATAGATTGACAAAAGAGACGCCTGAGATTCTTAAAGGAAACTATTATATTCATATGATATGTTTGTATAAAAGGGTGTCACTACCAGGGGACCCTGCGATCTCAGGGGTAATAAGAAATATGTATAGTCAGGGCACGGAGGAAAAAAGGCCAAACCTAATGGGGATAAAGCAGATCAAGCAAAACACAAATATTAAGCTGGATATACACCGCTAAGATCTTAAAAGATGACAGATGGAATTTAGGCAACACACAGTCGTAAGTGAGCTCCTATATAAAGTATAGGAAAAAATGTTTGACTTCCACATTCCATTTGGCCGTGACCAACTCCCTATACTTTAGTACAGGGGGCCGACCACAGCCGAGGGAAAGATCTGTCAGTGTCCAAGGTATCCGTGAATGTTCATTGGCTTCGGGGGACTGTTGGAACTGCCGGATATGAAGGAATCGTGTTACACACCTTATGGAGGGAAAAAGAAAAAGTTACAAGACCACAGCAACTCTTAGATAAACAGATGTGCATATAAAATAATATACAGAGTCCTTTACAAGGACAAACATAAAAAGTCAGTTTCCCTAATAAATACAACCAGTCCAAGACAATATCATAGTCAATAATGCACCATGGGGCTGCCCTACTCACTGGAACCAAATGGGAAAACAGCAATCTGCTAAAAACAAATCAGTTTGAGTCAAAGTATTGAGTATGATGAACACTTAAGGTTCGTTACACCGTTCCCAATTGGCCAAACCCCCAAAACTGATACATTCACGCTGAATGAACTGCCTTTTCGGCCGAGAATTGCCCACATGTGTATTTGTCAATCTGGGCTTATTTTGTCGATCCGCTTAGCGGATCGCTTAACAACCCCGACTGACTGAAAACACACAAGTGATTCTTGGCAGAAGGCCCGTTTGTGTGTGTGGATTACTGGTGGCAGGGGGCGCTGCACACACATTGGACGTGTGACTCACCAGTGAAACTTAACTGAGCAGTTTAATCCTCCTGTAGCTCCCAACCCCAAAGCAATGACCAATGGAGTCACAGGTTGTTAAGGAATTATGCTGCCAGACTGTGTCTATTCATTACACTGGGTGGGGGGTCATAGTTAAAGTAATAATTTATTTACAAGCCTACATACATAGAAACATACAGATTTTGTGGTGGAGTCCTGTCTGTGTATTTATCTAGAGAGATGAGTCTTTACTTGCTTTAAAGCAGGAAACAAGTGGGAGGGCAGCATCCTTAAAGTGTAACTGTGCTCAAAAAGACTATTGCAAGTATTTTTGCAATTTACTTTTTTTTTTTTTACATAGTTTTGAAGATATTTTATTTTATGTGTGATGTGGTAGCAACATCACCAGATCCCCTGCACTTCCTGCTCATGAAACCATGGAACAGTCCCCTCCCCTGTGTGGGAGGCATTAAAAAAGGCAAAAATTTACACACCTTACACAAGTGGTGGACTGCCGCGTGCTGTTCTCCCCCTCCCCTTCAGTCCTTCTCAGTCCCTGTAACTTGGTTTCTTCCTGTTTTAGGAAGGAGGAAACTACTATTGTGTGACGGCAGATTCAAACTCCCACCCCCTTCTGATCAGTGATTCTTCATATCTTGGGCTGTGCAGCACAGAGAGGTGATTGATGGCTAATTTAGGGTACACACCAACATAGTGCAGTGAATCGGTCGGCGGCCAGAAATATCTGATGGTGGGGGCGGTCGGCTGTGGATGAGCTAGGTCCACTAAACTGCGCCCGACAGGTCACTTGTCCCAGCCGAGCGCTCGCTTGCAGCAGATGCTTGGTCAGGACAAATAAGCCCCTTGCGTACCCAGGAACCTTTCATTCAAAATCAAACATTTCCCCTTTAAGGGGTTATCCTTAATATTGTGACATACATTATGTGTTACACAGCCCTACTGGCCATACACAAGTTAGGTTGTAAAGCTGATTAGACATGTGTTTGATGAACATCTAATTGGCTTTAATATCCAACTGCCCAGTGGTTCCAACCTGCAAAGTACCGCAATGTTCACCAGCTGGAATACACACACAAACAAACAATGTTACAGCTGTAACTTTTGTCATAGTGGATCGGTAAATCCGTTTGGGGAATGTTGCAGGTAAGTTAGTAGTGTTATGGGCAGCACTACAAATGAAGAGGGATTATTGGGGACCCTTGGCCATTCACTATTGTTTCATCTGGAACAGTCCCTTTAAGTAATAGTTCATTCAAAAAGTTGAACTATTCCTTTAATGTATTAATTGAAGGACCGGGAGGTTAAGGAGAGACGGGACAAAGAAAGAAAACTTATCTTAACATGATCCTCGACAAGCAGGACAGGTCCCAACCGCTTCCTGGTTCAGAGTAACGATAGCGCGGCATGCATAATAATGCGCGCTATTTCCACTGATGCTGCGGAGGGATCACGTGTAAGGTAAATATCTTTCTTTCTTTGTCCGTCGCTCCTGGTGAATTGATTGAAGTACGGAAGGTAAGGCATTAGCTCTCTAACCCCCTGGTCTTCAATCAATACATTAAAGGAATAGTTCACTTTTGAGAGATAATTCTTTAAATTCCCAGAGCTTGTAGAATTGTGAGTCTAGTCAGGTCTTGTCTACAATTCTAATGATCGTGTATTAAATGTAGAGTCGCTATTGGCACAAGCCTGTTGCATGATGTTCAGTTTCACTTCATTCAAGGGGTTAAACAGCATTTAGTAAACAAGACTTTATTTTACTATAATTGTTCTTGATTATGCAGTGAGTCACCTCTTACTCCGCCTGTCCAGGAAAGTAAAGAGAGTATAAAACAAGGTTGTCAGATTAATTGCAGCTGGTCCATAAAGCACACTTCAGCTTTTGAGGCTTAAATACTTGCTGCTGTTTTTTACACCTCCTTAACATGCATAAAAACATGGAATTTGTCTAAACACCACCTCACGTTTAGTGTAAGTTATCATGTACTGTCATTGCAAAAAGGGGGGGGGGGTGAAAGCAAATCATTATATAAACATTTTATTTATTGGGTATTATGATTCATGTCAAATCACCTGGCTACCGGATAGCAAAATGGAAAAAGATACAAGACTAGACCATCTGGGAGCCTCATTGGCCTTACACAAAATTATTTTTCCTTCCCACCAACTGATTGTAATATGTCCATGGGCACGGGGGTGGTGGGGTTAAAGGGGATTGGTTGGTTCCTTCTCCATGTGTTAGTAGGACTTGATTTATCACAATGTCACAACATGCTAAGGGGGCAGAATAAAAATGTAGGGGCAGTGATCCCCTCCTTTACACAGCTACTGCAGAGCCTCCCTAGTATTACCATATTTGCCAGTCTCCAGACAGAGCAGAGCTCCAAAGTTCTATAACCTCATGAGACAGACAATGGTGTGTTGCCGTCGGCCCAAACACTTAACATGCAGTCAGATAAGCCTTTGGTTTACTCTCCTCAAACTCCTTTCCTCTGGGTATGATCATTCATATTGGAATAATATTGCTAAATGATAGCTTACTATTGATATGCTTAAGGGCAACTAAAGACACAGAACAAAAACTGAACCAGAAGGCAGAAACACCTTGATAAAAACCAGTAATCTGTGTCTTACCTCTCATTGTGATACAGTCACTGGGAAATTTACCTGAATAACATATGGTTTGTGCTTTACTTCTCAGCATTCTAGTATCACACAGTTTGGTCAAACGACCATTATGGTCTGCCACATGCTCAGTCCTTAGTTATGACAGAAAACTTGACAGTTTGGTCACACCATTAATAACTCTAGCCAATCCTTTACGGGACAGATAAAGCAGGAAGGAAGCATGTGGACTGAGGTCAGGAGGTGTGGTCTGACACTGCAAATACACACATTATACTTCATCCAGTTCTAACAGGCTTGATTTACTTCAACAGAGTTACTAAAGTGGCATTTTTATCTTTATTGGTGGTTTTGAGGGGGGTTGTTTTAAGATTCTGGATATAAAAAATTAGGGGTTTAGTTCTCCTTTAATTCTACTGTGCTCCCTCACATGCCACAAAAAGACTGAGTCCCAGGTGGAACAGGCCAGCTGCCAGGGTAGAAAAATAAAAGTATAAACACAAATGTAGTGAAACATTTTAAATTAAAGGTACTTGAATTTTAGCTGGCCATACACATTAGCGATATTAAATCCTGTCGGTCCACAACGGGAGTTACCTATTAGCCACTAAAGTGTAAGGGCCGAATCCAACCTCTTGCTGTTACCCCAGGTCCTTCACAGCAGTGATGCCATCCTCTTGTACTCTGGTATACAAGTCTATGAAAAAGCATAAGGCATGGCTAAAAAAACAATAACAGCCACAGAAGAGGATGACACACCAGCAGATATTTTCGGCCGACCGAGTGATTTCATGCCACTTTCAGTCAGTCGCCCGAAAATATCTTCTGATTTGGGGCACATCGGATGAACGAAAGATCGAACTTGTCTTGTAATTCCGATCGATTGTTGTGGTTCCCTATGGGACTGCACGATCGATCGTTTGCATATTATGCCACGGCAGAATTGCCACGACAGATGGACATTTGTCCCGGGCCGCGCGCTCGCTCGGGAGGAAAAAGAGTCCCTCGGTGTGTACCCAGCCTTAGAGGCTTGTTAAACCTTAGAGAGAGGACTTCTAACTGCCTCACTATGGGAACTGTTAATAATTACTATCAGTGCTCTTGTGGTTTGGTACACATTAGCCTTTCCAGGTTAAGCATTGGGCTGACCCTCTTGTGAATGTCCAGAATTATTAGATGTAAAGGGGCCACAGTAGAGGGAGCTGGGTGAATTGAAAACTTGCATGGTTAAAAAAGAAATACTTCCACAAATAACTTACAGCACAGTACAAGCCTATAATGGTACCATGGAGGAGGATATCAAACTTTGGTGGAATCGGTGTTGTAGGCGTTTGTTTGTAAATGTGTGCAGATCCTGCAAGGAAAAGACTTCTTAATCTTATCTTCAGTAGTAGAGAATTGTACCGTTGTTAGCCTAGATGAAAGTGAAGACATCTTGGATATAAAGTAATACCTTTTATTGGCTAACTAAATCGAAGCACTAGGCTTATTCCTCAGGCATGATACAATACTGACTCTTATAAACTGCTATCTTAATGAAACTGCAATAGGTTCTGGTCACTGTAACCAGCAAATCTGTTCTCAGAAAAACAAAACCAAACTTAGACTTCATACTACGTACGATTATGCCAAGCAGACATGGGACATTCATTGCCAAATACCAGATGCCTTGTGTGTACAGGATTAAGCTGGAGGACGTTTTTAACTGCACTGACATGGTTCTTTAAAACTGTGGGGTGTTGCGGCACAGACTCCTCCAGAGATTAGCAAGTTAAACTGGTGTAAGGTGTATAAAGTTAAAATTATGTGTAGTATTTATTAAAGGACATAGAAACTATAATGAAAGTGTTACAGATATGCACAATTATAAGAAAGCACGGTGGAGGTAGCTTATGGGTGCTAGTTCCTCTCCCTGAACCTAATGGTTGGCCATAACATATGTTCCGATTTACTAACCCGACTTAGCTCTCCCCGGAAACACCTCTCCCGTTCTTCTATGCGACCAACATAGCGATCGCAAAATCCCATCATTTGCGATCGCATGTCGGTCGCATAGAAGAACGGGAGAGGCTGGTTCCGGCGGAGGATCCATCGAATGTCGCGGGAGCGCTCAGTCGGGTAAGTAAAATCGAACATAGGTATGGCAATTTAAGGCTGGGTATGAAAGGTGGGGGGTGAAAAAGAAATACAGGAAACATAAATTTACAGGGAGATTCAATTAAAGTTCTTATCGTTTAAAATGGTGCTAATTTTGCCAACCAATCAGATGTTATTTACATTTGAAAGCTAACATCTGATTGGTTGGGGCCAAATAAGCAGCATTTTTAATGATAAGAACTTTTATTACATCTACCCGGTATTGTGTCAAGGTGTCAATTAGGGAGAAAGGCTGAACCTGAAATTGAAATTAAGGACAACTATACTTCTTACCAGGGTGAGGACCCGAAACCACCTTCTAGCTTCTGCAATACTTACTTTAAAGTTTCCTTTGTGGCTTGTCCTCCATTCAGTCTGCGATTCCAGCCAATGAGAAGACACGCTATGCAGAAGAAGAGGTCTTCTCATGACCGCGATTCAAAGCAGAGATGGGGAGTCGAAGTGTTGAAGGAAAATTAAGTAAGTATCGCAGAAGATAGAAGGCAAACCAGTGGTGAGGATCTGACAGTTTAGGGCCGTCCCCTGGGTACTACTGACAGCTGGGTCTGGTGGAACTAATGAGGATAGTGATCCTTAAAAGAAATAAACAGTAAGGGTGGGAATAATAGAAAAGGACAATAAGAAACCAATCAACATTAGATGTAGACTAAAAGTATGAAATTATTTTCGTGTAACCAATAAAATAAAGACATTCAGGGGGATTTACGGGGCGGAGGAATCGATTGTTTTAAGGTTAAAGTCGCACTAGCCAATCCAATATAAGAACCTCTCTGGGGCATTGTTCACTAATATGTCATATTAGAGACACGGGATTGTTTGAGATTGGAAGAAAAAAAAAGAAGTGTTATTCTAAGTACACACACAGATCTGCAGGCCTGGACACACAGATTAAAGTGATGGGCACACAGAAATCTTCTGGAATGTAAGTGCTGCGGTAGGATCGCTCAAAATGTAATTTTGTATGCGCCCGAAGGTATGGGGCTTGTATAGGGCAGAGTGTGTGTAGCGGCTTCCCCCGAACGAGCATGCGGCCGCCTAATGTTCCCATCGAGATTCTGTGTGTCATTTTTAAAAATCTACATGTGTGTACCCAGCTATAGGTGAGGGTGTAAGGTTGCGATAGATGGACTTTATTCAAGCTCAAGTATTATGTAACTATCTATATGTGTGAATATTTTACCCGACTGCAAATCACCACCATTAAGGAATGAATCCCTGCCATTAACATGAAAATTTTGTTCGTCTTACAATGGGACATGAGCTCCGTCCATTTTGGAAACCCCAGGCGAGCAGTATTCACCTGGAAATGTGACAACCCCTATCTGAATTTGTAGTCCCGATTTTCTCGCATTGCGCATGCATTTTTAAATATAACAGAAAGCGCAGGAACGCAAAAAATTCCTGCAATTTCAATGTGAATGCGCATCCGCTTCTGTTTTCGAACCACATTTTTGCGCAATTGCATGTGTTTCCATAACAGAAAATGGGCCAATCGCACATGCAATCGTTGTGGCCTAACTGCGTCGTTTTGCTTCTCCGCATATTGTATTTTGCAAGCCACAATAAAAGGCAGCAGACAATAAAACCTGGCCATACATGGATCCATCCCGATTGTACAATCCAGATTGGGCGATAAAAAAATGTTCCTGTCTCCTGATAAGGCCGACAATATCCATGCACATCCAACGACATATCACGTGTACGACCATTTATTGGATGGTGTGTGGGCCCCTTAAATCTAGAACAATACAACAGGACTGTCTAATACATTAAACTATATCTACCCAGCATCCTTCACTACAGTGGAAGATGCAGGAAGTTGTAGTCAAGTAACAGTGGAGGGCCCAGGATTAGATTTAATAAAATATTCAGCAGGTGGGGAAGATGGGAAGTTACAACAATGCATCATAACAAACAATGGGAACAGGGAACTCTGTGTACATTCCAAAACACACCAAGTGACAGAACTTTGGCTGCGCAGCCAATCATTGTGACGGGGGCGTGGGATATTTCATCCCCATGACGTAGAAGCCGCTGTGTACTTTCCGGGACGTCATCAGAAAATGGTCCGCTACCAAACGTAAACAAAGAAGCGGGGTGGATGGAGCGTGGTATGTACCAAGTATTTCGCATAGAACGCTACTGATATATAGCGGCCTCTGCCTTATTGTTTTACTGCCATGTAAAACCCTGTGAACAAAAATGCCAACCCTAACCCAGATCGCCTCCCTGCCTTAGAATGGTTAGTCCAAACAAAAGATTCTGGCGGGAGCATACCAATTTTTTAAAATGGGGGGGAGAGCTCCTTTCCATTTAGATGACTGATGCTGCTAAAATGTCGGTTCGTGTATTAAACTATTTTAAAGGGAAAATTAACAGTCTCATGGTATATCTTACATGGGAATCTCTTCAAAACGGATTGTTAGTGGATTTTCCTCCCACCCCGCTTTTTGTAGTAATGGTATGGTCAGCCCTTCTCATTGGCTGAGTAGAGGATGTCCATGCTTGTACAGTGAGGTAGTGGGAACAGACAAAGGAGGTGATACTTGGAGAAGGAGCTCTGGCTGGTGAATGGAGCAGGTAATAAGGTTGGAACCTCATTCTATTTCTTTAACTACTTCACTCTCATTATCTACAACTCGTGTGAGGGGGGGGGGTGCTGGAGTTGTAGTCTTATTCTTTAGTCTTTGAGTCTATATTATGTTTAAATACTTTTACCAGCAGTTCACAATTAAAAACATGTATGATGGGGACAGTAGTCTGTTAATGACTTTTATATAAAAGAGTTTTGTGGGATTGGGCAGGATCCTGTTTCTCTCTTATTAGATATACCATATAGACCAGATGTTCAAAAAACTACAACCCACAGCATTACGCTGATAGGGAATGCTGGTGGTAATTGTAGTTTTCAAAAAATCTGGAGGGCTGCAGTTTATTTCTGATATATATAGTTAGTGTGCCCCTGCACCTACTGCTAAATATAAATAATCATTTCATGTCAGGGTTGTGTACATTTATTGCGGTTGTAAAACAATTCATTGTCATATATACTTTTTTTTTTCTCAACTTCTTTCAATACACAATATTTGTTTTAAAAAATTTTCATGCTGCATTTTGTTTGGTGTGCTCATATACTCGCTGGGGTAACAATAGGTATCACTATTAATCACTAGGAGTTGGTGATCCGATAATGCAAGAGTTAGAAACTCCCCTGTCGTGTTTTTATGTGGATATGAACCCTAGTTTTCAGCCAAAATCTGCTGTCTGATATGAAGTGCGTTGTCGATTTCCCCAATGTTGAACTCTAACCTTCAGTTGTCTCGGACGGTCCTGGTCTGGATCTTCTTTTGTGATAAAATGTTGATAGAGGAATTACTACCCCATAGTGTTACCTGAGGATTAAACAACTTTTTGTAACAAGGGGGACTAAGCGTTTGTCCCAACACCAACCATCAACACCTAGCAACTGGTTGGCCAGGATGGATGAAGGTATGTCGGTCATAGCAAAAGTAGCCTAAGGGGTGGCTAAAGAAACCAGTGAATATATCCAAGATAAGCAACTTTAGAGTCCTTGGAAATTTTCCAGTTGGTGATCAATATACTTTTGATATTGCCAGACAGTCTATAAAAACAAAGGTCTATGCACAGCAGGGTTAGTATTTCCAATCAACACATTCAAACTATCTAATCATTGACAATATCGACCCATGTATGCCGGCTTTAGGCCACTGGTTAAAAGTTAGGCATAGTAGTATTACTTGCATTGTGGTAGCACTGATGGCCTTGCAGCTCTGAGTCTGAGTTCGATTCACACCTTGGACACACTGCAAGGAGATTGTACGTTCTCCTCGTGCTTGCGTGGGTTCCTCTGGGCACTGTGGTTTCCCCAACAATCATAAAGAATATTGATAGGTTGTAGGTGTACATAAAATGATACATTTGTAAGCTCTTCGGGGCAGGGCCTGATGTGAATTGAGTAAATAATTGTAAAGCGCGCCGGAATATGTAGCGCTATATTAGAAATAAAATAAATACATGTCTCTAAAGAAAAAGTTCAGATGAAAGTAAATGGCTTCAGTATTGCCGTAGTAAAGAAAAATAACGTATGTTCATCATGTGAATAAAAATATCAAGATAAGGTGCCACCACTGTCTTCATTAAGTTGGGATATACTCCTGTCACATGTCGT
>JAACNH010000244.1:0-85000 GCA_019447015.1 Hymenochirus boettgeri | reverse complement strand
TATGCTGTGTCGAAAGGTGAATGTCTGGCCATCCCAAATCCGGTTAGTTTCAGGTGACCATGCTCCTTTGACTTGGATGATGAGAAACAAGGAAAAACCAATGCCAGGGTTGACAAGGTGGTTCCTGTCCTACAGGAAAAAATTTTTCGTTTGTGTGGTAGGCACAGACCGGGAGACTGCATCAAAATGCTGATGCCCCTCCCGAGTCCACGTAGGTGTCCAGTAGTGCCTCCACCTCCTCCGGTGGAGGCAGGAGGGGGGGGGGGGTATGTCAAGACTCCAGGGATGGGTCATGGGATTGAAGATACATATCTCCCTTATTTTTGGGCTTGTTTCCTTTTAATGCCAGTACATTGGGGGTTTAACTGCGCAGGCAGGAATTTCTTGGGCAAGGAGCTCTGGGAAAGAAGGGTGTTGTGATTGCCTGAGACAGGTGTTTTATTGCTGATGAGATGTGCAGGACTGGAGGGCTTTGTGCTGGGGATCGAGCTCCTGCGGAGTTCCCAGAGTGTTACAAGGCGGCTAACCTCCTGCTAAAAGAAACAAAAGAAACACTGAGGTTGGTCAGTAAATGAACTGTGTTTTTTTTTGCAAAAGTCTGTAAAAGTTTGGGCTGTGAAGAAAGCTGGATTTTTTTGTTGTGTTGGATACAAAGGTGAACTTGCATAATTTGATTGCTGAGTGAAGCGCGCATTTCTTTTTTCCTGTTTGACTGTTTTGCTGCAGATGCCAAATTTATGTTGCAAATAAACCAAAACCATTATTTTGAAACTTTGAGGCTGCCTAACCTTGTGAACTTGATCCCAGATCCCCCGAATCTTACAATTAGATAAGATAGAGAAGATTTGTTTTTGATATAGAGGATAGAGAGATGGTTAAATAGGAGATAGATAGAAAGATGCACATGTTACCTGACATGATAGATAGATGATAGTAGTAGATAGATAGATGGAAACATGTTACATGACATTGTACAAGATAGATAGATAGAAAACTCAAGCAGCAGCAGCAACCAACAGCCCACAACAGGCCTGTGCCTAAGGTAAAGATAAATAAGAATTTTACAGGGGGGGCACAACATGGGCACAAAGGATAACAAATGGGGTGCACTTTTAAAAAAACAAATAATTATGTCAGGATAATGTAAGGTGTAGAAAACAGCTATTACACACCGTACAGTGATGGAGAAGAGAGAGAGAGAGAGAGATAGCTGATAGATAGCTAGATAGATTAGATCGATTAAGCAGTGATCGATAAGTAGAGATAGATAGATAGCTAAATAGTAGATATGTATATAGATAGATTGGTATAGGGAAATAAACAGATATGGAGATAGATAGGTAGATAGGGGAGGAGATTGATAGATAGATCGATCGATGATCGCGAGATAGATAGACAGACAAGGACAGATAGATAGATAGATAGATAGTAGATAAAACAAGATATGGAGATAGATAGGTAAGATAGGGAGGGAAATGAAAGATAGAAGATTAGATAGATAGATAGATAGATAGAAAACCCAAGCAGCAGAAACAACAGCCCACCACAGCACTGGGCCTAAGGTAAGATAAAGATACGAAAAAAAAACAGCAGTGGCAGCACCATAACAACCACCCCAGTGACATATATTACAATAAAGAATCATGCTATCCCACTGGGATGGTGCTAGAGGAAATCAATAATCCGAAAAAAACCCACAATAGGACAAAAGCGTCCATTATACAGGACCCCTAAATTAGCACTTCCCGCCCGTTAACCCAACCACAGTGACCCACGTCTTCCTTAATAACACTGTCCCGGTATAATCAAGTTTGCCCACAGTGACGATAATTAAGTTTGCCCACTGGTATAATCATTTTGCCACAGTAACTGATAGTAAAGTTTGCCCACTGTAAAACTGTAAATCAAGTTTGCCCAACAGTAACTGGTAAATCAAGTTTGCCCACAGTGACTGCGGGATAATTAAAGGAGAACTAAACCCAATTTTTTATTTACTCCAGAATCTGAAAAAAAACCCCTTAAATTACACCAATAGCTATAAAAATCCACGTCAGTAAAGTGTATAAAGTAAATGTAAGCTGTTAGAAATGGATGAAGTTATCGTGTGGTATGTGCAGTGTCAGACCACACCTTCCTGACCTCAGTCACATGCTTCTTGCTGCATCTGTCCTGTAAAAGGATTGGCTTTAGAGATTATTAATGGGTGTGGGACATCTGTGACAAAACGTAGACAAAGTTTTATGCCATAGCTCAGGACTGAGCTGTGCCAGAACATAATGTCGTGGACCTAACGGTGTGATACTAGAATGATGAGAATTTAAAGCACAAAACCATATGTTTATTAGGGTAGTAAATTTCTCAGCGCCCGTAATCCAAAAATGAGAGGTAAGCACAGATTACTGGTTTATATCAAGGTGTTCTGCCTTCTGTTCAGTGTTTTTTGTGGCATTGTAGTTGTCCTTTAAGTTTGCCCACAGATGCTGGTAATAAAAAAAACCAAAATAATTTATTCTGGGATGGACTTGCCCTTTATCTCTTAGAGGAGAGAGATAGAGAGATGGTAAGTAAATAGAGCGATAGAAGATAGATAGGACAGGACAGACAGACAGATAGAAGATAGATAGATATAGAGATTTAGATATATAGATACATAGTTAGATATGGTATATAGATGATATGGGTATGTAAAAAAACAGATATGGCGATTAGATAGGTAGATAGGGAGGGAGGAGGAGATGATAGATAGATTGGACAGACAGACAGACAGACAGACAGACAGACAGATAGATAGATAGATATAGAGATAGATATTAGATACATAGTTAGATATGGTAGAATAGATAGAGATGGTATGTAAAAAAACAGATCTGGCGATAATAGGTGATAGGATGGGGGGGATGATAGCTAGATTGATAGAGATAGAGAGATAGACAGAAAGACCGAAAGAAGACAGAAAAGAAGAACAGACAGACAGAGATTAGATAGATAGCATTGAGTGATAGTAGCAGTGATAGATAGATAGATAGATAGATAGATAGATATATTTAGATAGATAGCAGAGATAGATAGATAGATAGAAGATGGACAGGACCGACAGAACAGATAGATTAGATATAGAGATACATAGTTAGTTAGATATGGTAATAGATCGAGATGGATGTCAATAAAAACAGATATGGAGAAGATAGATAGGTAGATAGGAGAAGAGAGTAAAAGGTCGCATAAGGATGGAGAGTAGATTAGATGAAGGATAGATAGATAGATAGGATGCGGTAATGATAGAAGCGGATAGACGACGGGAAACCGGGGTCACAGAGTGTTAACGGACAGATATAGAGATAGATATAGAAGCGAGGATACATAGTTAGATATGGTCTATAAGATAGATAGGTATGAAGAACCAGATATGGAGATAGATAGGTAGATAGGGAGGAAATGATAGAGTAGAACAAACAGCTTTAACACCTTAAAGTGTGAGAGAGAGAGAGATAGCAGTTATAAATAGCTAGATAGATAGCTTTAGGATAGATAGATAAATAGCTAGTAGCTAGATAGATAGAGAGATAAGTAGATAGATAGATAGATTAGATATAAGCAGTGATCGGATAGCAGAGATAGATAAGATAGATGATAGCTAGATAGATAGATAGCTAGATAGATAGATCGAAAGATGAAAACATTTGTTACATGACATTGTTACATCACAATGCAGTAGAGCGGCTCCAGCTCCATAATTTTTACAGGGGCACAACATGGGCCACAAAGGCTAAAAAAAGGGCACATTCTATTAAAAAGCCCAATAATCTATGTCAGTATAATGTAGTTTACAAACAAAACAGCTATTACAACCACCTACCAGTGGAGCGAGAGAGAGGAGAGAGAGAGAGAGAGAGAGAGAGAGAGAGAGAGAGATAGCAGTGATTAGATAGCAGTGGATTGATAGATAGATAGATAGATAGATAGATAGAGTTGTAGTAGATAGCAGTGATAGATAGATAGATAGCAGTGATGATAGATAGAGAGCAGTGAAGATAAGAGAGCAGTGATAGATTAGATAGCAGTGATAGATCGACAGACAGAAGACAGACAGACAGACAGATTAGATATAGAGATAGATATAGAGAACATAGTTAGATATGGTATATAGATAGATATGGTATGTTAAATAAAACAGATATGGAGATAGATAGGTAGATAGGGAGGGAAATGATAGAGAGATAGATAGATAGATAGGATAGATGATTAGATAGAGAGATAGACAGAACCCATTTACAGACAAGACAGACAGAACAGACAGACAGATGAGAGAAGATAGACAGACAGACAGACAGAAAACTCAAGCAGCAGCAACAACAGCCCACAAACAGGCACTGGCCTAAGGTAAGATAAATAAGATTTTACAGGGGAAAACAGTGGCAACAAAGGATAACAAAATGGGGAACATTTAAAAAAGCACCAATAATTATATGTCAGTAGAATGTAAGGTGGAGGAAAACAGTATTTACACACCTTAAAGTGTGGAGAGAGAGGATAGCAGTGTGTTGATAGATAGTAGATAGATAGCTAGATGATAGATAAATAGCTAACTAGATAGATAGATAGATAGATAGATAGGATAGATAGATAGATAGATAGATATGGAGATGGTAGTAGATATGGAAGATGGTAGATAGATAGATAGATAGATAGATAGATATGGAGATGTTTAGATAGAGATGATAGATAGATAGATATGGAGATGGTAATAGAGAGATAGATAGATAGAAGATAGATAGATATGGAATGGTAGATAGATGAGATACGGATAGATAGATAGATAGATAGATAGATATTGGAGATAGACAGAACAGACGGACGGACGGACGAAGACAGACAGGACAGACAGACAGACAGACAGATATGGAGAACGATATCTAGATCACATAGGTAGATATGGTATATAGATGATATGGTGTGTAAATAAACAGATAGGAGCTAGATAGGAGATAGGGGGAGGGAAATGGAAAGATAGATGATAGATAGATAGATAGATAGATAGAAAACCCAAGAGCAGCAGAAACAACAGCCCAACAACAGCACTGTGGCCTAAGGTAAGATAAAGATAAGAAAAAAACAGCAGTGGACAGCACCAAACAAACAACCCCAGTGACCAATATGACAATAAAAGACTCAGGCTATCCCAACTGGGATGGTGCTAGGAGGCAATCAATAATCCTAAAAAACCACAATAGGACAAAAGACGTCCCTATTACAGACCCCGAAATTAGCACTCCCGCACTTTTAAACCCACCCCAGGACAAATATACAATAAAACTCATGCTAATCCCATGGGGTGGTTGCTAGGAGGAAAATCAAATTAATCCAAAAAACCCACAATAGGAAAAAAAGACGTCCCTATACAGACCCCTACAATTAGCACTCCCGCACTTTAACCCACCCCAGTGACCCCACGCTCGTCTTAAGAACAACTGTGGCCCGGGTATAATCAAGTTTGCCCCCAGTGCCTGGCATAATTAAGTGCCCATGGTATAATCAAATTTTGACCACAGTAAATGGCATAGTAAAGTTTTTGCCAACAGTAAATGGTTCTAATCAAGTTTGCCCACAGTAAACTGGTAGAATCACGTTGCTCACAGTGACGGGATGATTAATAAAGTTTGCCACCGTAACTGGTTAATAATCAAGGTTGCCCACAGTGACTGGGGATAATGAAGTTGCCACAGTGACTGGGTAATAAAAAAAAAACAAAAAATGTTAATTTTCTTGGGGTGTGGACTTGACCTTATCTATTAGCTAAAGGGCAATACTTTTACAGGGGCACAACATGGGCACAAAGGCTAACAATGGGGCCCATTAAAAAAAGCACCAATAATTTTGTCAGTATAACGTAAGGTTTACAAAACAGCTATTACACACCTTAAAGTGAGAGAGGAGAGAGAGAGATAGAGAGAGAGAGAGAGAGATGCAGTGATAGATAGCAGTGATAGATAGCTAGAGATAGATAGATAGACAGATAGCAGTGATAGATAGCAGTGCTAGGATAGATAGCTAGTGATAGATAGGAACAGAAACAGGACAGACAGGACAGACCAAACCACAGGCAGAAAGACGAACAGCCACCGACAGACACAGCAGGGGCAGGCCAGACCAGAACAGAACCACACAGACCAGCACCACAGACCGAACACACACAACACACAGACCAGACACCCAGTGTGTGGGTGGGGTGTGGCAGGACAGGACCACCCACACAGGGACCAGGACAGAACACACAGCAGACCCACCAAGACCACCCAGGGCAGCCCAAAGAACAGACAGCAGACAGCAGGAACAGAACCACAGACCACAAAGCACAACAGACAACCCAGAACACAGACAGAAAGCCAGACACAGACAACCCCAGACCCACCACAGCAGCCCACAGACCAGACCCCCAGGACCAAGACACAGACCCCACACACCAGCAACAAACAGACCAGGACCCAGGACCAGGGCACCACAGAAAAGACACCACACAGCCAGGCAGACAGACCACAGCAGAAAGCAGACACAAGACCAGACAGCAACAGACAAAGCCAGACAGCCAGAGACAGACAGGCAGACACAGCCAGGCAACAACCCCACAGACACAGACAGACCAGGCACACAGACAACACCGACCACTACAGCACAGACAGCAGAACACAGACCGACACAGCACCCACAGGACAGACACAGACACAGACAGCACACCAGCAGAAACAGCACAGCAGCCAGACAGACAGGCCAGAACAGGACAAGAAGACAGAAACAAGACAGGACAGATAGATAGATAGATATAGAGGTAGATATATAGGATAACAAGTTAGATATGTATATTAGATGAGCATGGTATGTAAATAAACAGATAGGAAATAGATAGGTAGATAGGGAGGGAGATGATACGATAGATTGATAGATGATAGAGAGATTAGATAGACAGACAGACAGGACCAGACAGACAGGACAGGACAGAGAGAGAGATAGAAGAATAGATAGAAAAAATCAAGCAGCAGCAGAACAACAGCCCAACAACAGGCAACTTGGCCTAAGGTAAGATAAAATAAGAATTTGAAGGGGCACAAATGGGCCAAGGATAACCAAATGGGGCACATAAAAACAAACACAATAATCTTTGTCGTAAATGTGGTAGTGTAGAAAACAGCTATTACACACCTTTAAAGTGTGAGAGGAAGAAGAGAGAGAGAGCATAGCAGTGATAGATAGCCAGATAGATAGCCTAGATAGATAGATAGAGAGATGAGGAGATAGATAGATAGATAGATAGATAGATAGATAGATAGATAGATAGCAGAGATAGTAGATGGATAGACAGACAGACAGACAGACATTAGAGATGATAAAGATACATAGTTAGTCAGGCAATGGTGAGGAAAGCACTCCTAGGGTTTACTGAAGAAATACGTTTTTATTCGTGGCTATCTACGCGTTCAGTCCTACCCCGGACCGTTCTCAAGATTTCGTCCGGGGGTAGGCAACGAAACGCGTAGATAGCCACGAAATAAAAACGTATTTCTTCAGTAAACCCTAGGAGTGCTTCCTCACCATTGCCTGACTGTCTACCTACTTTAAGAAGCACCCAGGTGGATGTTATACACGGGGAGAGTGCCGCTCGCTGCCATTTTCTTTGCTAGATACATAGTTAGATATGGTATATAGATAGATATGGTATGTAAATAAACAGATATGGAGATAGATAGGTAGATAGGGAGGGGAGATGATAGATAGATCGATAGATGATAGAGAGATAGACAGAAGACAGCGACAGACAGACCAGGACAGAAACAGACAGATAGATAGATAGATAGATAGATAGTCAGACAGACGACAGATAGGAACTCAAGCAGCAGCAAACAACAGCCCAAACAGGCACTGGGCTCTAAGGTAAGATAAATAAGAATTTTATACAGGGGCACAACAGGGCACAAAGGATAACAAATGGGGCACATTAAAAAAGCACCAATAATCTATGTCAGTAAATGTAAGGTGTAGGAAACCAGCTATACACACCTTAAAGTGTGAGAGAGAGCGAGATAGCAGTGATAGATAGCAGGGATAGATAGCAGGTGATAGCTAGCTAGAGAGAGAGAGATATGGAGATAGACAGATACAGACAGACAGACAGATAGATAGATAGATAGATAGATAGATAGATAGATAGACAGATATGGAGATAGATATATAGATACATAGTTAGATATGGTATATAGATAGATATGGTGTGTAAATAAACAGATATGGAGATAGATAGGTAGATAGGGAGGGAAATGATAGATAGATAGATAGATAGATAGATAGATAGATAGATGATAGAGAGATAGATAGATAGATAGATAGATAGACAGATATGGAGATAGATTATATAGATAACATAGTGATATGGTATATTAGATAGATATGGTGTGTTGTAAATAAACAGATATGGAGATAGATAGGTAGATAGGGAGGGAAATGATAGATAGATAGATAGATAGATAGAGAGAGAGATAGATGATTAGATAGATAGATAGATAGATAGATAGAAACTAAGCTGCAGAAGAAAACAACAGCCCCACAACAGCACTGGGCCTAAGGTAAGATAAAGATAAGAAAAAAAAAGCCAGTGGACAGCACCAACAACCCACCCCAGTGACAATATATACAATAAAAGACTCATGCTATCCCACTGGGATGGTGCTAGGGAGGAAATCAATAATCCTAAAAAAACACAATAGGGGACAAAAGACGTCCTATACAGACCCCCTAAATTAGCACTCCCGCACTTTAACCCCACCCCAGTGACCCCCCGCCTCTTAATAACACTGTCCCGGTATAATCAAGTTTGCCCACAGTGACTGGCATAATTAAGGTTTGCCCACTGGTTATAATCAATTTTGCCCACAGTAACTGGCATTAGTAAAGTTTGCCCCACAGGAACTGGTATAATCAAGTTTGCCCACAGGAAACTGGTATAATTAAGTTTGCCCACAGTATGGTATAATCAAGTTTGCTCCACAGATGATGGATAATTAAAGGAGAACTAAACCCAATTTTTATATATCCAGAATCTGAAAAACAAACCCCTCTAAAAAAAACACACAATAAGCATAAAATACCACTTCGTAGTAAATTGTATTAAAGTAAATGTAAGCCTGTTAAGACGGAATGAAGTATCGTGTGGATTGCGGTGTCAGACCACACCGTCCTGACCTCAGTCACATGCTCCTTGCTGCACTGGTCCTGTAAACGGATTGGGCTAGACGATTATTAATGGGGTGTGACAAAAACTGTAAAAGTTTTGCCATAGCAAGAAGGACTGAGCATGTTGCAGAACATAAGCGTCGGTGAACCTAAACTGTGTGACTCTAGGAATGTGGAAATATAAAGCCACAACCATATGTTATTTAGGTTAAATTATCAGCGCCCGTATCCAAAATGAGACCAGTAAGTAAGGACAAAAGATTACTGGTTTTATATAAGGTGTTGTCTTGCTTCTGGTTCAGTGTTGTTGTTTGTTGGCTTTTAGTGTCCTTTAAGTTTGCCACAGTGGACGTACTGGTAAAAAAAAACAACAAAAATAATTTAATTTCATGGGGTGGCGGACTTGCCCTTTATTCTATTGAGAGAGTAGAGGATAGAGAGATGTATAAATAGGAGGATAGAAGATAGATGAGTAGACAGACAGACAGTGAACCAGACCGATAGACAAAAGACAGACAGACAGGACAGTAAGATAGATAGATAGACTGATAGATAGTAGATAGATAGATAGATAGATAGACCAGATAGAAGAAAGAGATGATATATAGATTACATAGTTAGTATGGTATATAGATAGATATGGTATGTAAATAAAAGTATATGGGATAGATAGGTAGATAGGAAGGGTTGGGGATGAAGATAGATGATTAGATGATAGAGAAGATAGTAAGCAGATAATAGTAGATAGAGATAGATAGAAAGATAGGACAGACAGAAGAGCAGAGAGGGAGAGAGAGAGAGAGAGAGAGAGAGAGGAGAGAGGAGGAGGAGGAGAGAGAGATAGATAGATAGATAGATAAACTCTCAAGCAGCAGGCACAAAAAAGCACCAAACCAGGCACTGGGCCTAAGTAAGATAAATAAGAATTTACAGGGGCACAACATGGGCACAAAGGCTAACCAAATGGGGGCACATTAAAAAAGCACCAATAATCTATGTCAGAATAATGTAAGTGTAGAAAAAAAGCTACTTACCACCCTTAAGTGTGAGAGAGAGAGAGATAGCAGTGTAGATAGCTAGATAGATAGGCTTAGATAGATAGGATGGAGATAGATAGTAGATAGGATGTATAGATACGACAGACAGATATGGAGATTAGATATATAGATACATAGTTAGATATGTATATAGATAGATTTATGTGTGTTGTAAATCAACAGATAATGAGATAGATAGGTAGATAGGGAGGGAAGATGATAAGATAGATAGATAGACTAGGAATAGATAGAAGTAGATAGATAGATAGATAGATAGTCGATTATAGATAGAAATGAAAACTCAAGCGTGCAGAACACAACAGCCACCACAGACGGGCCTAAGGTAAGATACAGATAGAAAAAAACAGCAGTGGACAGCACCAACAACCCACCCCAGTGACAATATATACAATAAAGACTCAGCTATCCCACAATGGGATGGTGATAGAGGAAATCAATAATTCCTAAAAAAACCAAAATAGGACAAAGACTGTCATATACAGACCCTAAAAATTAGCACTTCCGCACTTTAACCCACCCCAGTGACCCCACGCTCTTATTAATAACACTGTCCCGGTATAATCAAGTTTGCCCACAGTGACTGGCCCGTGAGGCCAAGTACCTTGGGAGACATTGTGGGTAGAGTTTCGTTAAAAACCCAACTCAATAAATAAAGTAGAGGCAATAAAAGACTGCCTTGCCCCATTACAAAAAACAGGTAAGGGCATTACTGGGCCTAGTAGGATCTTACGGCGGTTTATACCCAACTTTGCACTCAGCAGCACCATGAATGATCTGACTAAGGGTCGGGGAAGTCAGTCATGTGAGTTGGAACATGGAGGCCGAAAAAAGCCTTCAGGAGCAAAGTCCGCTTTTGTGTCAGCATCCGATATTGGTGCTCCCCAGATTTTTCACGGAGTTTGTGTGCAGAAGATGCATCAGATTTTGGGCTGGGAGCTGTCCTGTCACAAGTCGTAGGTGGTGAGGAGCATCCTGTGCTGTTCTGAGCAGGAAGTTAACACAGCGAAAGAAGGTATGCTGTGTCGAAAGGTGAATGTCTGGCCATCCCAAATCCGGTTAGTTTCAGGTGACCATGCTCCTTTGACTTGGATGATGAGAAACAAGGAAAAACCAATGCCAGGGTTGACAAGGTGGTTCCTGTCCTACAGGAAAAAATTTTTCGTTTGTGTGGTAGGCACAGACCGGGAGACTGCATCAAAATGCTGATGCCCCTCCCGAGTCCACGTAGGTGTCCAGTAGTGCCTCCACCTCCTCCGGTGGAGGCAGGAGGGGGGGGGGGGTATGTCAAGACTCCAGGGATGGGTCATGGGATTGAAGATACATATCTCCCTTATTTTTGGGCTTGTTTCCTTTTAATGCCAGTACATTGGGGGTTTAACTGCGCAGGCAGGAATTTCTTGGGCAAGGAGCTCTGGGAAAGAAGGGTGTTGTGATTGCCTGAGACAGGTGTTTTATTGCTGATGAGATGTGCAGGACTGGAGGGCTTTGTGCTGGGGATCGAGCTCCTGCGGAGTTCCCAGAGTGTTACAAGGCGGCTAACCTCCTGCTAAAAGAAACAAAAGAAACACTGAGGTTGGTCAGTAAATGAACTGTGTTTTTTTTTGCAAAAGTCTGTAAAAGTTTGGGCTGTGAAGAAAGCTGGATTTTTTTGTTGTGTTGGATACAAAGGTGAACTTGCATAATTTGATTGCTGAGTGAAGCGCGCATTTCTTTTTTCCTGTTTGACTGTTTTGCTGCAGATGCCAAATTTATGTTGCAAATAAACCAAAACCATTATTTTGAAACTTTGAGGCTGCCTAACCTTGTGAACTTGATCCCAGATCCCCCGAATCTTACAATTAGATAAGATAGAGAAGATTTGTTTTTGATATAGAGGATAGAGAGATGGTTAAATAGGAGATAGATAGAAAGATGCACATGTTACCTGACATGATAGATAGATGATAGTAGTAGATAGATAGATGGAAACATGTTACATGACATTGTACAAGATAGATAGATAGAAAACTCAAGCAGCAGCAGCAACCAACAGCCCACAACAGGCCTGTGCCTAAGGTAAAGATAAATAAGAATTTTACAGGGGGGGCACAACATGGGCACAAAGGATAACAAATGGGGTGCACTTTTAAAAAAACAAATAATTATGTCAGGATAATGTAAGGTGTAGAAAACAGCTATTACACACCGTACAGTGATGGAGAAGAGAGAGAGAGAGAGAGATAGCTGATAGATAGCTAGATAGATTAGATCGATTAAGCAGTGATCGATAAGTAGAGATAGATAGATAGCTAAATAGTAGATATGTATATAGATAGATTGGTATAGGGAAATAAACAGATATGGAGATAGATAGGTAGATAGGGGAGGAGATTGATAGATAGATCGATCGATGATCGCGAGATAGATAGACAGACAAGGACAGATAGATAGATAGATAGATAGTAGATAAAACAAGATATGGAGATAGATAGGTAAGATAGGGAGGGAAATGAAAGATAGAAGATTAGATAGATAGATAGATAGATAGAAAACCCAAGCAGCAGAAACAACAGCCCACCACAGCACTGGGCCTAAGGTAAGATAAAGATACGAAAAAAAAACAGCAGTGGCAGCACCATAACAACCACCCCAGTGACATATATTACAATAAAGAATCATGCTATCCCACTGGGATGGTGCTAGAGGAAATCAATAATCCGAAAAAAACCCACAATAGGACAAAAGCGTCCATTATACAGGACCCCTAAATTAGCACTTCCCGCCCGTTAACCCAACCACAGTGACCCACGTCTTCCTTAATAACACTGTCCCGGTATAATCAAGTTTGCCCACAGTGACGATAATTAAGTTTGCCCACTGGTATAATCATTTTGCCACAGTAACTGATAGTAAAGTTTGCCCACTGTAAAACTGTAAATCAAGTTTGCCCAACAGTAACTGGTAAATCAAGTTTGCCCACAGTGACTGCGGGATAATTAAAGGAGAACTAAACCCAATTTTTTATTTACTCCAGAATCTGAAAAAAAACCCCTTAAATTACACCAATAGCTATAAAAATCCACGTCAGTAAAGTGTATAAAGTAAATGTAAGCTGTTAGAAATGGATGAAGTTATCGTGTGGTATGTGCAGTGTCAGACCACACCTTCCTGACCTCAGTCACATGCTTCTTGCTGCATCTGTCCTGTAAAAGGATTGGCTTTAGAGATTATTAATGGGTGTGGGACATCTGTGACAAAACGTAGACAAAGTTTTATGCCATAGCTCAGGACTGAGCTGTGCCAGAACATAATGTCGTGGACCTAACGGTGTGATACTAGAATGATGAGAATTTAAAGCACAAAACCATATGTTTATTAGGGTAGTAAATTTCTCAGCGCCCGTAATCCAAAAATGAGAGGTAAGCACAGATTACTGGTTTATATCAAGGTGTTCTGCCTTCTGTTCAGTGTTTTTTGTGGCATTGTAGTTGTCCTTTAAGTTTGCCCACAGATGCTGGTAATAAAAAAAACCAAAATAATTTATTCTGGGATGGACTTGCCCTTTATCTCTTAGAGGAGAGAGATAGAGAGATGGTAAGTAAATAGAGCGATAGAAGATAGATAGGACAGGACAGACAGACAGATAGAAGATAGATAGATATAGAGATTTAGATATATAGATACATAGTTAGATATGGTATATAGATGATATGGGTATGTAAAAAAACAGATATGGCGATTAGATAGGTAGATAGGGAGGGAGGAGGAGATGATAGATAGATTGGACAGACAGACAGACAGACAGACAGACAGACAGATAGATAGATAGATATAGAGATAGATATTAGATACATAGTTAGATATGGTAGAATAGATAGAGATGGTATGTAAAAAAACAGATCTGGCGATAATAGGTGATAGGATGGGGGGGATGATAGCTAGATTGATAGAGATAGAGAGATAGACAGAAAGACCGAAAGAAGACAGAAAAGAAGAACAGACAGACAGAGATTAGATAGATAGCATTGAGTGATAGTAGCAGTGATAGATAGATAGATAGATAGATAGATAGATATATTTAGATAGATAGCAGAGATAGATAGATAGATAGAAGATGGACAGGACCGACAGAACAGATAGATTAGATATAGAGATACATAGTTAGTTAGATATGGTAATAGATCGAGATGGATGTCAATAAAAACAGATATGGAGAAGATAGATAGGTAGATAGGAGAAGAGAGTAAAAGGTCGCATAAGGATGGAGAGTAGATTAGATGAAGGATAGATAGATAGATAGGATGCGGTAATGATAGAAGCGGATAGACGACGGGAAACCGGGGTCACAGAGTGTTAACGGACAGATATAGAGATAGATATAGAAGCGAGGATACATAGTTAGATATGGTCTATAAGATAGATAGGTATGAAGAACCAGATATGGAGATAGATAGGTAGATAGGGAGGAAATGATAGAGTAGAACAAACAGCTTTAACACCTTAAAGTGTGAGAGAGAGAGAGATAGCAGTTATAAATAGCTAGATAGATAGCTTTAGGATAGATAGATAAATAGCTAGTAGCTAGATAGATAGAGAGATAAGTAGATAGATAGATAGATTAGATATAAGCAGTGATCGGATAGCAGAGATAGATAAGATAGATGATAGCTAGATAGATAGATAGCTAGATAGATAGATCGAAAGATGAAAACATTTGTTACATGACATTGTTACATCACAATGCAGTAGAGCGGCTCCAGCTCCATAATTTTTACAGGGGCACAACATGGGCCACAAAGGCTAAAAAAAGGGCACATTCTATTAAAAAGCCCAATAATCTATGTCAGTATAATGTAGTTTACAAACAAAACAGCTATTACAACCACCTACCAGTGGAGCGAGAGAGAGGAGAGAGAGAGAGAGAGAGAGAGAGAGAGAGAGAGAGATAGCAGTGATTAGATAGCAGTGGATTGATAGATAGATAGATAGATAGATAGATAGAGTTGTAGTAGATAGCAGTGATAGATAGATAGATAGCAGTGATGATAGATAGAGAGCAGTGAAGATAAGAGAGCAGTGATAGATTAGATAGCAGTGATAGATCGACAGACAGAAGACAGACAGACAGACAGATTAGATATAGAGATAGATATAGAGAACATAGTTAGATATGGTATATAGATAGATATGGTATGTTAAATAAAACAGATATGGAGATAGATAGGTAGATAGGGAGGGAAATGATAGAGAGATAGATAGATAGATAGGATAGATGATTAGATAGAGAGATAGACAGAACCCATTTACAGACAAGACAGACAGAACAGACAGACAGATGAGAGAAGATAGACAGACAGACAGACAGAAAACTCAAGCAGCAGCAACAACAGCCCACAAACAGGCACTGGCCTAAGGTAAGATAAATAAGATTTTACAGGGGAAAACAGTGGCAACAAAGGATAACAAAATGGGGAACATTTAAAAAAGCACCAATAATTATATGTCAGTAGAATGTAAGGTGGAGGAAAACAGTATTTACACACCTTAAAGTGTGGAGAGAGAGGATAGCAGTGTGTTGATAGATAGTAGATAGATAGCTAGATGATAGATAAATAGCTAACTAGATAGATAGATAGATAGATAGATAGGATAGATAGATAGATAGATAGATATGGAGATGGTAGTAGATATGGAAGATGGTAGATAGATAGATAGATAGATAGATAGATATGGAGATGTTTAGATAGAGATGATAGATAGATAGATATGGAGATGGTAATAGAGAGATAGATAGATAGAAGATAGATAGATATGGAATGGTAGATAGATGAGATACGGATAGATAGATAGATAGATAGATAGATATTGGAGATAGACAGAACAGACGGACGGACGGACGAAGACAGACAGGACAGACAGACAGACAGACAGATATGGAGAACGATATCTAGATCACATAGGTAGATATGGTATATAGATGATATGGTGTGTAAATAAACAGATAGGAGCTAGATAGGAGATAGGGGGAGGGAAATGGAAAGATAGATGATAGATAGATAGATAGATAGATAGAAAACCCAAGAGCAGCAGAAACAACAGCCCAACAACAGCACTGTGGCCTAAGGTAAGATAAAGATAAGAAAAAAACAGCAGTGGACAGCACCAAACAAACAACCCCAGTGACCAATATGACAATAAAAGACTCAGGCTATCCCAACTGGGATGGTGCTAGGAGGCAATCAATAATCCTAAAAAACCACAATAGGACAAAAGACGTCCCTATTACAGACCCCGAAATTAGCACTCCCGCACTTTTAAACCCACCCCAGGACAAATATACAATAAAACTCATGCTAATCCCATGGGGTGGTTGCTAGGAGGAAAATCAAATTAATCCAAAAAACCCACAATAGGAAAAAAAGACGTCCCTATACAGACCCCTACAATTAGCACTCCCGCACTTTAACCCACCCCAGTGACCCCACGCTCGTCTTAAGAACAACTGTGGCCCGGGTATAATCAAGTTTGCCCCCAGTGCCTGGCATAATTAAGTGCCCATGGTATAATCAAATTTTGACCACAGTAAATGGCATAGTAAAGTTTTTGCCAACAGTAAATGGTTCTAATCAAGTTTGCCCACAGTAAACTGGTAGAATCACGTTGCTCACAGTGACGGGATGATTAATAAAGTTTGCCACCGTAACTGGTTAATAATCAAGGTTGCCCACAGTGACTGGGGATAATGAAGTTGCCACAGTGACTGGGTAATAAAAAAAAAACAAAAAATGTTAATTTTCTTGGGGTGTGGACTTGACCTTATCTATTAGCTAAAGGGCAATACTTTTACAGGGGCACAACATGGGCACAAAGGCTAACAATGGGGCCCATTAAAAAAAGCACCAATAATTTTGTCAGTATAACGTAAGGTTTACAAAACAGCTATTACACACCTTAAAGTGAGAGAGGAGAGAGAGAGATAGAGAGAGAGAGAGAGAGATGCAGTGATAGATAGCAGTGATAGATAGCTAGAGATAGATAGATAGACAGATAGCAGTGATAGATAGCAGTGCTAGGATAGATAGCTAGTGATAGATAGGAACAGAAACAGGACAGACAGGACAGACCAAACCACAGGCAGAAAGACGAACAGCCACCGACAGACACAGCAGGGGCAGGCCAGACCAGAACAGAACCACACAGACCAGCACCACAGACCGAACACACACAACACACAGACCAGACACCCAGTGTGTGGGTGGGGTGTGGCAGGACAGGACCACCCACACAGGGACCAGGACAGAACACACAGCAGACCCACCAAGACCACCCAGGGCAGCCCAAAGAACAGACAGCAGACAGCAGGAACAGAACCACAGACCACAAAGCACAACAGACAACCCAGAACACAGACAGAAAGCCAGACACAGACAACCCCAGACCCACCACAGCAGCCCACAGACCAGACCCCCAGGACCAAGACACAGACCCCACACACCAGCAACAAACAGACCAGGACCCAGGACCAGGGCACCACAGAAAAGACACCACACAGCCAGGCAGACAGACCACAGCAGAAAGCAGACACAAGACCAGACAGCAACAGACAAAGCCAGACAGCCAGAGACAGACAGGCAGACACAGCCAGGCAACAACCCCACAGACACAGACAGACCAGGCACACAGACAACACCGACCACTACAGCACAGACAGCAGAACACAGACCGACACAGCACCCACAGGACAGACACAGACACAGACAGCACACCAGCAGAAACAGCACAGCAGCCAGACAGACAGGCCAGAACAGGACAAGAAGACAGAAGAGACAGACAGACAGATAGATAGATAGATATAGAGAGTAGATATATAGAGATACAAGTTGAGATATGTGCTATATAGATAGAGATGGTATGAGAAATAAACAGTATGGAAATAGATAGGTAGATAGGAGGGAGATGATAGATAGATTGATAGATGTAGAGAGATAGATAGACGGACAGACAGGACCAGACAGACAGGACAGACAGAGAGAGAGATTAGATAGAATAGATAGAAAACATCAAAGCAGCAGCAACAACAACAGCCCAAAACAGGAACTGGCCTAAGGTAAGCTAAATAAGAATTTGACAGGGGCACAAACGGGCACAAAGGATAACAAATGGGGCACATTAAAAAAAACACAATAATCTTTGTCGTCTAATGTTAGTGTAGAAAACAGCTATACACACTTAAAGTGTGAGAGAGAGAGAGAGAGAGATAGCAGTGATAAGATAGCAGATAGATAGTAGATAGATAGAGAGAGAGATCGAGATATAGTAGATAGATAGATAGATAGAAGATAGATAGATAGATAGCAGAGATAGTAGATGGATAGACAGACAGACAGACAGACATTAGAGATGATAAAGATACATAGTTAGTCAGGCAATGGTGAGGAAAGCACTCCTAGGGTTTACTGAAGAAATACGTTTTTATTCGTGGCTATCTACGCGTTCAGTCCTACCCCGGACCGTTCTCAAGATTCGTCCGGGGGTAGGAACGAAACGCGTAGATAGCCACGAAATAAAAACGTATTTCTTCAGTAAACCCTAGGAGTGCTTCCTCACCATTGCCTGACTGTCTACCTACTTTAAGAAGCACCCAGGTGGATGTTATACACGGGGAGAGTGCCGCTCGCTGCCATTTTCTTTGCTAGATACATAGTTAGATATGGTATATAGATAGATATGGTATGTAAATAAACAGATATGGAGATAGATAGGTAGATAGGGAGGGGAGATGATAGATAGATCGATAGATGATAGAGAGATAGACAGAAGACAGCGACAGACAGACCAGGACAGAAACAGACAGATAGATAGATAGATAGATAGATAGTCAGACAGACGACAGATAGGAACTCAAGCAGCAGCAAACAACAGCCCAAACAGGCACTGGGCTCTAAGGTAAGATAAATAAGAATTTTATACAGGGGCACAACAGGGCACAAAGGATAACAAATGGGGCACATTAAAAAAGCACCAATAATCTATGTCAGTAAATGTAAGGTGTAGGAAACCAGCTATACACACCTTAAAGTGTGAGAGAGAGCGACGATAGCAGTGATAGATAGCAGGGATAGATAGCAGGTGATAGCTAGCTAGAGAGAGAGAGATATGGAGATAGACAGAGTACAGACAGACAGAACAGATAGATAGATAGATAGATAGATAGATAGAAGATAGACAGATATGGAATAGATATATAGATACATAGTTAGACATGGTATATAGATAGATATGGTGTGTAAATAAACAGATATGGAGATAGATAGGTAGGGAGATAGGGAGGGAAATGATAGATAGATAGATAGATAGATAGATTAGATAGATAGATGATAGAGACGATAGATAGATAGATAGATAGATAGACAGATATGGAGATAGATTATATAGGATAACATAGTGATATGGTATATTAGATAGATATGGTGTGTTGTAAATAAACAGATATGGAGATAGATAGGTAGATAGGGAGGGAAATGATAGATAGATAGATAGATAGATAGATGATAGAGAGATAGATGATTAGATAGATAGATAGATAGATAGATAGAAACATACAGCTGCAGAAGAAAACAACAGCCCCACAACAGCACTGGGCCTAAGGTAAGATAAAGATAAGAAAAAAACAGCCAGTGGACAGCACCAACAACCCACCCCAGTGACAATATATACAATAAAAGACTCATGCTATCCACTGGGATGGTTGTAGGAGGAAATCAATAATCCTAAAAAAAACACAATAGGGACAAAAGACGTCCCTATAAGACCCCCTAAATTAGCACTCCCGCACTTTAACCACCACCCCAGTGACCCCCCGCCTCTTAATAACACTGTCCCGGTATAATCAAGTTTGCCCACAGTGACTGGCATAATTAAGGTTTGCCCACTGGTTATAATCAATTTTGCCCACAGTAACTGGCATTAGTAAAGTTTGCCCCACAGGAACTGGTGTATAATCAAGTTTGCCCACAGGAAACTGGTATAATTAAGTTTGCCCACAGTATGGTATAATCAAGTTTGCCCACAGGATGGACTGGATAATTAAAGGAGAAACTAAACCCAATGTTTTTATATCCAGAATTGAAAACAACCCCCCTCTAAAAAAAAACACACAATAAGCTATAAAATACCACTTCATAAATTGTATTAAAGTAAATGTAAGACCTGTTAAGACGGATTGAAGTATCGTGTGGATTGCGTGTCAGACCACACCTCCTGACCTCAGTCACATGCTCCTTGCTGCAGCGGTCCTGTAAAAGGATTGGCTAGTAGAGATATTAATGGGTGTGACAAAATGTAAAAAGTTTCTGCCATAGGCGAAGGACTGAGCATGTGCAGCACATAATGCGTCGGTGAACCTAACTGTGTGCTACTAGAATGATGAGAAAATAAAGCCACAACCATATGTTATTTAGGTAAATTATCAGCGCCCGTATCAAAATTGAGGAAGTAAGACACAGGCTTACTGGTTTTATATCAAGGTGTTCTTGCCTTCTGGTTCAGGTGTTGTTTGTGGCTGTTAGTGTCCTTAAGTTTGCCCACAGTGGAACTGGTAATAAAAAAAAACACAATAATTTAATTATGGGGTGGGACTTGCCCTTTATTCTATTAGAGAGAGAGATAGAGAGATGTAAATAGAGGATAGAAGATAGATAGTAGACAGACAGACAGGAAAGACCGATAGACAAACAGACAGGACCGACAGACAGATAAGATAGATAGATAGACTGATAGATAGATAGATAGATAGATAGATAGATAGAAGATAGATAGATATAGAGATGCATAATAGATACATAGTTAGCTATGGTATATAGATAGATATGGTATGTAAATAACAGTATATGGCGATAGATAGGTAGATAGGAAGGGGGGATGAAGATAGAGATGATAGATGATAGAGAGATAGATAAGGAGAGATAGATAGATAGAGAGATAGATAGATAGACAGACAGACAGACAGAGAGAGAGAGAGAGAGAGAGAGAGAGAGGGAGAGAGGAGGAGAGCGAGAGAGATGATAGATAGTAGATAGAAAACTCTCAAGCAAGCAGCAACAAAAGCCCACCAAGGCACTGGGCCTAAGGTAAGATAAATAAGAAGTACAGGGGCACAACATGGGCACAAAGGCTAACAAATGGGGCACATAAAAAGCACCAATAATCTATGTCAGAATAATGTAAGTGTAGAAAACAGCTCTTACCACCCCTTAAAGTGTGAGAGAGAGAGAGATAGCAGTGATAGATAGCTAGATAGATAAGCTAGATAGATAGAGAGGAGATGATAGTAGATAGATATATAGATCGACAGACAGATATGGAGATTAGATATATAGATACATAGTTAGATAATGGTATATAGATAGATATGGTGTGTAAATCAACAGAAATGAGATAGATAGGTAGATAGGGAGGGAGATGATAAGATAGATAGATAGCTAGATAGATTAGAAGTAGATAGATAGATAGATAGATAGTCGATTAGATATGATAGAAAGAAAACTCAAGCTGCAGAATAACACAACAGCCCACCACAGCACGGGCCTAAGGTAAGATAAAGATAAGAAAAAAACAGCCAGGTGGACAGCACCAACACAACCCACCCCAGTGACAATATATACAATAAAGACTCAGCTATCCCACAATGGGATGGTGATAGAGGAAATCAATAATTCCTAAAAAAACCAAAATAGGACAAAGACTGTCATATACAGACCCTAAATAGCACTTCCGCACTTAACCCACCCCAGTACACCACGCTCTTATTAAATAACACGGTCCCGGTATATAATCAAGTTTGCCCACCAGGATGGGCCTAATTAAGTTTGCCCACTGGTATAATCAATTTTGCCCACAGTAACTGGTATAGTAAAGTTTGCCCACAGTAACTGGTGTAATCAAGTTTGCCCACAGTAACTGGTATAATCAAGTTTGCCCACAGTGACTGGGATAATTAAGTTTTCCCACAGTAACTGGTATAATCAAATTTGCCCACAGTGACTGGGATAATTAAGTTTGCCCACAGTGACTGGTATAAAAAAAACAAAAACAATTAATTTCTGGGGTGGACTTGCCCTTTATCTATTAGATAAAGGGCAAGAATTTTACAGGGGCACAACATGGGCACAAAGGCTAACAAATGGGGCACATTAAAAAAGCACCAATAATCTATGTCAGTATAATGTAAGGTTTACGAAACAGCTATTACACACCTTACAGTGAGAGAGAGAGAGATAGCAGTGATAGATAGCAGTGATAGATAGATAGATAGATAGATAGATAGATAGATAGATAGATAGCAGTGATAGATAGCAGTGATAGATAGCAGTGATATATAGATAGATAGCAGAGATAGATAGATAGAGAGAGAGAGAGAGAGAGAGAGAGAGAGAGAGATGGTAAATAGAGAGATAGATAGATAGATAGATAGATAGATAGATAGATAGATAGATAGATAGATAGATAGATATGGAGATGGTAGATAGATAGATTGATAGATAGATAGATAGATAGATAGATAGATAGATAGATAGATATGGAGATAGACAGATACAGACAGACAGACAGACAGACAGACAGACAGACAGACAGACAGAAACCAGAAGACCAGACAGATAGATAGATAGATAGATAGATAGATAAGATAGATATGGAGATAGATGATAGATATATACTAGTTAGATATGGTATATAGAGATATTATGGTGTGTAATAAACAGATATGGAGATAGATAGGTAAATAGGAGGGAGATGTAGAGATAGATAGATAGATAGATAGATAGATAGATAGATAGAAGATAGATAGATAGATAGATAACTCAGGCAGCAGAAAAAAAACAGCCCACCACAGCACTGGGCCTAAGGTAAGATAAAGATAAGAAAAAAACAAAAGCCAGTGGACAGCACCAAAAACCCACCCCAGTGACAATTTATATACAATAAAAGACTCATGCTATCCACTGGGATGGTGCTAGGAGGGAAGATCAATAATCCTAAAAAAACACAATAGGACAAAGACGTCCCATACAGACCCCTAAATTAGCACGTCCGCACTTTAAACCACACCCAGTGACCCCCGGCTCTTCTTAATAAAACCATGTTCCCGGTATTATACAAGTTTGCCCACAGTGACTGGCATTAATTAAGTTTGCCACTGTTGTAATAATTTGCCCACAGTAACTGGTATAGTAAAGTTTTGCCACAGTAACTGGTATAATCAAGTTTGCCCACAGTGACTGGGATAATTAAGTTTGCCCACAGCGAACTGGTATAATCAAGTTTGCCCACATTGACTGGGATAATTAAGTTTGCCCACAGTAACTGGTATTAAAAAAAAAAAAATTTAATTTCTGGGGTGGGACTTGCACCTTTATCTATTAGATTACCCCCCCGACACCACACACACACACACACACACACTTTGCCTCTGCTCTCAATGCAGAATAGCAGTAACTTTTTCTTTCAAAGTTAACTCTGTGCGCTGGCTGACAGTCTGGTAAATGTGCATGGCAATGGGGAGGGGCTATATTCTCATTTACCATACTCTCAGCCGAGGCAGCCAAGAGAGTTAACTTGAAAGAAAAAAAGTTAGCTGCTAGTCTGTATTGAGAGATTGGAGCGCGGAGGTTGTTCCTACACCCGTGCCCCAGGATTGTTCCACAGTTCCCCACAGACTCTACCAGCTGGGCAGTGTCACTGACAGGTCTTTGTATAGAGAATTTCCGGTCTTTAAAAAACTTATGGAGACTTACACTGCCCGGACATTATATACAGGGGACAATGACGGAAAACACAGTAGGGGTGTTGGGACACTGGGGAAAAAAAGCACCCAAAACTGGCAACGAACCGGGATGGTTGTGAGCATCAACACAATGGAAAGCCAGTATTCTTGAACTTGGAAGCGGGGCACTTGGGGGGGCACTGCAATGTCAACTGGGGGCACGTGCCCCAGTGTAGCGCGCCACTGATCACATGGTCTCTTGTGATTGACAGCTCTATCTCCTATCACAGCAACAAAAGACAAAATCAAGAAGGCATTGTACTGCCCTGGAACAATCTGGTGACAATTCGGATTAACTTGATTCACTCAATTTCACACACCAGATGGCAAGCAAAACAGGTTAATTAACTAAAAAAAGCATTTTTAAAAGTTGTAAAGTAGCTTATGCTTTTCCCAGGTCCTTATACAAAGGTACCATGTCTCATGAAAATTGTCACCAGCAGTTTGGAAAGTTTATCTGGAACATACAAACAACACACATCCATCGAGTTTATATATAGATATATAGATAAGGTGACCATTGTTACTGCCCACACACCAATCTTCAGATGACTCCTATTACTTACAGAACAAGGGAGGGAAATTATCCATTTTCGATGGTTGTTTGCAGGGGACATGCTACCCTTTATCGTTAATGTGTGTACCCAGATTATCCTCACATTGAAAGCGCAAGAAAGCAACAGGAATCCTAATTATCATTTGTCAGCATCTATTATGTCACAAGGAATTATCTTAACTCATGAAATTTGTTATGAGATCAATATTAATTGTATCTGTTTTGCAACGGATGTTTACTAAATATCTTGTGGTTAAGAGGAAGAGTTGATATTTATTACAAATTAAGTAATGTATATGGTGATGCGACAGGAGGAGAAATACAGATTTCCCCCCCCAATTTATGTTACCTAAAAAGCGCAGCAATATCCGCCAATACTGGTAGTTCACAGCAGCTGTAATAACCATTTCGACACCAGAGAGCAGTGAAAAAAGATAGAAGATTGCAATTCAGCTACAAGTCAGCTGCAAAGTTCTATGATGTATTTTATCTGCTTTAAATACATTGAGATGGAGCAAACAACAAAGGGAGATTTTTAACTGATCTTAATGAAAAATATGTTTAGCTCCAATAAAATATGCACAATGCGCAGAGACAAGAGGATTAGGATGTGTTCATTACAATGATCAAAGCAGTTGATGGTTGTCTTTAGGGGAGGAACACAAATGGAGTAAATGGTCATCCACTCACTGCTTTGTAACCATTTTACAGTAAAACACATCAGGGTTATTCAATAAAAGTTTTATTGTTATAAATGGTGCTAATTTTGCCCCAACGAATCAGATGTTAGCTTTCAAATGTTAAATAAAATCTGATGGTTGGGGCAAAATTAGCACCCATTTTAAACGATAGGAACTTTTATTGAATTCTCCCTGAATGTATTCATGTCACTTACTGTGTAGTTACAGTGAGATCGCACCCTTCATTGTAAATTATAGGGATATTAAAGTCACCAAGGAATTCTATGGGACATATTAAAGTACTCAAAGGAGACTTTCATGTCCTATATTTGACAATAAGGGATGTGTCTCTGAGTATAATTGTCAGTAGTATAAGTAGGGGTATTCAACAACAATATAAATGTACCATCCTAGATAATATGATGTAAAGTAACAAATATACAGATCAAGTTCAAAACCTTTCCTGTATGCAGAGGTTAGATTTCTTGAGACTTGATCTGTATATAATTTGAAATACCCCTATTTACTATTTGGGAAGTGTGTGAGCGGGATGTGTTTTAACTTCTTTCATTTTCTGTGTGTTTTGTATGTGCCTTTCATCATATAAATATAATAAAGGAGGATTTATGCTAAGGATTACTTTTGGAGTGTGCCGTCTTTATATCCACTGCTGTTTCTTCTTATTGAAACCATTGCTCTTTAGGTGGAGTGGAGACCACCCATTTATGTGAATGTTTAAACTCCATAATATAGCTGGTGCCTCTATGTGCTTAGCTCTTTTTTGTGCCCAGTTCTTACATGAGCATGAGGCACCCAAACCCCTTAGTGGTTTAAATGATGTCGTGACCACCCCACTTGAGGTCATTTTTTAACAATCGGTCCCATAAGGATCCAATAAAGAGTCGGTTTTATTCTCATAATTACACCTCCATGGATCCTATGGGATTCAACTGTAAAAAAAATCCTTATAAGATGCGCTACTACTTGCCTGCAGCACCATGCATATATAGTCAGGCAACTTCTAATCTCTTATAATTTCCAGTAGGGGATACATACTCACATAATAAAACCACTGTTGCTTCCATTATAAAACAAACAATAATAGATTCTATCTCCATAACAAGAAAGGAAACCGGGATGGTTAGAATGTTGGATTCCATTAACACATGACAAAAACAGAGGGGGAAAAGCAGATTTCTGCCTTTATGTCTCTTTTAGTACTTTTTTCAGAAATTAATAATAATGTTACTGGTTTCCTACAGTGCACTGTACAATGAATAGGGTGTTATCCATTGTAGAAGAATTCTACAGTCATTTGGACCTCCATGTGACTGAGCTCTATAGATTCTACCTAATTATTTTCATTATTGGATCATACAAGCTCAGTCCAGGCACAAACTGCTCTTGTTTGCCATTGAGCATATATGTTTCCTTATATACATACAAGATCCATACAGGTTTATTAAAACACGCTTGATTTTTCTTATAAATACAATTAAATCCCTCTCGGGGGTCTGTTAAATGATGCACAAATCATCCTGAACATAAACATCACATTAGAATTATTTGATGGTGGTGACCTAATTTTTGGGGAAGGATTAATTGGGGATTAAAGCATTGGTTGATCCTGGGAAAGAATGATTGACACGGCTGAACTTTACAATCATTCCCTTTTAGCAAGGGAACATTCAATGTTATAAGGGCAACGGCATAATAAATTATGGAAAATCCTTTGTTTAAAATCTTAAGCAAACCTAAATCCAAAAACAATGTGTTCTGTAATCGCTCTCTTTCTAAGTGATTCCAAAACGAAGTAAACCAAATGATGAAGTTTACCATTGTGAATTATACCAATGGTGAAGTTAAACCAATGTGGAGTTTACCAATGTTGAGTTTATACCAAATGTGAAGTTATACCAATGTGACGTCTTAACAATGTGAAGTTAAACCAATGTGAAGTTAACCAATGTGAAGTATACCAATGTGAAGTTTAAACCAATGTGAAGTTATACCAATGTGAAGTTAAAAACCAATGTGAAGTTATACCATGGGAATTAACAATGTGAAAGTGAAACAATGGAAGTTATACCAATGTGAAGTTAAACCAATGTGACGTATTACCAAGGTGTAAGTTATACCAATGTGGAAGTTAAAACCAATGTGAAAGTGTATACCAATGTGAAGTTATAACCAATGTGGAAGTTTTCCTGCATTCCTCTTTCCCATTGGTTCCTTCTGATTACTTAAGATGCTCCAGTCATTCATTCCTTGCCTGTTAGAGCTTGGTTCACCTAGCGTTGTGGTCCACTCTTGTTTCTTGTGCTTGAAGTTTAGCAGTCTTGTTCTTTGTTATTTCCTTGTTTATATTAATGTGCTCTTGCCCACTTGTTTGTTTTTCCAGTTCCTGTGAAAGTCCTTTTGGTGTTCTGGTTTTCCAGAGTATAACCCGACCTCAGTGGTCTAACCTTGCGCTCTAAGACCGGGGGGTAACCATGTACAGCAAGGCGCGACAAGTCTCTGATGATCGGGGGCTTGCTACAAGTGAAGACAGCGGCTGTAAAATTGGGGTATAGGCGCGTGAAGATATACTCGGGGACTCCGGGCATCACATGATTGGTTAATGAGGGTTGGGGGCTTATTTTTCTTTCTTTTATTTTGAATGCATTAAAAATACTTACTAATGTAAAATATCCTTTAATTAACCAGCTCTATAAGTTACTTTATTCAGCTTTCTATGGAGCCAAAAACCTGTAAAGACTCGTGTACTTTAAGTAGTGTGTAGCCTGCACTTCATTACATTATACAGGAATTAAATCCAGCAGGAATAGAAATTTTATTAACATGTGAATTATTATTTGGTTGGAGCTAATTATTCTTCAGTTGTAAATGTAATCAATGTGGTTGTGCAATCAGAGTGCAGATGTAATGTTTGAATTTTAGCATGTAGGTTGGTAAGAGTTGGCTGGAACATTTTACTTGAATATTTCTGCAGCTGATTGGGAAACATGTGACTCCTCCATTCATAGAGGGTACCCTATAAAAATGGCAAATGTAGGTTGGTTTATCCACAAGGAACATAATTTTACTAAACAAAACTGCTGTATGTATCCTACCCCTACCCCCCTTTTAATAAATAATCAGCTTGTGCACAAAGGCAAAAAAAAGGATTTCTCCAAATAACAGCATTGCTATGGCCACATTCAGTCATAATTCGTCTAATGTTGGGGGTAGGGGTAAGGTTTTGCAGGGTAATCTTGTCATTAGGAATAGATTGACAAAAGAGAACGCCTGGGAGATTCTTAAAGGAAACTATTATATTTCATATGATATGTATATAAAAGGGTGTCACTACCAGGGGACCCTGCGATCTCAGGGGTAATAAGAAATATGTATAGTCAGGGCACGGAAAAAAAGGCAAACCTAATGGGGATAAAGCAGATCAAGCAAAACACAATATTAAGCTTGATATACACCGCTAAGATCTTAAAGATGACAGATGGAATTTAGGCAACACACAGTCTTAAGTGAGCTCCCTATATAAAGTATAGGAAAAAAATGTTTGACTTCCACATTCCATTTGGCCGTGACCAAACTCCCTATACTTTAGTACAGGGGGCCGACCAACAGCCGAGGGAAATATCTGTCAGTTCCAAGGTATCCGTGAATGTTCATGGCTTCGGGGATGTTGGAACTGCCGGATATGAAGGAATCGTGTTACACACCTTATGGAGGAAAAGAAAAAGTTACAAGACCACAGCAACTCTTAGAATAAACAGATGTGCATTAAAATAATATACAGAGTCCTTTACAAGGACAAACATAAAAAAGTCAGTTTCCCTATATAAATACAACCAGTCCAACAAGACAATATCATAGTCAATAATGCACCATGGGGCTAGCCCTACTCACTGGAACCAAATGGGAAACAGCAATCTGCTAAAAACAAATCAGTTTGAGTCAAATGTATTGAGTATGATGAACACTTAAGGTTCGTACCACACGTCCCAATTTGGCCAAACCCCCAACACTAACATTCACGCTATGAACTGCCTTTTCGGCCGAGAATTGCACATGTGTATTTGTTCAATCTGGGCGTTATTTGTCGATCCGTAGCGGATCGCTTTACAACCCCGACTGACTGAAAAACACACAAGTGATTCTTGGCCGAAGCGGCCCGTTTGTTGTGTGGATATATCGGTGGCAGGGGTCGCTGCACACATTGGACGTGTGACTCACCAGTGAAACTTAACTGAGCAGTTTAATCCTCCTGTAGCTCCCAACCCCAAAGCAATGACCAATGGAGTCACAGGTTGTAAGGATATTTTATGCTGCCAGACCTGTCTATTCATTACACCTGGGTGGGGGTCATAGTAAAAGTAATAATTTATTTACAAGCCTACATACATAGAAACATACAGATTTTTGTGGTGGAGTCTTGTCTGTGTATTTATCTAGAGAGATGAGTCTTTACTTGCTTTAAAGCAGTAAAAACAAGTGGGAGGGCAGGCAGCATCCTTAAAGTGTAACTGTGCTCAAAAATGACTATTGCAAGTATTTTTGCCAATTACTTTTTTATTTTTTTTTACATAGTTTTGAAGATATTTTATTTTTATGTGTGATGTGGTAGCAACATCACCAGATCCCCTGCACTTCCTGCTCTGAAACCATGTAACAGTCCCTCCTCCCTGTGTGGAGGCATTTTAAAAAAGGCAAAAATTTACACACCTTACACAAGCTGTGGACTGCGCTGTGCTGTTCTCCCCCTCCCCTTCAGTCCTCTTCAGTCCTGTAACTTGGTTTCTTCCTTGTTTCTAGGAAGGAGGAAACTACTATTGTGACGGCAGATTCAAACCTCCACCCCCTTCTTGATCAGTGATTTCTTCATATCTTGGGCTGTGCAGCACAGAGAGGTGATTGATGGCTAATTTAGGGTACACACCAACATAGTGCAGTGGAATCGGTCGGTCGGCCAGAAAATATCTGATGGTGTGGGGCGGCGGCTGTGGACTGAGCTAGGTCCACTAAACCTGCGCCCGACAGTCACTTGTCCCAGCCGAGCGCTCGCTTGCAGCAGATGCTTGGTCAGGACAAATAAACAGCCCCTTGCGTACCCAGGAACCTTTCATTCAAAATCAAACATTTCCCCTTTAAGGGGTTATCCTTAATATTGTGACATACATTATGTGTTACACAGCCCTACTGGCCATACACAAGTTAGGTGTAAAGCTGATTAGACATTTGTTTGATGAAATGCAATTGGCTTTAATATCCAACTGCCCAGTGGTTCCAACCTGCAAAGTACCGCAATGTTCACCAGCTGGAATACACACACAAAACAAACAATGTTACAGCTGTAACTTTGGTCATAAGGTGGATCGGTAAATCCGTTTGGGGAATGTTGCAGGTAAGTAGTAGTGTTATGGGCAGCACTACAAATGAAGAGATTATTGTGTGACCCTTGGCCATTCACTATCTTGTTTCATCTGGAAACAGTCCCTTTAAAGTAATAGTTCATTCAAAAAATGTGAACTATTCCTTTAATGTATTAATTGAAGACCGGGAGGTTAAGGAGAGACGGACAAAGAAAGAAACTTATCTTACAATGATCCTCTGCAAGCAGTGACAGGTCCCAACCGCTTCCTGGTTAGAGTAACTATAGCGCGCATGCATATAATGCGCGCTATTTCCACTGATGCTGCGGAGGGATCAGTGTAAGGTAAAATATCTTCTTTCTTTGTCCGGCGCTCCTGGTGAATTGATTGAAGTACGGAAGGTAAGGCAATAGCTCTCTAACCCCCTGGTCTTCAATCAATACATTAAAGGAATAGTTCACTTTTGAGAAGATCTATCTTTAAAATTCCCAGAGCTTGTAGATTGTGAGTTCATAGTCAGGTCTTGTCTCAATTCTAATGATCGTTGTATTTAAATGTAGAGTCGCTATTGGCACCAGCCTGTTGCATGATGTTCAGTTTCACTTCATTCAAGGGGTTAAACAGCATTTAGGAAACCAAGACTTATTTTACTATAATTGTTCTTGATTATGCAGTGAGTCACCTCTTACTCCGCCTGTCCAGGAAAGTACAGAGAGTATAAACACAGGTTGTCAGATTTATTGCAGCGTGGTCCAATTAAGCACACTTCAGCTTTTGAGGCTTATTATAAGACTGCTGTGTTTTCTACACCTCCTTTAACATGCACTAAAAACATGGAATTTGTCTAAACACCACCTCACGTTAGTGTAAGTTATCATGTACTGTTCATTGCAAAGAGGGGGGGGGGGTGAAAGCAAATCATTATTTAAACATTTAATTTTATTATGGGTATTATGATTCATGTCAAATCACCTGGCTACCGGATAGCAAAATGGAAAAAGATACAAGACTAGACCATCTGGGAGCCTCATTGGGCCTACACAAAAATTATTATATTTCCTTCCCACCAACTGATGTAAATATGTCCTATGGGCAGGGGGTTGTGGGTGGTAAAGGGGATTGGTTGGGTTCCTTCTCCATTATGTAGTTAGGACTTGATTTCTCACAATGTCACAACATGCTAAGGGGGCAGAATTAAAAATGTAGGGGCAGTGATCCCCTCCTTATCACAGCTACTGCAGAGGCTCCCTAGTATTACCATATTTGCCAGTCTCCAGACAGTGGCAGAGCTCCAACGTTCTATAACCTCATGAGACATGACAATGGTGTTGTGCGTCGGCCCAAACACTTAACATGCAAGTCAGATAAAGCACTTGGTTCTACTCTCCTCAAACTCCTCTTCCTCTGGGTACTGATCATTCATATTGGACTAATATTGATAAATGATAGCTTACTATTGATATGCTTAAAGGGCAACTAAAGCCACAGAACAAAACTGAACAGAAGGCAGAAACACCTTGATATAAAACCAGTAATCTGTGGTCTTACCTCTCATTGTGATACAGTCACTGGGAAATTTACCTGAATAACATATGGTTTGTGCTTTACTTCTCAGATTCTTAGTATCACACAGTTTGGTCAAAGACCATTATGTTTGCACATGCCTCAGTCCTTAGTTATGACAGAAACTTGTTACAGTTGGTCACACCCATTAATAATCTCGCCAATCTCTTACAGGACAGATAAAGCAAGGAAGCATGTGACTGAGGTCAGGAGGTGTGGTCTGACACTGCACATACACACATATACTTCATCCAGTTCTAACAGGCTTTGATTTACTTCAACAGAGTTACTAAAGTGGCATTTTTATGTTTATTGGTTGTTTTTAGGGGGGTTGTTTTCAGATTCTGGAGTATAAAAAAATTGGGTTTAGTTCCTTTAATTCTACTGTGCTCCCTCACACTGCACAAAAAGAACCTGAGTCCCAGGTGGACAGGCCAGCTGCCAGGGTAGTAGAAATAAAAGTATAAACCAATTGTAGTGAAACATTTCTAAATTAAAGGTCCTTGAATTTTAGCTGGCCATACACATTAGCGATATTAAATCCTGTCGGTCCACAACGGGAGTTTACCTAGTAGCACTAAAGTGTAAGGGCCGAATCCAACCTCTTGCTGTTACCCAAGGTCCTTCACAGCAGTGATGCCATCCTTCGTGTCCTCTGGTATACAAGTCTATGAAAAAAGCATAAGGCATGGCTAAAAAAAACAATAAACAGCCACAGAAGAGGATGACACACCAGCAGATATTTTCGGGCCGACCGAGTGATTCATGCCACTTTCAGTCAGTCGCCCGAAAATATCTTCTGATTTGGGGCACATCGGATGAACGAAAGATCGAACTTGTCTGTAAATTCCGATCGATTGTGTGGTTCCCTATGGGACTGCACGATCGATCGTTTGCATATTATGCCACGGCAGAATTTGCCACGGACAGATGGAACATTTGTCCCGGCGCGCGCTCGCTCGGGAAAAAATAGTCCCTCGGGTTGTACCCAGCCTTAGAGGCTTGTTAAACCTTCAGAGAGAGGACTTCTAACTGCCTCCTGATTGGGAAACTGTAATAATTACTATCAGTGCTCTTGTGGTTTGGTACACATTAGCCTTTCTCCAGGTTAAAGCATTGGGCTGACCCTCTTGTGAATGTCCAGAATTATTAGATGTAAAGGGGCCAACAGTAGAGGGATGCTGGGGTTGAAAACTTGCATGGTAAAAAGAAAGAAATACTCCAAATATACCTACAGCCACAGTACATAGCCTATAATGGTACCATGGAGGAGGATCAAAACTTTGGGGGATCGTTGTGTTGTAATGTTGTGTTGTTTTTGTTGTGGTGCAGATCCTGCAAGGAAAAGACTTCTTAATCTTATCTTCAGTAGTAGAGAATTGTACCGTGTTAGCCATAGATGAAAGTGAAGACATCTTGGATATAAAGTAATACCTTTTATTGGCTAACTAAAAATCGAAGCACTAGGCTTCTCCCAGGCATGATACAATACTGACTTTTATAAATCTTATCTTCATGAAAACTGCAAGGTTCTGGTCACTGTAACCAGCAAATTGCTGTCTCAGAAAAACAAACAAACTTAGACTTCATACATACGTACGATTATGCCCAGCAGACATGGGACATTCATTGCCAATACCAGATGCCTATGTGTGTACAGGATTTAAGCTGGAGGACGTTTTTAACTGCACTGACATGGTTCTTTAAAACTGTGGGGTGTTTCAGGGTCACAGACTCCTCCACAGATAGCAAGTAAACTGGTGGGTAAGGTGTATAAAGTTAAAATATAGTGTAGTATTATATTAAAGGACAATAGAAACTATAATGAAAGTGTTACAGATATGCACAATTATAAGAAAGCACGGTGGAGGGCTTATGGTGCTAGTTCCTCTCCCCTGAACCTAATGGTGGCCATAAATATGTTCGATTTTACTAACCCGACTTAGTCTCCCCGGAAACACCTCTCCCGTTCTTCTATGCGACCAACAATGCGATCGCAAAAACACCATTCATTTGCGATCGCATGTCGGTCGCATTAGAAGAACGGGAGGGGCGGGTTCCGGGAGGATCCATCGAAATGTCGCGGGAGCGCTCAGTCGGGTAAGTAAAATCGAAACATAGTTGATGGCAATTAAGGCTGGGTGATGGTGGGGGGGGGATGAAGATGAAAAGAAATACAGGAAACATAAATTTACAGGGAGATTCAATAAAAGTTTCTATCGTTTAAAAATGGTGCTAATTTTGCCCCAACCAATCAGATGTTATTTAACATTTGAAAGCTAACATCTGATGGTTGGGGCAAAAAAGCAGCATTTTTAATGATAAGAACTTTTATTACATCTCCCTGTATGTGGTCAAGGTTGTCAATTAGGGAGAAAAGGCTGAAAATTAAAGGACAACTATACTTACTTACCAGGGTGAGGACCGAAACCACCTTCTAGCTTCTGCAATACTTACTTAAAGTTTCCTTTGTGGCTTGTCCCCATTCAGTCTGCGATTCCAGCCAATGAGAAGACCGCTATGCAGAAGAGGGTCTTCTCATGACCGCGATCCAAAGGCAGAGATGGGGTCGAAGTGTGAAGGAAAATTAAGTAAGTATCGCAGAAGATAGAAGGCAAACCCAGTGGTGAGGACCTGACAGGTTAGGGCCTCACCCTGGGTACTACTGACAGCTGGGTCTGGTGGAAACTAATGAGGATAGTTACCTTTAAAAAAAATAAACAGGAAGGGTGGGAATAATAGAAAAAGTGACAAATAAGTAAACCAATCAACATTAGATGTAGACTAAAAGTATGAAATTATTTTCTGTGTAACCAATAAAATAAAGACATTCAGGGGGATTTACGGGGCGGAGGAATCGCTTGTTTTAAGGTTTAAAGTCGCACTAGCCCAATCCAATATAAGAACCTCTCTGGGGCATTGTTCACAATATGTCATATTAGAGGACACGGGGACTTCCTTGAGATTGGAAGAAAAAGAAGTGTTATTCTAAGTACACACACAGCTTGCAGGCCTGCGGCACACAGATTAATTAAAGTGACGCACACAGAAATCTTCTGGAATGTAAGTGCTGCGGTATGGATCGCTCAAAATGTAATTTTGTATGCGCCCGAAGGTATGGGGCTTTATAGGCAGGTGGTGTAGCGGCTTCCCCCGAAGAGCATCATGCGGCCCGCCTAATGTCCCATCGCAGATTCTGTGTGTCATTTTTTAAAAATCTACCATGTGTGTACCCAGCTATAGGTAGGGTGTAAAGGTTGGATAGATGGACTTTATTCAAGCTCAATTATTATGTAACATTAATCTATGTGAGATATTTTACCCGACTGCAAATCACCACCATTAAGGAATGAATCCCTGCCATTAACATGAAAATTTTGTTCGTCTTCTTACAATGGGACATGAGGGCTCGTCCATTTTGGAAACCCCAGGCGAGCAGTATTCACCTGGAAATGTGACAACCCCTATCTGAATTAGTAGTCCCGATTTTCTCGCATTTGCGCATGCATTTTAAATATAACAGAAAATCGCAGGAACGCAAAAATTCCTGCATTCAATGTGAATGCGCATCCGCTTCTGTTTTCGAACCACATTTTTGCGCAATTGCATGTGTTTCCATAACAGAAAATGGGCCAATCGCACAATGCAATCGGTTGTGGCCTCAGCTGCGTCGTTTTTGCTTCTCCGCATATTGTATCTTTTGCAGAGCCACCATAAAAGGCAGCAGACAATAAACCTGGCCATACATGGATCCATCCCGATTGTACAATCCAGATTGGGGCCGATAAAAAAATGTTCCTGTCTCCTGATAAGGCCGACAATATCCAATGCACAATCCAACGATATCACGTTGTACGACCATTTATTGGATGGTGTGTGGGCCCCTTAAATCCTAGAAACTACAACAGGACTGCTAATACATTAAACTATATTAACCAGCATCCTTCACTACAGTGGAAAAGATGAGGAAGTTGTAGTCAAGTAACAGTGGAGGGGCCCAGGATTAGATTTATATAAACTATTCCAGCATTGGGGAAGATGGGAAGTTACAAAACAATGCATCAAACAAACAAATGGGAACAGGAAAACTCTGTGTACATTCCAAAACAACACCACGTGACAGAACTTTGGCTGCGCAGCCAATCATTTGTGACGGGGGCGTGGCTATTTCATCCCCATGACGTAGAAGACCGCGTGTACTTTCCGGGACGTCTGCAGAATGGTCCTACCAAACGTAAACAAGAAGCGGGGTGGATACTGTTACCAAAGTTTACGCATAGAACGGCCTACTGATATATAGCGGCCTCTGCCATTATTTTTACTGCCATGTAAAACCCTGTGAACAAAAATGCCACCCTAACCCAGATCGCCTCCCTGCCTTAGAATGGGTTAGTCCAAACAAAAGATTCTGGCGGGGAGCATACCAATTGTTTTAAAATGGGGGAGGACGCTCCTTTCCATTTAGATGATGATGCTGCTAAAATGTCGTTCGTGTATTAAACTATTTTAAAGGGAAAATTAAAGTCTCTATGTTATATCTACATGGGAATCTCTTCAAAAAAGGATTTGTAGTGGATTCCTCCTCCCCCCCGCTTTTTGTAGTAATGGATGGTCAGCCCTTTCTCATTGGCTTGAGTAGAGGATGTCCATGCTTGTACAGTGAGGTAGTGGGAACAGACAATAGGAGGTGATACTGGAGAAGGAGCTCTGGCTGGGGAATGTGAGCAGGTAATAAGGTTGGAACCTCATTCTATTTCTTTAACTACTTCACTATCATTAATCTACAAACTCTGTGTGAGGGGGGGTGCTGGGAGTTGTAGTCTTATTCTTTAGTCTCTTGAGTCTAAATTATGTTTAAATTACTTTTACCAGCAGTTCACAATTAAACATGTATGTGATGGGGACAGTAGTCTGTTAATGACTTTTATATATAAAGAGTTTGTGGGATTGGGCAGGATCCTGTTTCTCTTCTTATTAGATATACCATAAGACCAGATGTTCAAAAAACACAACCCACAGCATACTGCTGATAGGGAAGGCTGGTAATTGTAGTTTTCAAAACATCTGGAGGGCTGCAAGTTTATTTCTGATATATATAGTTAGTGTGCCCCTGACACCTTACTGTAAATATAAATAATTCCTTTCATGTCCAGGGTTGTACATTTATTGCGGTTGTAAAAAATTCATTGTCATATATACTTTTTTTTTTCTCAACTTCTTACAATTACACAAATTTTTTTTAAAAAAAAATTTTCATGCTGCATTTTGTTTGGTGTGCTCTATATTCCGCTGGGGGTAACAATAGGGATCACTATTAATCACTAGGATTGGTGATCCGATAAATGCAAGAGTTAGAAACTCCCTGTCTGTGTTTTTATGTGGATATGAACCCTGATGTTTCAGCAAAATCTGCTGTCCTGATATGAAGTGCGTTGTCTGAGTTTCCCCAATGTTGAACTCTTAACCTTCAGTGTCCTGGGACGGTCCCTGGTCTGGATCTTTCTTTTTGTGATAAAATGTTGATAGAGGAATTACTACCCCATAGTGTTTTACTGAGGATAAAACAACTTCTTGTAACAAGGGGGAACTAAGCGTTGGTCCCAACCAACCATTCACCACTAGCAACTGGTTGGCCAGGGATGGATGAGGTATGTCGGTCATAGCAAAAGTAGCTAAGGTGGCTAAAGAAACCAAGTGAAATATATCCAAGATAATGGCAACTTTAGAGTTCCTTGGAAATTTTTCCAGTGGCTGATCAATATACTGTTGATATTGCCAGACAGTCTATAAAAACAAAGGTCTATGCACCAGGGTTAGTATTTCCAATCAACACATTCAAACCATCTAATCAATTGACAATATCGACCCATGTATGCTGGCTTTAGGGCCACTGGTAAAAGTTAGCATAGTTTATACTCTTGCAATGTGGTTAGCACTGATGGCCTTGCAGCTCTGAGGTCCTGAGTTCGATTCCACCTTGGACACATCTGCAAGGAGATTGTACGTTCTCCTCGTGCTTGCGTGGGTTCCTCTGGGGCACTGGGGTTTCCCCCACAATCATAAAGAATATTGATAGGTTGTAGTGTACATAAAATGATTACATTGTAGCTCTTCGGGGCAGGGCCTGATGTGAATTGAGTAAATAATTGTAAAGCGCTGCGGAATATGTAGCGCTATATTAGAAATAAAATAAATTACATGTTCCTAAAGAAAAAGTTCAGATGAAAGTAAAATGGCTTCAGTATTGCCGTATGTAAATAAAAAAACGTATGTTCATCATGTGAATAAAAATATCAGATTAAGGTGCCACCACTGTCTTCATTAAGTTGGATATACTCCTGTTCACATGTCGTTTTAAGGAAATGAAAGTGAAGATTTATATTTTAAGATATAAGGCTGTAAAGACGTGTTGGGAACTTGCAGATAAATCAGACGTTTATTTGCAACAGTGTTCTCCCTAGGGTCATTTTAGCCGGGGGCCCACCCGGGTACTTTTTCAGTGCCACCGGGCTGGAAAAAAATTCCTTGAGAGAACTTTTAGATCTAGGTTTAAAGGGTATCTCCACTCATAATTTCAAGGTTTAGGCATCTAGTTCATTGAAGTCTGACAGTCCGACGGGACCTTGTCTTGCATGCGCGGATCTATGCGCCTAGAAGAGAAGGTCCATCGGGACCTGTCGACTAAGAGCCAGGGGAGGAGCGAAGCGGCGGGTAAGTTCTAATGCTCACCGTCTCTGCTGTTCTATTGAAGAACGGAAGGTAAGGCACAGTTCCTACCCTCTGTTTTCAATAGAACTAAGATTGCCAAACCTTGAAAATTATGAGTGGAGATACCTTTATATAGGTGCCCAAGAGGTCAGTAAAAACGACCTATTGGCATGTTTACTAGCTTTCCAAGATCCCCAAGGCCACAAAAGGGTGGCACATGTGCTGTGCTGCCTTGTTACATGGTTTATTCAGAAGGGAACTACAACTCTGCATTTAAAACCACAGAATGCGGGAAGTCATTGTTCAAACATTATTTGGATGAATGAAAGTAGAATCCCTGGTCCATATAATGAGCATGATGCAGTGCACATTTTCACCACCACAAAATTTCCCTGTCCCACCCCACCCTACTTTTCATGCCACCCGGCTGGAAAAAAACAAAAACGGGGGAGAACAATGTTTGCATCTTTTGCGGAATAGTTGTTTGATTTACTTTAACCTATACAAAGCCTCATTCTAGCTATAGGACTGTGAGACCTGATGAAAAAGGTCAATTATTAAAAATTATATTAATAAATTTGGCACTGTAAACATTCTGAACCCAATGAAGATTTTTTTGGGGCTCTTGTTTATGCTGCTTTCAAAAGAATATCAGGCTAAGGCTAAAGTCTGCCCGTATGTACAAAGCCTTTACTAGGGTGCAGGATCCAGACCGCAAGCTGGTTACACAGGAAAAGTGAAACAGAATCGGTACATGGATGGGATTTCCTGCTTAATCTGTCCTCCTTGAATTCACAAACAACAAATAAAAAGTCCATGTGAAAATACCAGGGATTGGTATCTTTGTCATCACCATTGTTGCTGCTCTCTAGCCGGCATTTTTGGGGTGTAGGGGATGCTGGGAGTTGTGCTCTAGAGTAGGTGGGAACCGAACTGGTCATTCATATTCATGCAGGAAGATTATTGAAATGTGTATAGCATATCTTAAATCACTAAGTGGAAACTCATATTGTGCTAAAATCAATTACCGTATATACTGAGTATAAACCGAGTTTTTCAGGCTGAAAAATAAGCCCTGTAAAAACTCGGACACTGTGGTTTTCTTAGGAGTTCAACACTACCTGGGTAGGCATTCCGTTGGCATGCTACGCGCGATCTTTTTTCGGTACTGGTTCGGTCCGGTGGTTCTGACGCACTGCCCGGAGCAGCCCGGCGCCGGGCAGTAAGGTCAAGCTGGGCGCCAGTACAGGAACTGCCGCTGCGCGGGGGCTGCGGCAAATTGCCTGCCAGAATGCTCAGAGAAGAGAGCCCCAGCGAGAGGGAGAAGAGAGCCCAAGGGAAGGGAGCAGAGGAAGAGAAGAGAGCCCAGAGGAGAAGAGGAGCCCAGAGGAGAAAGAGAGGAGAGAGACAAGAAGAGAGAGAGAAGCCACAGAAGAAGCGGCCACAGTACAAAATGAACTGGTGTGGAGGGGGGGGGGGGCATTCAAGATGTTGGAAATACAACTCCCAGCCATGCTTATTTAGCGGGAGTTGCGTTTCCAAACATCTTGAATGCCAAGTGGAGGGTGTCATTCAAGATGTTGGGACACTACAACCCCAGTAATAAAGGCATGCGTGGGGAAGTTGTAGTTTCCAAAACTCTGAGCCCCCTCAACTTGGCATCAAGATGTTTGGAACTGCACTCCCAGCTAATAAAGCATGCTGGGGTTGTGATTGTTTCCAAACATCTTGCAATGCCCAGTGAGTTGCCATTTTACCCTGGTTATACTAGGGGTCAACAACTTTTATCTTTTATTAGGATTTTGCTGAAATTGGGTACCTCGGTTTTATACTAGGGTCGGTTTATACTCGAGTATATACGGTACACAGTTTAACTTTCTTCCCTCTGTACAATCGTTTTCCAGTTTTGTAACCAGTCCTTGCCTGATCTACCAAACTTTTATATGGTTATATTCTGATTATTTAGTACCAACTGAATGGTAAGGTGGTGGATTTTCTGTACCTACATGAGTTTTAATGATTTTCGTTATTGGTAAATTAAATACCAAAACTGTTGAATGAAAGGTCTTATGAATGCTAGTTACATAGGAATGGTGGGCCTGGCCTTACAAAATTTTCCATCTTACAGGAAAAACTTGATCATCTGTTAAATAGCAAAATCTCAAAGTGATAGGGCTTAAATCAGGATCCAGATTCCGTGTTCTCAGAACAGGAATTGTAAAGAGAAACCCTGGTTGTGTAAAATATGCTTTCAATTAAACGGGAACTGTGGATCTCATAACAAGTGCTGTTTATTAAAAAGAGTGCGAAACTCTACCTTTTAAAGTTACGTAGGATCCAAAGAGAATAGACTTACCACCGTTCTTACTAGGCTTGTTTGAAGGAATGGAGAGAACCAATTTACCCATTTCAGAAAGAAAGACAGTCTGTTTACTATGAGCCAGAGCTTTTTGTAGATCTCTTCAGGTGAAAATTTGTGCGATGAGGCTGTACTCAGAGGTGAGGCTAAGGACTGCAGGCTAGGTTAGGATGGATGAGGCGGTGAGGTACTCTAGTAAGGAGGTATGGCGCACCACTGATCAATTTATGTTTTTTGGTGGATTGGGTTGTTGAATATCCGTGCTACTGTTTCATCTTGGACAGGCAGCCGAAAGGTTCATTGAAACAGGTCTGTACAATTTTTGCCCCATAATGGTTGCAAGTGTTCTATAGTCTTATTTAACTGCAACAGCCCTATATTTCAACATGACTAGCCAAACTTTTGTGTTGATCTGGTCGATCGGGGACAAAGATATACTCAATGTATGTTACACTATTAACACCAGAAGGTTTTATTTTTGATAATATTAGTATAAAACAGTTTTAAAGGAGAGTTCTACTCTTGCAATAATGATTGCTCTTCTTTCTCCTCCCCTCAGAACCACATGTCTCTACTGGACAAAAGGATGGCAGAAATGTCAGTGACAATGACTGTGGGCGGACCATAAAGAAGTTTGTTTCTGCTGTGATTTAACTCCTATAAAGAATTGGAACATACGAATGAGCATTCTGCTTTTCAAATTTGCCTACTAAAATCTGAGCGTGTAAGTGGTAGGCAGAAAAAGCTTAGGAACTTTCCAGTTTGTGTGGTACCATTTAATTTAATTTTGCGTTCTATGCAATGCGCCAAAGAAAACCTGATCGTGTCTAAAAAAACTAAAAAACTTTAACTCTATTTGTTTGATGTTCTCTTATCATGTGACGTTGCAATGCAATGTATACGTCCCAAAATCTTTTACGGAACATTGTATTGATATTGGCTTCCTGGGGTTCAACCTCATCCACACAGATGGAACTGTTTTGTCTGTCTTTTCTGATTTTCACGTGCTGAAAAAAATATGTTTAGTATAAAACATGTGACTTTTGTTAGCATATTTAAATGGCTTTTGTACTGGGCCCATAACCAATTAATGATTTTGCTTTGAAAGCAGAGTCCATGTTGTTCATTTAGTACTGTTATACTGAAAGTAATGTTTCCTGGGACCAAAAGAACAGAAGGCTTTTGTCCTTAAAATATTGCAGGACTAGTTATTCAGTTATTCTACATTCCCCAACTGTTACAAGGGTATCCCGTTCCAGGCCCAACGGAAATCGCTGTGGGCGCAAAATGGGCCCCACAACCTCGAACTTCGCAAGGGTTTAGATATATGAAAGCCCCAAAAATATACATCCTCGCCGGGATTCTGGCCTGCTTCTGGTGCCTTTCACAAGCATGGAAGACAAACAGAAGGGGCGTGTGACGGCATTCCCCAAGAACATTGATGAAGAAATTACTGATATTGTTTTCTGCGTATAGCCCAACTCCCAATTTCCTTTAGAGGTTAATATGGCGCTACGACTTGTGTGAAAATTGTGATCGTCGACCAAAAAAGTCACTGACCTCAATTTCTGGATGAATGGTTTGTTTTGGTCTAGCCCTTGCTAAAAATTTTCCAATTGTTTTATTCTCCAAGTAGCATGGTCTGTCTTGTTAAGTGGCTTTCCAATCACCTGTCATATTTGAAGCAAACCCCATCGCTATTTCGCCCTACCCTGTTGGCAATCCACTTTTTACAGTAAGGTTAGGGACACATGAGTGATATTTGCCCAATATATCGTTGGTCAGCTCGGTAAGCTACCACCTCGGCAAGTTATAAGGCCCAATAAGATTGTGCGCGTGTATAGGCCCGAACTAATCTTTCCATGTACTTAGCGAACCCTCGGTCAACCGTAAGCGCTACTGTCAATGTGTACACTTTTTAAAAGACGCATACATGGGACAACAAAAAACATGGTTTTTTGATTTCTAATTGTACCCCAATAGTTACAGGGGAAATTCTATAATCTGGGATTGCCGCACAAGGCAGAAGGAAAACGATTTAGATTACCAGTTAGACAACACAGGTCCGATGATTCAGTTGGATTGGCCCTAATATTGCCAGTAGTGTTCCTAGGACCAACAAATAATCTGTAGTTGTATGAAGTTGAGTGAATTAGTGATTGTACCGAAGTCTACTGCTCCAAAATAGCAATGTGCTGTCGTCGATTTGCTTAGTCTATACCTAGAATATTTGTCAAGCATAGTCTTGGACCTTTGCACCATCCTAGTTCTCCAATAGGCGTGCTTAAGAAACCCCTTTGGGGTAGTAAATTGGCCTTTACACGAAGAGATGTTAATTTAGATGGGTGGATGCACACTGGTTCACAGCTTTAGCATTTGATCTGCCTGAAGCAAATTTGCAGACAGAAGCATGTGCTTGTCTGTGTTCAACCGACTTTTAGGACAAAGAGAACCGTGTGGAAATCTTTCAAACATTTAATAACCGCAGACTCCCAAATTATATAAGGTGGCACATACAAGTGTACAAAGGGATTAACTAATGAAATGAAGTGTTTCAAAATGAATCTGTACTGTTGGAATGTCTACGTATGAGGCATGCGAGCGAGGTAGCGTTCAAGTGGAAGTTTTAAAGGGGAGGTTACAGGGAAACCCTCAGCCTGCCCCCCAATAAAATGTAACTAGAATGCGTGTCTAAACAGTTTAACTAAAAAAGTTTAAAGGATTTCTGGCAAAGTGTTATATTAAAGGAACACTGCTGAAAAAAAAATGCCTTTGCCCCATCTTCCTTAATCTGTAATTGAACACACATGTAGTAGCACTTTACTCTGATTTGTATGGTGTGTTGCGCATTTGCTTCAATCCACAGCACACATTTTGTTAGTAGGAAGCAGTATCGCCCCCTTCCCCTATTGAATTTACAACATCTTCCATTCACCTGAATCCCCAGCCCCCCCCCCCCCACCCCCCACCCCCCCCCACAAACCTGTCAACAAACTGTCAAGCCTGCAACACAGCATTCAAACTGTCAAATCTCTGTGTCACCATTCCAGCTTTCAGTTATTAGTATAATAATAAGATACTGTTTTGAGAGCAAGGGTACTGGATTGACAGCGTGAATTAAATACGTTTTAATGGAATCAAAAAAATAGAGGGCCAGATTCACAAAAAAAATGAACATTGGTGGATTGAGAAGAATTATAATTCCAGTTATGTCAATTTTAAATAACCTATATTTTGGTATTAGGATGCCATAAAATTCACATGTGGTTTTGGGCTAATATTTTCTCTTTAAGGTCTGATAGAGCCAGTGTCGAAACTCCACTCCCTTCCTTGAATAGTATCCAGGATAAGGACCCTAAACCGCTCAGGGATGCAGAACGTTAGGGAGGTGTGGTATGGGTTCTTCTCTAAATCTGCGAAGGAAGAAGCAGGAGAGATTATCAAGGAGGAGAGGAGGGGAGGGGCAACAAGGAGTTCAAAGGGACTGCATGGGGGGGGGGGTGGCTAGGGGGGGTTGTGTTGGGAGAGGCAGACACGGACAAGAGCGATGTCACATGGGTCAGCGCAGGCCGTTGCAGTGGCTCTGCGTGCTGCTGCCTCATCCCCCCCCCTGTCCCTCTGTCCCCAACTCATGTGCCCAACCAAAACAAAGACACGCAAACTTTCGTCAAATAATCCATCGCACGCACTCGGTACTTTACCTTAACGTCTCTTTGGCCCACTAGTTACGCTTAAGTTGTGGAGTGCGGGGAGTATTATTGTCCATTTTTACTAATGTGGGCAAGCGCCTGCTTGAGGGGGCCGTCTGCCCCAGTTGCCAGGTTCGGCTTTTCGAACCACAGTTATGCGTGAGAGCCGTCGTTTCCATTCAAGGGCACATCCTCCTTTCATGCCCCGCCACCGTGCAAAGTATCCGAGCCGATAGCATTGTGCCGCAGTAGTCTCCCCGGACCGGAGCCTGCCCCGAGTCTTCGACCTCTAGAGGATACTAGATGTCCTCGTTCGCCCGGGCACTGCGCTAATGCGGCCAGTCCAAATAGGTAATCGCAGTACACCGGTGCAAGCCAGGCTGACAGCGAGGACTCCTCGCAGACACCACGACGCGCTCCCACCCAACCACCCTTCCACCCCTTGACGCCCAAACACTGTCAGAGAGTACACAGCCTACCGGGGTGACAACCATGCACCACGAGCAGCAACTGTCCCGTAGTGAGGTTCACAGATCCCGGTCCGTGGGTGTACAGTATTCCCTTCTTCGGTCGTTACCTGGCCAAGCCGGCAAGTGTGCGCCAAAACCCCCGGTCGCTAGAGACATTAAGGTGAAGTACGTCTGCAAAATGCGCACCCTGCACATGGTGATGGCACATGTCTATGGCACCCGTTTTTTTTTGTGAGTGACAGCTTACACTCCTAGTGGGAGAGACTGTGTTTCTACATAATAAACACACTGTAGAACAGTATCAGTAAAGAATAGTAGTGTGGGCCCACCCACCGAGAAGACCGTCGAAACCAGCCAGCATTTAATAGTATATTTGAAGAAAAAGAAATGCTCTTGCTTGATTCCCCTCCAACAAAGCAGGCTGTCTGTACAGGCATATGATAGGCTGTGTAAACATGGGTCCAGTCGCCCACATGATGTGATATTTTGAAACGGCCTATGTAAAAATTGTCGTGGGGACTATTTTAAATTTTGTGAAAAATGGTATGGTCAGAAAAATTTGCGTGGTTATGAGACAAATGCAAATTTCATGATACTACATCTATGGTTGTGGCCTGAAAAAACTTCACTTTTTTTCGAGCGGAGCCTTCTGCTGCAGCAAAAAAACAGACCTTGGGACCTCAGTAGAGACAGACAGACAGACAGACAGACAGATAGATAGATAGATAGATAGATAGATAGATAGATATGGAGATAGATAGATATATATACATAGTTAGATATGGTATATAGATAGATATGGTGTGTAAATAAACAGATATGGAGATAGATAGGTAAATAGGGAGGGAGATGATAGATAGATAGATAGATAGATAGATAGATAGATAGATAGATAGATAGATAGATAGATAGATAGATAGATAGATAGATAACTCAGGCAGCAGAAAAAACAGCCCACCACAGCACTGGGCCTAAGGTAAGATAAAGATAAGAAACACAATAGGACAAAAGACGTCCCTATACAGACCCCTAAATTAGCACTTCCGCACTTTAACCCACCCCAGTGACCCCACGCTCTTTAATCAAGTTTGCCCACAGTGACTGGCATAATTAAGTTTGCCCACTGTTGTAATTAATTTGGCCCACAGTAACTGGTATAGTAAAGTTTGCCCACAGTAACTGGTATAATCAAGTTTGCCCACAGTGACTGGTAAGACACAGATTACTGGTTTTATATCAAGGTGTTCTGCCTTCTGGTTCAGTGTTGTTTTGGTGGCTTTAGTTGTCCTTTAAGTTTGCCCACAGTGACTGGAATAAAAAAACCAAAATAATTTAATTTCTGGGGGTTGACTTGCCCTTTATCTATTAGAGGAGAGATAGAGAGATGGTAAATAGAGAGATAGAAGATAGATAGACAGACAGACAGACAGATAGATAGATAGATAGATATAGAGATAGATATATAGATACATAGTTAGATATGGTATAGATAGATATGGTATGTAAATAAACAGATATGGCGATAGATAGGTAGATAGGAGGGAGATGATAGATGATTGACAGACAGACAGCAGACAGACAGACAGACAGATAGATAGATAGATATGAGATAGATATATAAGATACATAGTTAGATATGGTATATAGAAGATTGGTATGTAAATAACAGATATGCATAGATAGGTAGTAGGATGGGGGGATGATAGATAGATTGAGATATATAGAAGATAGACACACAGACAGAAACAGACGACAGACAGACCAGACAGAGATAGATAGATAGCAGTGATAGATAGCAGTGATAGATAGATAGATAGATAGATAGATATAAGATAATAGATAGATAGGCAGAGATAGATAGATAGATAGATAGATGGAACACAGACAGATAGATAGATATAGAGATACTAGTTAGATATGTATATAGATGATATGGTATGTAAAAAACAATATGGAGATTAGAAGGTAGATATGGAGGGAAATGATAGATAGATAGATAGATAGATAGATAGATAGATGATAGAGAGATAGACGGACGGACGGACGGACGGACAGATATAGAGATAGATATAGAGAATACATATGTTAGATATGGTATATAGATAGATATGGTATTAAATAACAGATATGGAGATAGATAGGTAGATAGGGAGGGAAATGATAGATGTAGAAAACAGCTATTACACACCTTAAAGTGTGAGAGAGAGAGATAGCAGTATAAATGCTAGATAGATAGCTAGATAGATATATAATAGCTAGCTAGATAGATAGATAGATAGATATAGATAGATAGATGATATATAGCGTGATCGAAGCAGAGATAGATAGATAGATAGATAGATAGATAGATAGATAGATAGATAGATAGATAGAAATAATGACTGTTACATGACATTGTTCATCACATGCAGTAGCGGCTCCAGCTCCATAATTTTACAGGGGCACAACATGGGCACAAAGGCTAAAAACGGGCACATTATAAAGCACCAATATCTATGTCAGTATAATGTAAGGTTTACAAAACAGCTATACACACACTTACAGTGAAAGAGAGGAGAGAGAGAGAGAAGAGAGAGAGAGTACAGTGATGATAGCGTGTAGTAGATATATGATAGATAGATAGATAGATAGATAGCAGTGATAGATAGAAGATAGCGATAGATAATAGCATGTGATAGATAGCAGTGATAGAGTAGATGCAGTGATAGATAGACAGACAGACAGACAGACAGACAGACGATAGATATAGAGATAGATATAGAGATACTGTTAAGTATGGTATATAATATATATGGTTTGTAAATACAGATAGGAGATAGAAAGGTAGATAGGGAGGAAATGATAGATAATAGATAGATAGATATAGATGTAGATAGAAGACATTACAGACGACAGACAACACGACAGACGATAGATAGATAGATAGACAGACAGAAGACAGACAGAAACTCAAGCAGCAGCAACAACAGCCCACAACAGGCACTGGCCTAAGGTAAGATAAATAAGAATTTTTACAGGGGCACAACATGGGCACAAGGATAACAAATGGGGCACATTAAAAAGCACAATAATCTGTCAGTAAATGTAAGGTGTAGAAACAGCTATTACACACCTTAAAGTGTGAGAGAGAGAGAGATAGCAGTGATAGCTATAGCTAGATAGATAGTTATGATATATAGATAAATAGCTAACTAGATAGATAGATAGATAGTAGAGTAGATAGATAGATAGATAAGATATGATATGGAGATGGTATATAGATATGGATATGATAGATAGATAGATAGATGCTCGCTCGATCTTGGACTGGTAGATAGATGTCTCCTCTCTCATGATATGGGCATGTAATATAGAATAGAGATCGACGATGAAGAAGGAGATGAGAATAGACGATGATCTAGATCGATAGATAGTTGGTCCAGCAGACGGCGGACGACTGAGACGACAGACAGACATACAGACAGATATGGAGAAAGATATACGATACATATTATGATATGGTATATATAGATATGGTGTGTAAATAAACATATAGAGATAGATAGGTAATAGGAGGGAATGAAGATAGATAGATAGATAGATAGATAGATAGATAGAAAACCCAAGCAGCAGAAACAACAGCCACCACAGCACTGGCCTAAGGTAAGATAAAGATAAGAAAAAAACAGCCAGTGGACAGCACCAACAACCCACCCCAGTGACAATATATACAATAAAAGACTCATGCTATCCCACTGGGATGGTGCTAGGAGGAAATCAATAATCCTAAAAAACCACAATAGGACAAAAGACGTCCCTATACAGACCCCTAAATTAGCACTCCCGCACTTTAACCCACCCCAGTGACAATATATACAATAAAAGACTCATGCTATCCCACTGGGTGGTGCTAGAGGAAATCATAATCCTAAAAAACCACAATAGGACAAAAGACGTCCCATACAGACCCTACTAGCACTCCCGCACTTTAACCCACCCCAGTGACCCCACGCTCTTCTTAATAACACTGTCCCGGTATAATCAAGTTTGCCCACAGTGACTGGCATAATTAAGTTTGCCCACTGGTATAATCAATTTTGCCCACAGTAACTGGCATAGTAAAGTTTGCCCACAGTAACTGGTATAATCAAGTTTGCCCACAGTAACTGGTATAATCAAGTTTGCTCACAGTGACTGGGATAATTAAGTTTGCCCACAGTAACTGGTATAATCAAGTTTGCCCACAGTGACTGGGATAATTAAGTTTGCCCACAGTGACTGGTAATAAAAAAACAAAAAAATGTAATTTCTGGGGTGGACTTGACCTTCTATTAGATAAAGGGCAATACTTTTACAGGGGCACAACATGGACAAAGGCAACAAATGGGGCCCATTAAAAAAGCACCAATATTTGTCAGTATAACGTAAGGTTTACAAAACAGCTATTCCACACCTTACAGTGAGAGAGAGAGAGAGAGATAGGAGAGAGAGAGAGAGATAGCAGTGATAGATAGCAGTGATAGATAGCTAGATAGATAGATAGATAGACAGATAGCAGTGATAGATAGCAGTGATAGATAGCAGTGATAGATGACAGACCACAACAGACAGACGACACAGACAGACAACAACAGACAGACAGATAGAATATAGATATAGAGATAGATATATAGAGATACATAGTTAGATATGGTATATAGATAGATATGGTATGTAAATAAACAGATTGGAAATAGATAGGTAGATGGAGTGAGATGATAGATAGATTGATAGATGATAGAGAGATAGATACAGACAGCCAGACAGACAACAGACAACAGAGAGAGATGATAGATAGATAGAAAACTCAAGCAGCAGCAACAACAGCCCACACAGGCCACTGTGCCTAAGGTAGATAAATAAAATTTTTACAGGGGCACACTGGGCACAAAGGATACAAATGGGCCACTTAAAAAAACACAAATAATCTTTGTCAGTATAATGTAAGGTGTAGAAACACGCTATTACACACCTTAAAGTGTGAGAGAGAGAGAGAGAGATAGCAGTGATAGATAGCTAGATCGATACTAATAGATAGAGAGAGAGATAAGAGATAGATAGATAGATGATAGATCGATATATAGATAAGATAGCAGAGATAGATGATGATGACAGACAGACAGACGAACATAGAGTAGATTTGATACATAGTTAGTCAGGCAATGGTGAGGAAGCACTCCTAGGGTTTACTGAAGAAATACGTTTTTATTCGTGGCTACTACGCGTTTCAGTCCTACCCCGGACCGTTCTCAAGACTTCGGTCCGGGTAGGACCGAAACGCGTAGTAAGCCACGAATAAAACGTATTTCTTCAGTAAACCCTAGGAGTGCTTCCTCACCATTGCTGACTTCTACCTACTTAAGAAGCACCCAGGTGGATTATAACACGGGGAGTGCCGCTCGCTGCCATTTTCTTTGCTAGATACATATTAGATATGGTATATAGATAATATGGTATGTAAATAAACAGATATGGAGATAGATAGTAGATAGGGAGGGAGATGATAGATAGATCGATAGATGATAGAGATATAGACGACAACAGACAGACAGTCAGACAGACAGACAGACGATAGATAGTGATAGATGATAGATAGACAGACAGACAGATAGAAAACTCAAGCACAGCAACAACAGCCCACAACAGGCCTGGGCCTAAGGTAATAAATAATAATTTACAGGGGCAAACAACATGGGCACAAAAGGATAACAAATGGGGCACATTAAAAAAGCACCAATCAATCTATGTCAGTAATATTTAAGGTGTAGAAACAGCTATTACACACCTTAAGTGAGAGAGAGCGAGAGATAGCAGTGATAGTAGCATGATGATGCATGATAGCTACTAAGAGAGAGAGATATGGAGATAACAGATACGAGACGACGATGATAGATAGATATATAGATAATAGATAGATAGACAGATTGGAGATAGATATATGATACATATTTAATATGGTATATAGATAATATGGTGTGTAAATAAACAGATATTGAGATAGATAGGTAGATAGGGAGGGAAATGATCGAGATAGATAGATAGATATAGATAGATAGAAGAGAGATTAGATAGATAGATGGATAGCAGATAGGACGCTAGATATACTAGATACATAGTAGATATGTATATGATAGATACTCGGTGTGTCTAACCTCTGGGATGATAGGTACGATACGGGAGGGAATGATAGATGATAGATCAAGATAGATAAGGAGTTATGATCGATAGATAGATAGTAGTGATACTCAAGCGCAACACCACAGCCCACAACACACTGGGCCTAAGTGTAATAAGATAAGAAAAACAACACCAGTGGACCCACCAACAACCCACCCCAGTGACAATATATACAATAAAAGACTCATGCTATCCCACTGGATGGTTCGAGGAGAAATCAATAATCCTAAAAAACCACAATAGGACAAAAGACGTCCCTATACGACCCCTAAATTAGCACTCCCGCCCACTTTAACTCCACCCCAGTGACCCCACGCTCTTCTTAATAACACTGTCCCGGTAATAATCAAGTTTGCCCCCCGTGACTGCTAATAAGTTTGCCCACTGGTAATCAATTTTGCCACAGTAACTGCATAGTAAACGTTCCCACATTAACTGGTATATCAAGTTTGCCCACAGTAACTGGTATAATTAAGTTTGCCCACATAACTGTTATATCAAGTTTGCCCACAGTGACTGGGATAATTAAGGAGACTAAACCCAATTTTTATATCCAGAATCTGAAAAACACCCCCCTAAAAACAACCATAAGCTATAAATACCACTTCAGTAATTGTTTAAAGTAAATGTAAGCTGTTAGAAACTGGATGAAGTATCTGTGTGGTATGTGCAGTGTCATGCCACACCTCCTGACCTCAGTCACATCTTCCTTGCTGCATCTTGTCCTGTAAAAGGATTGCTAGAGATTATTAATGGGGTGTGACAAACGTAACAAGTTTTCTGCCATAGCTAAGGACTGAGCATGTGCAGAACATAATGGTCGTTTGACCTAACTTGTGATACTAGAATGCTGAGAAATAAAGCACAAAACCATATGTTATTTAGGTAAATTTCTCAGCGCCCGTACAAATATGAAGTAAGACCCAGATTACTGGTTTTATATCAAGGTGTTCTGCCTTCTGGTTTCAGTGTTGTTTTGTGGCTTTAGTTGTCCTTTAAGTTTGCCCCCATTACTGGTAATAAAAAAAACAAAATAATTTAATTTCTGGGGTGGACTTGCCCTTTATCTATTAGAGAGAGAGATAGAGAGAATGGTAAAATAGAGATAGAAGATAGATGATAGACAACAGACAACAGACATATCAGACAAGACAGACAGACAGCAGATAATAGACTAGATAGATGATAGATATATAGATAGATCAGATAGATATGATAGATAGATTAGATAGATATTAGATACATAGTTAGATATGGTATAAGATAGAGTATGGTAAATGTAAATAAAACAGATAGGCGATAGATTAGGTAGATAGGAAGGGGATGAGAGATATATTGATAGATGATAGAGAGATAGATAGATAGATAGATAGATTATGATAGATAGATAGACAGACAGACAGACCGAGAGAGAGGGAGAGAGAGAGACAGACAGAGAGAGAGAGAGAGAGAGAGATATAAGATAGAATAGATAGATAAAAACTCAAGCAGCAGCAACACAGCCACAACAGGCACTGGGCCTAAGGTAGATAAATAAGAATTTTACAGGGGCACAACATGGGATCAAAGGCTAACAAATGGGGCACATTAAAAACAGCCAATAATCTATGTCGAATAATGTCAGGTGTAAGAAACAGCTATTACACACCTTAAAGTGTGAGATAGAGAGAGATAGCAGTGATAGATAGCCTAGATAGATAGCTAGATAGATAGATAGATAGATTAGATATGATGAGATAATAATAGACAGACAGATATGGAGATAGATATAATAGATCATATTAATATGTTATATATATGATATGGTGTGTAAATAAACCGATAGGAGAAGATAGTAGATAGGGAGGAGATGATAATAGATAGATAGATAGATAGATAGATAGATGATAGATAGATAGATAGATAGATAGATATAGAAAACTAAGCTGCAGAAACAACGCCCCACCACAAGCACTGGCCTAAGGTAAGATAAGATAAGAAAAAACAGCCAGTGACAGCACACACCCCACCCCATTACATATACTACATAAAAGACTCATTCTATCCCCATGGGATGGTGCTAGAGGAAAATCAATAATCCTAAAAGAAACCAACAAATAGGACAAAGACGTCCCTATACAGACCCCTAATTAGCACTTCCGCACTTTAACCCACCCCAGTGACCCCACGCTCTTATTATAACACTGTCCCGGTATAATCAAGTTTGCCCACAGTGACTGGCCATAATTAAGTTGCCCACTGGTATATCAATTTTGCCCACAGTAACTGGTATAGTAAAGTTTGCCCACAGTAACTGGTGTAATCAAGTTTTGCCCACTAGTAACTGGTATATCAAGTTTGGCCGCACAGTGACTGGATAATTAGTTTTCCCACAGTAACTGTTATAATCAAATTTGCCCACAGTGACTGGGATAATTAAGTTTGGCCCACAGTGACTGGTATAAAAAAACAAAAACAATTAATTTCTGGGGTGGACTTGCCCTTTTCTATTGATAAAGGGCAAGATTTACAGGGGCACAACATGGGCACAAAGGCTAACAAATGGGGCACATTAAAAAAGCACCAATAATCTATGTCAGTTAATTGTAAGGTTTACGACGCTATTACACACCTTACAGTGAGGAGAAGAGATATAGCAGGGATAGATAGCAGTGATAGATAGATAGATAGATTAGATAGATAGATAGATAATAGATAGCGTGATGATAGCAGTGATAGATAGCATGATTATAATAGATGCAGAGATAAGAGAGAGAGAGAGAGAGAGAGATAGAAGAGGAGAGATGGTAACTAGAGAGATCGATAGATAGATAGTGATAGATAGATATATAGTTAGATAGATAGATAGATAGATAGGAGATGTAGATAGATAGATGATTGATGTAGATGATAGATAGATAGAATAGATAGATAGATAGATTTGGAGATAGACAGATCAGACAAACAGACAGCGACAGACAGACCGACAAGACAGACAGACAGACAGACCGTAGATAGATATATAGTAGATAGATAGATAGATATGGAGATAGATATATATATACATAAGTTAGATTGGTATATAGATTATGGTGTGTAAATAAACAGATACTGTAGATAGATAGGTAATAGGGAGGGAGATGATATAATAGATAGATAGATAGATAGAAATAGATAGATAGATAGATCGAATAGATAGATAAGATAACTCAGGCACAGAAAAAACAGCCACCACAGCACTGGGCCTAAGGAAGATAAAGATAAGAAAAACACAGCCTGGACAGCACCAACAACCCACCCCAGTGACAATATATCAATAAAAGACTCATGCTTCCCACTGGATGGTGGCTAGGAGGAATCCATAATCCTAAAACCACAATAGGACAACAAGACGTCCCTATACAGACCACCTAAATTAGCCACTTCCGCACTTTAACCCACCCCATGGACCCCACGCTCTTCTTAATAACACGTCCGGTATAATCAAGTTTGCCCACAGTGACTGCATAATTAAGTTTGCCCACTGTTGTAATTAATTTGGCCCACAGAACTGGTATAGTAAGTTTGCCCACAGTAACTGGTATAATCAGTTTGCCCACAGTGACTGGGATAATTAAGTTTGCCCACAGTAACTGGTATAATCAAGTTTGCCCACATTGACTGGGATAATTAAGTTTCCCCCAGTAACTGGTATAAAAAAAAAAAATTTAATTTCTGGGTGGACTTGCCCTTTATCTATTAGATACCCCCGACACACACACACACCACACACACACACTTTGCTCTGCTCTCAATGCAGAATAGCAGCTAACTTTTTTCTTTCAAGTTAAACTCTGTGCTGCCCTTGGCTGACAGTCTGGTAATGTGCATGCCATGGGGAGGCTATATTCTCATTTACCATACTCTCAGCCGAGGCAGCACAGATTTCACTTGAAAGAAAAGTATGGCTGCTAGTCTTTATGTGAAGATTTGGAGCCGCGGAGGTGTTCCACACCCGTGCCCCAGGATTTGTTCCACAGTTCCCCACAGACTCTACCAGCTGGCAGTGTCACTGACAGGTCTTTGTATAGAGGATTCCGGTCTTTAAAAACTTTATGGGACTTACACTGCCGCGACATTATATACATGGACAATGTACGGAACACAGTAGGGGTGTTTGGGACACTGGGAAAAGCACCCAAAACTGGCAAAACCGGGAGGTTGTGAGCATCAACACAATGGAAAGCCATATCTTTGGAACTTGAGCGGGGCACTTGGGGGCACTGCATCTGTCAACTGGGGCACGTGCCCCAGTGTAGGCCGCCACTGATCACATGGTCCTCCTGTGATTGACAGCTCTATCCTCCTATCACAGCAACAACAAACAAAATCAAGTAAGCATTGTACTGCCCTGAACAATCTGTGACATTCGGAATTAACTTGATTCACTCAATTCACCACCCAATGGCAGCAAACAGGTTAATTAACTAAAAAAAGCATTTTTAAAAAGTTGTAAGTAGCTTATGCTTTTTTCCAGGTCCTTAACATAAGTGTACCATGTCTCATGAAAATTTGTCCCAGCAGTTTGGAAAGTTTATCTGGAACATACAAACACACACATCCATCGAGTTTTATATAATATATATATAGATAAGGTGACCATTTGTTTACTGCCACACACCAATCTCAGATGGACTCCCTATACTACAGAACAGGGAGGGAACTATCTCCTTTTCGATGGTTTTTTTGCAGGGGACTGATACCCTTTTCGTAATGTTGTAACCCAGATTTACTCCTCACTTGAAAGCGCAGAAAGCACAGAATCCTAATTATCATTTGTCAGCATCTATTTATGTCACAAGGAATTACTTAAACTCCTGAAATTTGTTTATGAGATCACTATTAATTGTATCTGTTTGCAACCGGATGTTTAACTAATATCCTTTGGTTAAGAGGAAAGAGTTGATATTATTACAATTAAGTATGTATATGGATGATGCGACAGGAGGAGGAAATACAGATTTCCCCCCCCCATTTTATGTTACCTAAAAAGGCAGCAATATTCCGCCAATACTGTAGTCACAGCCGCTGTAATTAACCATTCTGCCACCAGAGAGCAGTGAAAACAGATGAAGATTGCAATTCAGCTACCGTCAGCTCAAAGTTTCTATTGATGTATTTATCTGCTTTAAATCATTGAGATGGCACAACAAGGGAGTTTTTTAACTGATCTTATGAAAAATATCGTTTAGCTCCATAAATATGCCACAATGCGCAGAGACAAGAGGATTTATGGATGTGGTTCATTACAATGCAAAGCCATTGATGTTAGTCTTTATGGGGAGGAACACAAATGGAGTAATGTTCATCCACTTCACTGGCTTTGTAACCATTTTACAGTAAACACAATCAGGTTATTCATAAAGTTCTTATTGTTTAAAAGGTTGCTAATTTTGCCCAACGAATCAGATGGTTAGCTTTCAAATGTTAAATAAAATCTGATTGGTTGGGGCAAAATTAGCACCATTTTAAACGATAGAACTTTTATTGAATTCTCCCTGATGTATCATGTCCCACTTACTGTGTATTTTACAGTGAGTATCGCACCCTTCCTTGTAAATTATAGGGATATTCAAAGTCACCAAGGAATTCTATGGACATATTAAGTACTCAACAGGAGACATTTCATGTCCTTATATTTGACAATAAGGGATTGTCTCTGAGTATAATTGTCAGTAGTATAAGTAGGGGTATTCAACCACAATATAAATGTACCATCCCTAGTAATATTGATGTAAAGTACAAAATTATACAGATCAGTCAAACCTTTCCCGTATGCCAGAGTTATGTATTTCTATACTTGAATCTGTACTATTTTGAATACCCTATTTTACTAGTTGGGAAGTGTGTGAAGCGGATGTGTTTTTACTTTCTTCATTTTCTGTGTGTTTTGTATTTTGCCTTTCTATCCATATAAATATAATAAAGAGATTTATGCTAAGATTACTTTTGGAGGGTGCCCGTCTTTATATCCATGCTGTTTCTTTCTTATTTTGAACCTTATTGCTTCTTTAGTGATGGAGCACCCCCTTTATGTGAACTGTTTTAACTCCAAATATATTACTGGTGCCTCTAATTGCTTAGCTCTTTTTTGTGCCCAGTTCTTACATGAGCAATGAGGCACCCACCCCTTAGTTGTTTAAATGATGTCGTGACCCCCTCATGAGGTCATTTTTAACAATCTGTCCCAAAGGATCCTAAAGAGTTCCAGGTTTTATTCTCTAATTTCCACACCTCCCATGTGATCCTTATGGATTCACTGTAAAAAAAATCCTTATCAATCTGATGCGCTACTCTTGCCTGCAGCACCATGCATATAGTCAGCAACTTCTAATTCTCCTATAAGTTTCCCGTAGGGGATCAACAATTACTCACTTTAACCACTTGTTGCTTCCATTATAAAACCAAACACATAATAGATGCTGAATCTCCATACAAGTACAAGGACCCGGATGGTAGCATGTTGGATTCCCATAACCAGGCAAAACAGAGGGGAAAGCAGATTTCTGCCTTTATTCTCTTTTAATGTACTTTTGTTCAAGAAATTAAATCATTGTACTGGTTTTTCTACAGTGCACTGTACTGAATAGGGTGTTATCCATTTGTAAAGAAATTCTCTACATCATTTGACCTCCTGTGAACTGAGCTCTATAGATCTACCTATTATTTTTCACTAATTGGATCATACAGCTCAGTCCAGCGCACCAACTGCTCTTGTTTGCCATTGAGTCATATATGTTTTCCTTTATTACATACAAGATCCATACAGTTTTATTAAAACACGCTGATTTTTTTTTTTTTTTTTTTTTTTTTTTTTTTCTTATCAATACAATTAAATCCCCTCTCGTGGTCTGTTAATGATGCACATTCATCCTGACCATAACATCACATTAGAATTATTTGTGGTGGTGACCTAATTTTTTGTGAAGGATTCACTTGGGCTTCAAAAGCAGTGGTTGATCCGGAAAAGACTGATTGACAGCTGAACTTTACAATCATTCCCTTTTAGCAGGGAACATTTCATGTTTATAGGCACGGCATAAATTATGGACATCCTGGGTTTAAATCCTCCATATGTTATTTAGGTAAATTTCTCAGCGCCCGTATCAAAATGAGAGGTAAGACACAGATTACTGGTTTTATATCAAGGTGTTCTGCCTTCTGGTTCAGTGTTGTTTTGTGGCTTTAGTTGTCCTTTAAGTTTGCCCACAGTGACTGGTAATAAAAAAACCAAAATAATTTAATTTCTGGGATGGACTTGCCCTTTATCTATTAGAGAGAGAGATAGAGAGATGGTAAATAGAGAGATAGAAGATAGATAGACAGACAGACAGACAGATAGATAGATAGATAGATATAGAGATAGATATATAGATACATAGTTAGATTAGATATGGGATATAGATAGATAGGTATTGTAATAAACAGATAGGGCGATAGATAGGTAGATGGAGGAGATGATAGATAGTTGACAGACAGACGACAGACAGACGAACAGGACAGATAGAGATAGATATAGAGAATAGATATATAGATATATCATAGTTAGATATGGTATATAGATAGATATGGTATGTAAATAAACAGATATGCGATAGTAGTAGATAGGATGGGGGTGATGATAGATAGATTGATAGATATATAGAGAGATAGACACAGACAGAAAGACGACAGAAAGCAGACAGACAACGAAGATGATAGATATATCAGTGATAGATAGCTGATAGAGAGATAGATAGATAGATATATATAGATAAGATATATAGCAGAGATAGATAGATAGATAGATAGATGGACAGACAGACAGACAGATAAGATATATAGATAACATATTGTATATGGATATAGATAGATATGTATGTAAATAACACGATATGGAGATAGATAGGTAGATAGGGAGGGAAATGATAGATAGATAGATAGATAGATAGATATATAGATGATAAGAGATAGACGACGGACGGACGGACGGACAGATATAGAGATAGATAGAGATACATAGTTAGATATGGTAATAGATAGATATGGTATTAAATAACAGTATGGAGATAGATAGGTGATAGGGAGGGAAATGATAGATGTAGAAAACAGCTATACACACCTTAAAGTGTGAGAGAGAAGAGATAGCAGTTATAAATATGCTAGATAGATAGCTAGATAGATAGATAAATAGCTAGCTAGATAATAGATAGATAGATAGATAGATGATAGATAGATAGATATAGCAGATGATCGATAGCAAGATAGATAGAAGATAGATAGATAGATAGATATAGATAGATAGATGATAGAAAGATAACATTACTGTACATTGTTCATCACATGCAGTAGCGGCTCCAGCTCCATAATTTTACAGGGGCACAACATGGGCACAAAGGCTAAAAACGGGGCACATTATAAAAGCACCAATAATCTATGTCAGTATAATGTAAGGTTTACAAAACACTACTACACACCTTACAGTGAGAAGAGAGAGAGAGAGAGAGAGAGAGAGAGAGAGAGAGACTAGCATGATAGATAGCAGTGATAGATAGATAGATAGATAGATAGAATAGATAGATAGATAGCAGTGATAGATAGAATAGATAGCATGATAGATAGATAGCAGTGATATAGATGCAGTGATAGATAAGCATGATAGTAGACAGACAGACAGACAACAACAGACAGATAGATATAGAGATAGATATAGAGATACTATAGATAGGGTATATAATATGATATGGTATGTAAATAACGATAGGGAGATGATAGGGTAGATAGGAAGGGAAATGATAGATAGATAGATAGATAGATAGATAGATGATAGAGAGATAGACAACATACATCAGCAGACAGACAGACAGACAAGATAGATAGATAGATAGACAGACAGACAACAGAAAACTCAAGCAGCAGCAACAACAGCCACAACAGGCACTGGGCCTAAGGTAAGATAAATAAGAATTTTTACGGGGCACAACATGGGCACAAGATAACAAATGGGGCACATTAAAAAGCACCAATATCATGTCAGTAAATGTAAGGTGTAGAAAACAGCTATTACACACCTTAAAGTGGAGAGAGAGAGATAGCTGATAGATAGCTTAGATATATGCAGATAGATAGATAAATACTAACTAGATATATAGATAGATATAATGTAGATAGATAGATAGATAGATCTGCATGGTAGATAGATAGAGAGATCGATAGATATATATATATGGGTGGGTAGATATTAGATAGATAGCGATAGATATGGAGATGGTAATATAGAGATAGTAAGATATAATATAGATATTTATGAGATGATAGATAGATAGCTAGATCGATAGATAGATAGAGAGAAGATATGGAGATAGACAGAACCAGCACCGGACGACTGACGGAAGACAGACAACAGACAGACATACAGACAGATATGGAGAAAGATATAGTCATACATATTTGGATATGGTATATATAGATATTGTGTGTAAATAAACCGATATGGAGAGATAGTTAGATATGGGGGAAATGAAGATGATGATAGATAGATAGTAGATAGATAGAAAACCCAAGCAGCAGAAACAACAGCCCACCACAGCACTGGCCTAGGTAAGATAAAGATAAGAAAAAAACAGCCAGTGGACAGCACCAACAACCCACCCCAGTGACAATATATACAAAGACTCATGCTATCCCACTGGGATGGTGCTAGGAGGAAATCAATAATCCTAAAAAACCACTAGGACAAAAGACGTCCTATACAGAGACCCCTAAATTAGCACTCCCGCACTTTAACCCACCCCAGTGACAATATATACAATAAAAGACTCATGCTATCCCACTGGGTGTGCTGAGGGGAAATCATAATCCTAAAAACCACAATAGGACAAAAGACGTCCCTATACAGACCCCTAAATAGCACTCCCGCACTTTAACCCACCCCAGTGACCCCACGCTCTTCTAATAACACTGTCCCGGTATAATCAAGTTTGCCCACATGGACTGGCATAATTAAGTTTGCCCACTGGTATAATCAATTTTGCCCACGTAAACTGGCATGTAAAGTTTGCCCACAGTAACTGGTATAATCAAGTTTGCCCACAGTAACTGGTATAATCAAGTTTGCTCACATGGACTGGGATAATTAAGTTTGCCCACAGTACTGGTAATCAAGTTTGCCCACAGTGACTGGGATAATTAAGTTTGCCCACAGTGACTGGTAATAAAAAAACAAAAAAATGTAATTTCTGGGGTGGACTTGACCTTTATCTATTAGATAAAGGGCAATACTTTTACAGGGGCACAACATGGCACAAAGGCACAAATGGGGCCCATTAAAAAAGCACCAATATTTTTGTCAGTATACGTAAGGTTTACAAAACAGCTATTACCACACCTTACAGTGAGAGAGAGAGAGAGAGATAGGAGAGAGAGAGAGAGATAGCAGTGATAGATAGCAGTGATAGATAGCTAGATAGATAGATAGATAGACAGATAGCAGTGATAGATAGCAGTGATAGATAGCAGTGATAGATAGACAGACAGACAGACAGACAGACAGACCAGACAGACAAAGACAGACAGACAGATAGATAGATAGATATAGAGATAGATATATAGAGATCCATAGTTAGATATGGTATATAGATAGATATGGTATGTAAATAAACAGATATGGAAATAGATAGGTAGATAGGGGGGAGATGATAGATAGATTGATAGATGATAGAGATAGATAGACAGACAGACCGACAGACACAGACGACGACAGAGAGAGATAGATAGATAATAGAAAACTCAAGCAGCAGCAACAACAGCCCACAACAGCACTGTCCTAAGGTAAGATAAATAATAATTTTACAGGGGCACCATGGGCACAAAGGATAACAAATGGGGCACATTAAAAAAACACAAATAATCTTTGTCAGTATAATGTAAGGTGTAGAAAACAGCTATTACACACCTTAAAGTGTGAGAAGAGAGAGAGAGATAGCAGTATATAGATAGCTAGATAGATAGCTAGATAGATAAGAGTGAGATAGAGAGATAGATAGATAGATGATAGATAATAGATAGATAGATGCAGAGATAGATAGATGGATGACAGACAGACAGACAGACATAGAGATAGATATATAGATACATAGTTTAGTCAGGCAATGGTGAGGAAGCATCCTAGGGTTTACTGAAGAAAACGTTTTTATTCGTGGCTATCTACGCGTTTCAGTCCTACCCCGGACCGTTCTCAAGACTCGGTCCGGGTAGGCCCGAAACCGTAGTAGCCACGAATAAAAACGTTTTCTTCAGTAAACCCTAGGAGTGCTTCCTCACCATTGCCTGACTGTCTACCTACTTAAGAAGCACCCAGGTGGATGTATAACACGGGGAGTGCCGCTCGCTGCCATTTTCTTTGCTAGATACATAGTTAGATATGGTATATAGATAAATATGGTATGTAAATAAACCGATATGGAGATAGATAGGTAGATAGGAGGGAGATGATAGATAGATCGATAGATGATAGAGAATAGACAGACAACGACGACAGTCAGACAGACAGACAGACAGATAGATATATAGAAATAGATAGATAGACAGACAGACAGATAGAAAACTCAAGCAGCAGCAACAACAGCCCACAACAGGCCCTGGGCCTAAGGTAAGATAATAAGAATTTACCAGGGGCACAACCATGGGCACAGGATAACAATGGGGCACATTAAAAAAGCACCATAATCTATGTCAGTAATAATTTAAGGTGTAGAAACAGCTATTACACACCTTAACGTGTGAGAGAGAGCGAGAATCAGTGGATAGATAGCAGCAGTGATAGATACAGTGATAGCTAGCTAAGAGAGAGAGATATGGGATGACAAACAGACAGACAACACGATAGATAGATAGATAGATGATAGATAGATAGATAGACAGATATGGAGATAGATATATAGATACATAGTTATATGGTATATAGATAATATGGTGTGGTAAATAAACAGATATGGAATGATAGGTAGATAGGGAGGAAATGAATCGTAGATAGATAGATATATAGATAGATAGATAAATATATAGAAGATAGATAGATGATGGATAGACAGCGCTCAGACTCGATGTCCCTCCTCGCCCCTCTGGCCTCCTCTCAGCTCTCGTTTGATGGTTGGCTCCTCTGTGTTCCCTCCCCCGCTCTGGCTGCTGCTCGGTCGATCGGGAGGGAATGATAGATCGCTAGATCATAGAAGATGATAGCAGATAGATCCTAAGACATGATAGATAGATAGTCGACCCCAGCCAGCCCCCACAGCACAACAGCACTGGGCCTAAGGTAGATAAGATAAGAAACAACCCTCCAGTGGACGCACCAACAACCCCCCCCAGTGACAATATATACAATAAAAGACTCATGCTATCCCACTGGGATGGTGCTAGGAGGAATCAATAATCCTAAAAAACCACAATAGGACAAAAGACGTCCCTATAACGACCCCTAAATAAGCACTCCCCCCCGCACTTTAACACCCACCCAGTGACCCCACGCTCTTCTTAATAACACTGTCCCGGTATAATCAAGTTTGCCCACAGTGACTGGCATATTAAGTTTGCCCACTGGATAATCAATTTGCCACAGTACTGCATAGTAAGTTCCCACTGTAACTGGTATAATCAAGTTTGCCCACATGTAACTGGTATAATAAGTTTGCCCACATACGTTAGTTAGTGCCCACAGTGACTGGGATAATTAAGGAGAACTAAACCCAATTTTTTACTCCAGAATCTGAAAACACCCCCCCTAAAACAACCAATAAGCTATAAAACCCACTTCAGTAATTGTATAAAGTAAATGTAAGCCTGTTAAGAACTGGATGAAGTATTCTGTGTGTATGTGCAGTGTCAGACCACACCTCCTGACCTCAGTCACATGCTTCCTTGCTGCATCTGTCCTGTAAAAGGATTGGCTAGAGATTATTAAGGGTGTGACAAACTGTAACAAGTTTCTGCCATAGCTAAGGACTGAGCATGTGCAGAACATATGGTCGTTGACCTAACTGTGTGATCTATCAGAATGCTGAGAAATAAAGCACAAACCATATGTTATTTAGGTAAATTTCTCAGCGCCCGTATCAAATTAGAAGTAAGACACAGATTACTGGTTTATATCAAGGTGTTCTGCCTTCTGGTTCAGTGTTGTTTTGTGGCTTTAGTTGTCCTTTAAGTTTGCCCACGTACTGGTAATAAAAAAAACACAAATAATTTAATTTCTGGGGTGGACTTGCCCTTTATCTATTAGAGAGAGAGATAGAGAGATGGTAATAGAGAGATAGAAGATAGATAGAAGACAGACATACAGACAGACAGATAGACAGACATATCAGACAGTACAGACAGATAGATCAGGATAGATAGATGTAGATAGATAGATAGATATATAGCATAGATAGATAGATATAGATAGATATAATGAGATAGATAATAGATACATAGTTTAGATATGGTATATAGATAGATAGGTAAATTGTAAATAAACAGATGGATGCGTATAGATAGGTAGATAGGAAGGGGGGATGATAGATATATGTGATAGATTTAGAGAGATTAGATAGATAGATAGATAGATTAGATAGATAGATAGAATAGACAGACAGAAGACAAGAGAAGAGAGAGAGAAAGAGAGAGAGAGAGAGAGAGAGAGATAAAGAGAGAGATAGATAGATGATAGATAGAAAACTCAAGCAGCAGCAACACAGCCCACAACAGGCACTGGGCCTAAGGTAGATAAATAAGAATTTTACAGGGCACAACATGGGCACAAAGGCTAACAAATGGGGCACATTAAAAAAGCCACCAATAATCTATGTCAGAATAATGTCAGGTGTAGAAACAGCTATTACACACCTTAAAGTGTGAGATAGAGAGAGATAGCAGTGATAGATAGCTAGATAGATAGCTAGATAGATAGATAGATAGATAGATAGATAGATAGATAATAGATAGACAGACAGATATGGAGATAGATATAAAATTACATAGTTTAGATGTTATATTATGATAATATGGTGGTGTAAATAACATAAGGAGAAATAGTGATAGGGAGGGAAGATAATAGATGATAGATGATAGATAGATAGATAGATGATAGATAGATAGATAGATAGATATATAGATAGAAAACTAAGCTGCAGAAACAACACCCACCAAAGAGCACTGGCCTAAGGTAAGATAAGATAAGAAAAAACAGCCAGTGACAGCACAACAACCACCCCCTTGACACTATAATACATAAAAGACTCATTCTATCCCCTGGGATGGTGCTAGAGGGAATCAATAATCCTAAAAAAAAAACACAATAGACAAAGACGTCCCTATACAGACCCCTAAATTAGCACTTCCGCACTTTAACCCACCCAGTGACCCCACGCTCTATAATAACACTGGTCCCGGTATAATCAAGTTTGCCCACGTGACTGGGCCATAATTAAGTTTGCCACTGGTTATAATCTTTGCCCACAGTAACTGGTATAGTAAAGTTTGCCCACATAACTGGTGTAATCAAGTTTTGCCCACATAACTGGATAACAAGTTTGCCCACAGTGACTGGGATAATTAACGTTTTCCCACAGTAACTGTATAATCAAATTTGCCCACAGTGACTGGGATAATTAAGTTTGGCCCACAGTGACTGGTATAAAAAACAAAAACAATTAATTTCTGGGGTGGACTTGCCCTTTTCTTTAGATAAAGGGCAAGAATTTACAGGGGCACAACATGGGCACAAAGGCTAACAAATGGGGCACATTAAAAAAGCACCAATAATCTATGTCGTATAATGTTAAGGTTTACGACCATAGACACAACACCTTACAGTGAGAGAGAGAGAGATATAGCAGGGATAGATAGCAGTGATATAGATATAGATAGATATATAGATGATAGATAGATACTAGATAGCAGTGATAGATAGCAGTGATATATAGCATGATATATAGATAATGCGAGATAGATGAAGAGAGGAGAGAGAGAGAGAAGAAGAGAGAGAGATGGTAATAGAGAGATAGATAGATAGATAGGATAGATAGTATATTAGAATGATAGATAGATAGATAGATAGATATGGAGGTAGATAGATGATTGATAGATAGATATAGATAGATAGACTAGATGATAGATAGATATGGAGATAGACAGATACTAGACAACAGACAGACAGACAGACAGAGACCGACAGACAGACGACACAGACAGACAGATAGAAATAGATAGATAGATAGATGATGATATGGAGATAGATAATATATATACATAAGTTAGATTGGTATATAGAGAATATGGTGTGTAATAAACAGATTAGAGATAGATAGGTAATATGGAGGGAGATGATAGATAGATAGATAGATAGATAGATAGATAGATAGATAGATAGATAGATAGATAACTCAGGCACAGAAAAAACAGCCCACCACAGCACTGGGCCTAAGGTAAGATAAAGATAAGAAAAACACCAGTGACAGCACCACAACCCACCCCAGTGACAATATATACAATAAAAGACTCATGCTATCCCACTGGATGGTGGCTAGGAGGAATCCATAATCCTAAAACCACAATAGGACAAACGACGTCCCTATACAGACCACCTAAATTAGCACTTCCGCACTTTAACCCACCCATTGGACCCCACGCTCTTCTTAATAACACGTTCCCGGTATAATCAAGTTTGCCCACCAGTGACTGCATAATTAAGTTTGCCCACTGTTGTAATTAATTTGCCCACAGACTGGAGAGTAAGTTTCCCACAGTAACTGGTATATCAGTTTGCCCAAGTGACTGTGATAATTAAGTTTGCCCACATAACTGGTTAATCAAGTTGGCCCAACATTGACTGGGATAATTAAGGTTTGCCCCACAGTAACTGGTATAAAAAAAAAAATTTAATTTCTGGGTGGACTTGCCCTTTATCTATTAGAACCCACCCCCCCGACACACCACACACACACACACACACACTTTGCTCTGCTCCCAATGCAGAATAGCAGCTAACTTTTTTCTTTCAAGTTAAACTCTGTGCTGCCCTTGGCTGACAGTCTGGTAATGTGCATGCAATGGGGGAGGGGCTATATTCTCATTATCCATACTCTCAGCCGAGGCAGCCAAGTTTACTTGAAAGAAAAGTTAGCTGCTAGTCTTAATGTGAGAGATTGAGCCGCGGAGGTTGTTCCTACCCCGGTGCCCCAGGATTGTTTCCACAGTTCCCCACAGACTCTACCAGCTGGCAGTGTCACTGACAGGTTCTTTGTATAGAGGAATTTCCGGTCTTTAAAAACTTTAGGGAGACTTACACTGCCGGACATTATATACATGGACAATGACGGACACAGTAGGGGTGTTGGGACACTGGGGAAAAGCACCCAAAACTGGCAAAACCGGGAGGTTTGTGAGCATCAACACAATGGAAAGCCATATTCTTTGGAACTTGGAAGCGGGGCACTTGGGGGGCACTGCATCTGTCAACTGGGGCACGTGCCCCAGTGTAGCGCCGCCACTGATCACATGGTCCTCCTGTGATTGACAGCTCTATCCTCCTATCACAGCAACAACAGAACAAAATCAAGTAAGCATTGTACTGCCCTGAACAATCTGTGACTTGCGGAATTAACTTGATTCACTCAATTCACCACCCAATGGCAGCAAACAGGTTAATTAACTAAAAAAAGCATTTTTAAAAAGTTGTAACGTAGCTTATGCTTTTTTCCAGTCCTTAACATAAGTGTCCATGTCTTCATGAAAATTTGTCCCAGCAGTTTGGAAAGTTTATCTGGAACATACAAACACAACACACATCCATCGAGTTTATATATATATATATAGATAAGGTGACCATTTGTTTACTGCCACACAACCAATCTCAGATGACTCCCTATACTACAGAACAGGGAGGGAACTTTCCCTTTTCGATGGTTTTTTTGCAGGGGACTGATACCCTTTATCGTAATGTGTGTAACCCAGATTTACTCCTCACTTGAAAGCGCAGAAAGCACGAATCCTAATTATCATTTGTCAGCATCTTATTTATGTCACAAGGAATTACTTAACTCATGAAATTTGTTTATGAGATCAATATTAATTGTATCTGTTTGCAACCGGATGTTTACTAAATATCCTTGTGGTTAAGAGGAAAGTTGATATTATTACATAAGTAATGTATATGGATGATGCGACAGGAGGAGGAAATACAGATTTCCCCCCCCCATTTATGTTACCTAAAAGGCAGCAATATTCCGCCAATACTGTAGTCACAGCAGCTGTAATTAACCATTTCTGCCACCAGAGAGCAGTGAAAACAGATAGAAGATTGCAATTCAGCTACACGTCAGCTGCAAAGGTTTCTATTGATGTATTTATCTGCTTTAAATCATTGAGATGACAACACAAGTAGATTTTTTAACTGATCTTATGAAAAATATCGTTTATGCTCCATAATATGCACAATGCGCAGAGACAAGAGGATTTATGGATTGGTTCATTACATATCACAAGCCAGTTGATGTTAGTCTTTATGGGGAGGAACACAAATGGAGTAATGTTCATCCACTTCACGGCTTTGTAACCATTTTACAGTAAACACAATCAGGTTATTCAATAAAAGTTCTTATTGTTTAAATGGTGCTAATTTTGCCCCAACGAATCAGATGTTAGCTTTCAAACTGTTAAATAAAATCTGATTGTGTTGGGGCAAAATTAGCACCATTTAAACGATAGAACTTTTAATTGAATCTCCCTGATGTATTCATGTCACTTACTGTGTAGTTTTACAGTGAGTATCGCACCCTTCTTGTAAATTATAGGGATATTAACAGTCACCAAGGAATTCTATGGACATATTAAAGTACTCACAGGAGACATTTCATGTCCTTATATTGGACAATAAGGGATGTGTCTCTGAGTATAATTGTCAGTAGTATAGTAGAGGGGTATTCAACCACATATAAATGTACCATCCCTAGATAATATTGATGTAAAGTACAAAATTACAGATCAGTCAAACCTTTCCTGTATGCCAGAGTTATGTATTCTTATACTTGAATCTGTATCTATTTTGAATACCCCTATTTTACTATGTTGGGAAGTGTGTGAGCGGATGTGTTTTTAACTTTCTTCATTTTCTCTGTGTGTTTTTGTATTTGTGCCTTTCTATCCATATAACTATAATAAAGGAGATTTATATGCTAAGTACTTTTGTGAGTGGTGCCCGTTTTATATCCCTGCTGTTTCTTTCTTATTTTGAACCTTATTGCTTCTTTAGTGGATGGAGCACCCCCTTTAATGTGAACTGTTTTAACTCCAAATATAGACTGGTGCCTCTATTGCTTAGCTCTTTTTTGTGTCCCAGTTCTTACATGAGCAATGAGGCACCCACCCCTTAGTTGTTTAAATGATGTCGTGACCCCACTCATGAGGTCATTTTTAACAATCGTTCCCCTAAGGACCCATAAAGAGTCCGGTTTTATTCTCATAATTTCACACCTCCCATGGTATCCTTATGGGATTCACTGTAAAAAAAATCCTTATATCGATGCCGCTACTCACTTGCCCTGCGCACCATGCATATAGTCCAGCAACTTCTAATTCTCCTGATAATTTTCCCAGTAGGGATACACATTTAACTCCTATATAAACCACTGTTGCTTCCATTATAAAACAACACATAATAGATGCAATCTCCATACAATGACAAGGACACCGGATGGTAGAATGTTGATTCCATAACCAGACAAAACAGAGGGGAAAGCAGATTTCTTCCTTTATGTCTCTTTTAATGTACTTTTGTTCAGAAATTAAATGCATATTTACGGTTTCTCTACATGCACTGTACATGAATAGGGTGTATATCCATTTGTAAAGAAATTCTCTACATCATTTGACCTCCTGTGACTGAGCTCTATAGATTCTACCTATTATTTTCACTAATTGATCATACAGCTCGTCCCAGCACGCACTAACTGCTCTTGTTTGCCCATTGAGTCATATATGTTTTCCTTTATTACATACAAGATGATATGGTATGTAAATAAACAGATATGGCGATAGATAGGTAGATAGGGAGGGAGATGATAGATAGATTGACAGACAGACAGACAGACAGACAGACAGACAGATAGATAGATAGATATAGAGATAGATATATAGATACATAGTTAGATTAACATATCTATCTATATAACCTAATCTAACTATGTATCTATTATATCTATCTTCTATACCCCTACCCGACTATCTAATACCCTGGCTCCGTGCCGCAATCTGGTCTGAGATTCGTCGTCTGCGCTTGCTCACTCTAAGATCATAAGCATCGAGCCCCCATCTCCTTCTCTATCTAAACTCTATATATTCTTGCCATTCTGCGATAGGGTCCATACCAATCTATCTTATATAATCCATATCTAACTATGTTATCTATTATCGGCTATCTCTAATTTATATCTGATCTCTTCTGTGTGTCTTGGTCTGTTCTGTCTGCTCTATCTTCTAGCTCAACCTATTTATATAACCCCATCCCCCCCCTCTCCCCGATCAACTCTCTTCTAATAGATCAAGGGGGCGAAGGTCCCATACAAACCCCAAAAGAAATGTCAAATTAAATTTAGGGTTTTTTTTAATTACCATCTCTGTGTGCTAAACTTAAAGGGCATACTAATGCTCCCCACTCAAACCAACACTATTTTTTCCACTGACCCAAGTTTGAGAAACACCTTTGTACCTCCACTCAAAATACCAGTAATTCTGTCTTTACCTCCGCATTTTGATACTGGACGGTGCTGCTGAGAACATTTCCCCATAAAAAATACATCATATTTGTTTGTGCTTTTTTTTTTTCGCATTCTTACGTATCACACACCACATAGTTAGTGTTTTTTTTCACGACCATTATTTGTTCTGTTCTCTGCATTCATTGCTCGTTTCCTATAATAACTCCCTCTACTCCTCAGGGCAAGACAATCGTTGTTACATAGTTTGGTCACACCCATGTTATAAGCTCTAGCCATCCTTTGACAGTGCTCTAGATTGTCATTGCAATGGAAGCATTGTTGACTGGGTTCTAGAGGGGTTGTTGGTTCTGACACTTTGTGCACAGTCACAGTATCACCCCGCTCACACCAGTTTCTACGCTTACATTTACTGTTTTTACGTTAGTACAATTTACGACGTGGGATGTTTAGCTTAGTTGGTTGGTATTTAGAGGGTTGGTTGTGTCAGATAGTGGCTGGGGCGTATATCAACTAACATTCGGCTTGTTAGTTCTCTCTTGAAATTATCTCCAGGTCAAACTAAGTATGGCCAATGACATTGATATATAAATACTTGCTAGTTTACTTGTGGGCAAACTAGATTATAAGCTTCCACCCACCCAGTTAATACATCAGTTGGGCAAACTTGACTATGCGCCACGTTACTTTGTGGGGCGATGAGGTGTGATTTGTGAAACCAAACACCTCGCGGCCCCCAAACTTATTATGCCATGTCACTTGTGGTGGTGGCAACCACACTATAGATTATACCGGGAACAAATGTGTTTATTTTGAAGAGGCCTTCGGTGGGGGTCACCCTGGTGTCGGGGGATTAAACAGTCTGGTAGCTCGCCTAATCCTTAGGCCGGTCCTGTCACTCAGGGGACTGTCCTTTTGTCTCTAATTGTGGTTTTTTAGGTTTGATTTTCCTTTCCTTAACAAAACACCAAGCAGACCAACTCATAGGAAAGGGCATAGTTGATGTCAGTTGAGTCTTTTATTGTATATCTGTCACTTGGGAGTGGGTTGTTTGGTGCTGTCCACTGCTGTTTTTTTTCTTATCTTTATCTTACCTTAGGCCCAGTGCTGTGGTGGGCTGTTTTGTTTTTCTACGCTGCTTGGTGTTTCTCTATCTATCTATCTATCTATCTATCTATCTATCTTTCATTTCCCTCCCTATCTACCTATCTACTCCATATCTGTTTATCTATCTATCTATCTATCTACTATCTGTCTGTCTGTCTATCTATCTCTCTATCATCTATCGATTATCTCATCTCCCCTCCCTATCTACCTATCTATCTCCATATCTGTTTATATTACATACCATATCATCATATACTACATATCTAACATTAATCATAGCTAATCTATGCTATCTAGCTCATCTATCATCTTGCTATTCTATCTACCTATCTAGCTATCTATCTAGCTATCTCTCTCTCTCTCTCTCTCACTGTAAGGTGTGTAAAGCTGTTTTCTACACCTTACATTTATATACTGACATAGATTTAGTGTGTTTTTTAATGTGCCCCATTTGTTATCCTTTGTGCCCATGTTGTGCCCTTTAAATTCTTATTTATCTTACCTAGGCACAGTGCCTGTTGTGGGGCTGTTGTTGCTGCTGCTTGAGTTTTTCAATCATACTATCTATGACAATGTCATTGTAACTGTTCATCTATCTATCTATCTATCTATCATCTATCTATATGTCATGTAACATGTTCATCTTCTATCTATCTCATCTATTTACCATCTCTCTATCTCTATATCTCTATCTATCTATTTAATATTCAGGGGGATCTGGGATCAAGTTCACACACAGGTTTAGGCAAGCCTCAAAGTTCAAAATAATGGTTTGTTTATTTGCAACATAATATTTGGCATCTGAGCACAAAACAGGCTCAACAGGAAAAAGGAAATGCAGCTTCACTCAGCAAATCAATATATTGCAGTTCACTTGTAATCCAACACAAGAAAAAACCAGCTCTTCTCTTCTTCAGCAGACCCAACTTTACAGACTTTGAAAATAAACACAGTTCATTACGACACACCTCAGTGTTTTCTTTTGTGTGTTTCTTTTAGCAAGAAGGTACCTTCCTTGTAACACTGGGAAATCCAGCCAGGAGCTCTGATCCACACACCCTCCAGCCTGCACAGCTCATCAGCAATACACCTGCCAGGCAATCACACACATCCTCTTTCCCAAGCCTCCTTGCAGACATTCCTGCCTGCAGCAGGTTACAACCCCCATGTACTGGCATTAAAAGGAAACAAGACCAAAATAGGAGATATGTATCTTCCCTCATGACCCATCCCTGGAGTCTTGTACATATCCCCCCCCCCTCTGCCTCAACCCGGGGAGGTGGGGCACTCTGGACACCATACAGTGGACTCGGGAGAGGGCATCAGCATTTTGATGCAGTCTCCCGGGTCTGTGCTCTACCACAAACGAAAATTCCTGTAGGGACAGGAACCACCTTGTCACCCTGGCATGGTTTCCTTGTTTTCTCATCATCCAAGTCACAAGGAGCATGGTCTGAAACTAACCGGAATTTGATGGCCAGACATTCCCGTTCGACCACAGCATACCTTCTTTCGGCTGTGGTTAACTTCCTGCTCAGAAACAGCACAAGGATGCTCCTCACCACCTACGACTTGTGACAGGACGCTCCCAGCCCAACATCTGATGCATCTGTCTGCACCACAAACTCACGTGAAAAATCTGGAGCAACCATATACGGATGCTGACACAAAGCGGACTTTAGCTCCTGAAAGGCTTTTTCGGCCTCCATGTTCCAACTCACCATGACTGACTTCCCGACCTTAGTCAGATCAGTCAATGGTGCTGCTAGAGTAGCAAAGTTGGGTAATAACACCGCCGGTAATATCCTACTAGCCCGGAATGCCCTTACCTGTTTTTTTGTAATGGGGCAAGGCCAGTCTTTTATTGCCTCTACTTTATTGAGTTGGGGTTTTACCAAACCTCTACCCACAATACCCAAGGTACTTGGCCTCCTCCATACCAATGGCGCACTTTTCAGGGTTCACGATGATAGCCTCCTCCCTCAGTGAGATCTAACACAGCTTGCACACGGGGAAGATGGGATCCCAGTCCCTACTGAAAAATCACTATGTCATCAAGATACACAGAAGTGTATCGTTGATGGGGCCGAAGCAACCTGTCCATGTGGGGTGGGGTTTGTGGTCTCGAGCGTGGCGTGGCGGGGGGCCGGTGTAAAGTGCTGGACATGGGCAGACCAAAGGGGCTAATCTTTTATACTGGAAACTGACCATTTGGCGGCGCTGAGTGAGTGAGAAGTTGTGGCTGGGTTTTTCTCCCTCTTCTCTCGCCCTTTGGTGGGGGGGTTGTGGTTTTGGGTGTGCTCTGGGGGGGCGGCCGGTGGTCTAATGGTGGGGGTGTGGTTTGTGGGGGCTGGTGTTGATGGGTGGGGTTGTATTGTTCGCTGGGGGCCAATACCGTACTTTGTTCACGATCCAGATGGTATATAAACTCGGGCGGGTGCCTAGCCTTTTCTATCACTATCATCCACCCTTCGGGGCAGTGGTAAGCAGCAAATTTTTGACGACCCATATCTATCTATATACCATATCTAACTATGTATCTCTATATCTATCTATCTGTCTGTCTGTCTGTCCATCTATCTATCTATCTATCTATCTCTGCTATCTATCTATCTATCTATCTATCTATCTATCTATCTATCTATCTATCACTGCTATCTATCACTGCTATCTATCTATCTCTGTCTGTCTGTCTGTCTTTCTGTCTGTCTTTCTGTCTGTCTGTCTATCTCTCTATCATCTATCAATCTATCTATCATCCCCCCATCCTATCTACCTATCTATCGCCATATCTGTTTATTTACATACCATATTTGGTATATAATTAGATATGGTATGTAAATAAACAATATGTCGATAGTAGTAGATAGGATAGGAGGGGATGATAGATAGATTGATAGATTATAGAGAATAGACACAGACAGAAAGACGACAGAAAGCAGACAGACAGACAGAGATAGATAGATACAGTGATAGATAGCATGATAGATAGATAGATAGATAGATATATATAGATAGTATAGCAGAGATAGATAGATAGATAGATAGATGGACAGACAGACAGACAGATAAGATTATATAGATAACTATTGTATATGGAATAGATAGATATGTATGTAAATAACACGATATGGAGATAGATAGGTAGATAGGGAGGGAAATGATAGATAGATAGATAGATAGATAGATATATAGATGATAAGAGATAGACGACGGACGGACGGACGGACAGATATAGAGATAGATAGAGATACATAGTTAGATATGGTAATAGATAGATATGGTATTAAATAACATATGGAGATAGATAGGTGATAGGGAGGGAAATGATAGATGTAGAAAACAGCTATACACACCTTAAAGTGTGAGAGAGAAGAGATAGCAGTTATAAATATCTAGATAGATAGCTAGATAGATAGATAATAGCTAGCTAGATAATAGATAGATAGATAGATAGATGATAGATAGATAGATATAGCAGATGATCGATAGCAAGATAGATAGAAGATAGATAGATAGATAGATATAGATAGATAGATGATAGAAAGATAACATTACTTACATTGTTCATCACATGCAGTAGCGGCTCCAGCTCCATAATTTTACAGGGGCACAACATGGGCACAAAGGCTAAAAACGGGCACATTATAAAAGCACCAATAATCTATGTCAGTATAATGTAAGGTTTACAAAACACTACTACACACCTTACAGTGAGAAGAGAGAGAGAGAGAGAGAGAGAGAGAGAGAGAGAGACTAGCACTGATAGATAGCAGTGATAGATAGATAGATAGATAGATAGAATAGATAGATAGATCAGCAGTGATAGATAGAATAGATAGCATGATAGATAGATAGCAGTGATATAGATGCAGTGATAGATAAGCATGATAGTAGACAGACAGACAGACAACAACAGACAGATAGATATAGAGATAGATATAGAGATACTATAGATAGGGTATATAATATGATATGGTATGTAAATAACGATAGGGAGATGATAGGGTAGATAGGAAGGGAAATGATAGATAGATAGATAGATAGATAGATAGATGATAGAGAGATAGACAACATACATCAGCAGACAGACAGACAGACAAGATAGATAGATAGATAGACAGACAGACAGACAGAAAACTCAAGCAGCAGCAACAACAGCCACAACAGGCACTGGGCCTAAGGTAAGATAAATAAGAATTTTTACGGGGCACAACATGGGCACAAGATAACAAATGGGGCACATTAAAAAGCACCAATATCATGTCAGTAAATGTAAGGTGTAGAAAACAGCTATTACACACCTTAAAGTGTGAGAGAGAGAGATAGCTGATAGATAGCTTAGATATATGCAGATAGATAGATAAATACTAACTAGATATATAGATAGATATAATGTAGATAGATAGATAGATAGATCTGCATGGTAGATAGATAGAGAGATCGATAGATATATATATATGGGTGGGTAGATATTAGATAGATAGCGATAGATATGGAGATGGTAGATATAGAGATAGTAAGATATAATATAGATATTTATGAGATGATAGATAGATAGCTAGATCGATAGATAGATAGAGAGAAGATATGGAGATAGACAGAACCAGCACCGGACGACTGACGGAAGACAGACAACAGACAGACAACAGACAGATATGGAGAAAGATATAGTCATACATATTTGGATATGGTATATATAGATATTGTGTGTAAATAAACCGATATGGAGAGATAGTTAGATATGGGGGAAATGAAGATGATGATAGATAGATAGTAGATAGATAGAAAACCCAAGCAGCAGAAACAACAGCCCACCACAGCACTGGCCTAGGTAAGATAAAGATAAGAAAAAAACAGCCGTGGACAGCACCAACAACCCACCCCAGTGACAATATATACAAAGACTCATGCTATCCCACTGGGATGGTGCTAGGAGGAAATCAATAATCCTAAAAAACCACTAGGACAAAAGACGTCCTATACAGAGACCCCTAAATTAGCACTCCCGCACTTTAACCCACCCCAGTGACAATATATACAATAAAAGACTCATGCTATCCCACTGGGTGTGCTGAGGGGAAATCATAATCCTAAAAACCACAATAGGACAAAAGACGTCCCTATACAGACCCCTAAATAGCACTCCCGCACTTTAACCCACCCCAGTGACCCCACGCTCTTCTAATAACACTGTCCCGGTATAATCAAGTTTGCCCACATGGACTGGCATAATTAAGTTTGCCCACTGGTATAATCAATTTTGCCCACGTAAACTGGCATGTAAAGTTTGCCCACAGTAACTGGTATAATCAAGTTTGCCCACAGTAACTGGTATAATCAAGTTTGCTCACATGGACTGGGATAATTAAGTTTGCCCACAGTACTGGTAATCAAGTTTGCCCACAGTGACTGGGATAATTAAGTTTGCCCACAGTGACTGGTAATAAAAAAACAAAAAAATGTAATTTCTGGGGTGGACTTGACCTTTATCTATTAGATAAAGGGCAATACTTTTACAGGGGCACAACATGGCACAAAGGCACAAATGGGGCCCATTAAAAAAGCACCAATATTTTTGTCAGTATACGTAAGGTTTACAAAACAGCTATTACCACACCTTACAGTGAGAGAGAGAGAGAGAGATAGGAGAGAGAGAGAGAGATAGCAGTGATAGATAGCAGTGATAGATAGCTAGATAGATAGATAGATAGACAGATAGCAGTGATAGATAGCAGTGATAGATAGCAGTGATAGATAGACAGACAGACAGACAGACAGACAGACCAGACAGACAAAGACAGACAGACAGATAGATAGATAGATATAGAGATAGATATATAGAGATCCATAGTTAGATATGGTATATAGATAGATATGGTATGTAAATAAACAGATATGGAAATAGATAGGTAGATAGGGGGGAGATGATAGATAGATTGATAGATGATAGAGATAGATAGATAGACAGACCGACAGACACAGACGACGACAGAGAGAGATAGATAGATAATAGAAAACTCAAGCAGCAGCAACAACAGCCCACAACAGCACTGTCCTAAGGTAAGATAAATAATAATTTTACAGGGGCACCATGGGCACAAAGGATAACAAATGGGGCACATTAAAAAAACACAAATAATCTTTGTCAGTATAATGTAAGGTGTAGAAAACAGCTATTACACACCTTAAAGTGTGAGAAGAGAGAGAGAGATAGCAGTATTAGATAGCTAGATAGATAGCTAGATAGATAAGAGAGAGATAGAGAGATAGATAGATAGATGATAGAAATAGATAGATAGATGCAGAGATAGATAGATGGATGACAGACAGACAGACAGACATAGAGATAGATATATAGATACATAGTTTAGTCAGGCAATGGTGAGGAACACTCCTAGGGTTTACTGAAGAAAACGTTTTTATTCGTGGCTATCTACGCGTTTCAGTCCTACCCCGGACCGTTCTCAAGACTCGGTCCGGGTAGGCCCGAAACCGTAGTAGCCACGAATAAAAACGTTTTCTTCAGTAAACCCTAGGAGTGCTTCCTCACCATTGCCTGACTGTCTACCTACTTAAGAAGCACCCAGGTGGATGTATAACACGGGGAGTGCCGCTCGCTGCCATTTTCTTTGCTAGATACATAGTTAGATATGGTATATAGATAAATATGGTATGTAAATAAACCGATATGGAGATAGATAGGTAGATAGGAGGGAGATGATAGATAGATCGATAGATGATAGAGAATAGACAGACAACGACGACAGTCAGACAGACAGACAGACAGATAGATATATAGAAGATAGATAGATAGACAGACAGACAGATAGAAAACTCAAGCAGCAGCAACAACACCCACAACAGGCCTGGGCCTAAGGTAAATAATAAGAATTTACCAGGGGCACAACCATGGGCACAGGATAACAATGGGGCACATTAAAAAAGCACCATAATCTATGTCAGTAATAATTTAAGGTGTAGAAACAGCTATTACACACCTTAACGTGTGAGAGAGAGCGAGAATCAGTGGATAGATAGCAGCAGTGATAGATACAGTGATAGCTAGCTAAGAGAGAGAGATATGGGATGACAAACAGACTAGACAACACGATAGATAGATAGATAGATGATAGATAGATAGATAGACAGATATGGAGATAGATATATAGATACATAGTTATATGGTATATAGATAATATGGTGTGGTAAATAAACAGATATGGAATGATAGGTAGATAGGGAGGAAATGAATCGTAGATAGATAGATATATAGATAGATAGAGAAATAGATAGAAGATAGATAGATAGATGATAGACAGCGCTCTGACTCGGTGTCCCTCCTCGCCCCTCTGGCCTCCTCTCAGCTCTCGTTTGATGGTTGGCTCCTCTGTGTTCCACTCCCCCGCTCTGGCAGCTGCTCGGTCGATCGGGAGGGAATGATAGATCGCTAGATCATAGAAGATGATAGCAGATAGATCCTAAGACATGATAGATAGATAGCCGACCCTCCAGCCAGCCCCCACAGCCAACAGCACTGGGCCTAAGGTAAGATAAGATAGAAACAACCCTCCAGTGGACGCACCAACAACCCCCCCCAGTGACAATATATACAATAAAAGACTCATGCTATCCCACTGGGATGGTGCTAGGAGGAAATCAATAATCCTAAAAAACCACAATAGGACAAAAGACGTCCCTATACGACCCCTAAATATAGCACTCCCCCGCACTTTAACAACCCCACCCAGTGACCCACGCTCTTCTTAATAACACTGTCCCGTATAATCAAGTTTGCCCACAGTGACTGGCATCATTAAGTTTGCCCACTGGTATATCAATTTGCCCACAGTATGCATAGTAACGTTCCCACATTAACTGGTATAATCAATTTTGCCCACATGTAACTGGTATAATAAGTTTGCCCACATACTGTTAGTATCAGTTTGCCCACAGTGACTGGGATAATTAAGGAGAACTAAACCCAATTTTTTACTCCAGAATCTGAAAACACCCCCCCTAAAACAACCAATAAGCTATAAATACCACTTCAGTAATTGTATAAAGTAAATGTAAGCCTGTTAAGAACTGGATGAAGTATTCTGTGTGTATGTGCAGTGTCAGACCACACCTCCTGACCTCAGTCACATGCTTCCTTGCTGCATCTGTCCTGTAAAAGGATTGGCTAGAGATTATTAAGGGTGTGACAAACTGTAACAAGTTTCTGCCATAGCTAAGGACTGAGCATGTGCAGAACATATGGTCGTTGACCTAACTGTGTGATATACAGAATGCTGAGAAATAAAGCACAAAACCATATGTTATTTAGGTAAATTTCTCAGCGCCCGTATCAAAATTAGAAGTAAGACACAGATTACTGGTTTTATATCAAGGTGTTCTGCCTTCTGGTTCAGTGTTGTTTTGTGGCTTTAGTTGTCCTTTAAGTTTGCCCACAGTACTGGTAATAAAAAAAACAAAATAATTTAATTTCTGGGGTGGACTTGCCCTTTATCTATTAGAGAGAGAGATAGAGAGATGGTAAAATAGAGAGATAGAAGATAGATAGATAGACAGACATACAGACAGACAGATAGACCAGACAGACAGACATACAGACAGAAGATCAGGATAGATAGATGATAGATAGATAGATAGATATATAGATAGATCAGATAGTTAGATAGATATAATATGAGATAGATAATAGATACATAGTTTAGATATGGTATATAGATAGATAGGTAAATGTAAATAAACAGATAGGTGCGTATAGATAGGTAGATAGGAAGGGGGGATGATAGATATATGTGATAGATTAGAGAGATTAGATAGATAGATAGATAGATTAGATAGATAGATAGAATAGACAGACAGACAGACAAGAGAAGAGAGAGAGAAGAGAGAGAGAGAGAGAGAGAGAGATAGAAGAGAGAGATAGATAGATAATAGATAGAAAACTCAAGCAGCAGCAACACAGCCCACAACAGGCACTGGGCCTAAGGTAGATAAATAAGAATTTTACAGGGCACAACATGGGCAACAAAGGCTAACAAATGGGGCACATTAAAAAAGCCACCAATAATCTATGTCAGAATAATGTCAGGTGTAGAAACAGCTATTACACACCTTAAAGTGTGAGATAGAGAGAGATAGCAGTGATAGATAGCTAGATAGATAGCTAGATAGATAGATAGATGATAGATAGATAGATAGATAATAGATAGACAGACAGATATGGAGATAGATATAAAATTACATAGTTTAGATGTTATATTATGATAATATGGTGGTGTAAATAACATAAGGAGAAATAGTGATAGGGAGGGAAGATAATAGATGATAGATGATAGATAGATAGATAGATGATAGATAGATAGATAGATAGATATATAGATAGAAAACTAAGCTGCAGAAACAACACCCACCAAAGAGCACTGGCCTAAGGTAAGATAAGATAAGAAAAAACAGCCAGTGACAGCACAACAACCACCCCCTTGACACTATAATACATAAAAGACTCATTCTATCCCCTGGGATGGTGCTAGAGGGAATCAATAATCCTAAAAAAAAAACACAATAGACAAAGACGTCCCTATACAGACCCCTAAATTAGCACTTCCGCACTTTAACCCACCCAGTGACCCCACGCTCTATAATAACACTGGTCCCGGTATAATCAAGTTTGCCCACGTGACTGGGCCATAATTAAGTTTGCCACTGGTTATAATCTTTGCCCACAGTAACTGGTATAGTAAAGTTTGCCCACATAACTGGTGTAATCAAGTTTTGCCCACATAACTGGATATCAAGTTTGCCCACAGTGACTGGGATAATTAACGTTTTCCCACAGTAACTGTATAATCAAATTTGCCCACAGTGACTGGGATAATTAAGTTTGGCCCACAGTGACTGGTATAAAAAACAAAAACAATTAATTTCTGGGGTGGACTTGCCCTTTTCTTTAGATAAAGGGCAAGAATTTACAGGGGCACAACATGGGCACAAAGGCTAACAAATGGGGCACATTAAAAAAGCACCAATAATCTATGTCGTATAATGTTAAGGTTTACGACCATAGACACAACACCTTACAGTGAGAGAGAGAGAGATATAGCAGGGATAGATAGCAGTGATATAGATATAGATAGATATATAGATGATAGATAGATACTAGATAGCAGTGATAGATAGCAGTGATATATAGCATGATATATAGATAATGCGAGATAGATGAAGAGAGGAGAGAGAGAGAGAAGAAGAGAGAGAGATGGTAATAGAGAGATAGATAGATAGATAGGATAGATAGTATATTAGAATGATAGATAGATAGATAGATAGATATGGAGGTAGATAGATTGATTGATAGATAGATATAGATAGATAGACTAGATGATAGATAGATATGGAGATAGACAGATACAGACAACAGACAGACAGACAGACACAGACCGACAGACAGACGACACAGACAGACAGATAGAAATAGATAGATAGATAGATGATGATATGGAGATAGATAATATATATACATAAGTTAGATTGGTATATAGAGAATATGGTGTGTAATAAACAGATTGAGATAGATAGGTAATATGGAGGGAGATGATAGATAGATAGATAGATAGATAGATAGATAGATAGATAGATAGATAGATAGATAACTCAGGCACAGAAAAAACAGCCCACCACAGCACTGGGCCTAAGGTAAGATAAAGATAAGAAAAACACCAGTGACAGCACCACAACCCACCCCAGTGACAATATATACAATAAAAGACTCATGCTATCCCACTGGATGGTGGCTAGGAGGAATCCATAATCCTAAAACCACAATAGGACAAACGACGTCCCTATACAGACCACCTAAATTAGCACTTCCGCACTTTAACCCACCCATTGGACCCCACGCTCTTCTTAATAACACGTTCCCGGTATAATCAAGTTTGCCCACCAGTGACTGCATAATTAAGTTTGCCCACTGTTGTAATTAATTTGCCCACAGACTGGAGAGTAAGTTTCCCACAGTAACTGGTATATCAGTTTGCCCAAGTGACTGTGATAATTAAGTTTGCCCACATAACTGGTTAATCAAGTTGGCCCAACATTGACTGGGATAATTAAGGTTTGCCCCACAGTAACTGGTATAAAAAAAAAAATTTAATTTCTGGGTGGACTTGCCCTTTATCTATTAGAACCCACCCCCCCGACACACCACACACACACACACACACACTTTGCTCTGCTCCCAATGCAGAATAGCAGCTAACTTTTTTCTTTCAAGTTAGAACTCTGTGCTGCCCTTGGCTGACAGTCTGGTAATGTGCATGCATGGGGGAGGGGCTATATTCTCATTACCATACTCTCAGCCGAGGCAGCCAAGTTTACTTGAAAGAAAAGTTAGCTGCTAGTCTTAATATGAAGATTGAGCCGCGGAGGTTGTTCCTACCCCGGTGCCCCAGGATTGTTCCACAGTTCCCCACAGACTCTACCAGCTGGCAGTGTCACTGACAGGTTCTTTGTATAGAGGAATTTCCGGTCTTTAAAAACTTTAGGGAGACTTACACTGCCGGACATTATATACATGGACAATGACGGACACAGTAGGGGTGTTGGGACACTGGGGAAAAGCACCCAAAACTGGCAAAACCGGGAGGTTTGTGAGCATCAACACAATGGAAAGCCATATTCTTTGGAACTTGGAAGCGGGGCACTTGGGGGGCACTGCATCTGTCAACTGGGGCACGTGCCCCAGTGTAGCGCCGCCACTGATCACATGGTCCTCCTGTGATTGACAGCTCTATCCTCCTATCACAGCAACAACAGAACAAAATCAAGTAAGCATTGTACTGCCCTGAACAATCTGTGACTTCGGAATTAACTTGATTCACTCAATTCACCACCCAATGGCAGCAAACAGGTTAATTAACTAAAAAAAGCATTTTTAAAAAGTTGTAAGTAGCTTATGCTTTTTTCCAGTCCTTAACATAAGTGTACCATGTCTTCATGAAAATTTGTCCCAGCAGTTTGGAAAGTTTATCTGGAACATACAAACACAACACACATCCATCGAGTTTATATATATATATATAGATAAGGTGACCATTTGTTTACTGCCACACAACCAATCTCAGATGACTCCCTATACTACAGAACAGGGAGGGAACTTATCCTTTTCGATGGTTTTTTTGCAGGGGACTGATACCCTTTATCGTAATGTGTGTAACCCAGATTTACTCCTCACTTGAAAGCGCAGAAAGCACGAATCCTAATTATCATTTGTCAGCATCTTATTTATGTCACAAGGAATTACTTAACTCATGAAATTTGTTTATGAGATCAATATTAATTGTATCTGTTTGCAACCGGATGTTTACTAAATATCCTTGTGGTTAAGAGGAAAGTTGATATTATTACATAAGTAATGTATATGGATGATGCGACAGGAGGAGGAAATACAGATTTCCCCCCCCCATTT
>JAACNH010000243.1:256280-302159 GCA_019447015.1 Hymenochirus boettgeri | reverse complement strand
TTATAAATAGAGAAAAGGTATACAGCCCTCCCCATACATTATATATAGAGTAAAGGTATCCATCCCTCCCCATACATTATATATAGAGTAAAGGTGTCCATCCCTCCCCATACATTTTATATAGAGTAAAGGTATCCATCCCTCCCCATACATTATATATAGAGTAAAGGTATCCATCCCTCCCCATACATTATATATAGAGTAAAGGTGTCCATCCCTCCCCATACATTATATATAGAGTAAAGGTGTCCATCCCTCCCCATACATTTTATATAGAGTAAATTTATCCAGCCCTCCCCATACATTTTATATAGAGTAAAGGTCTCCAGCCCTCCCCATACATTTTATATAGAGTAAAGGTATCCTGCCCTCCCCATACATTATATATAGAGTGAAGGTATATATCCCTCCCCATATATTATATATATATATATATAGAGTAAAGGTATCCATCCCTCCCCATACATTTTATATAGAGTAAAGGTATACAGCCCTCCCCATCAAAGCTAGCATGCGAGAAAATACTCCTCCACCTACCCTTGATCATGTAGGAGGTGAGAGGTTGTAACAGACATTCCCACCAGCTAATCACAACTGTTATGTTAACCATGGCCCTGGGCCATCTAGGAGGCGGGCTTTTAGCACTCATCTTACTGTGTGATATCTAAAGGAGGGCAGCACAGTTGTAAATATGATTTCAGCTGCTGGAAGTGTGGACATGTAATGGGGGTGATGATTTTTCTTATATATTGTTGTCTATTAAATATACTTGGTCCCGCAAGTCGCTATTGGAGTAGGTTTTACCCTTGGATGTGAGATGTATGGAGTGCCCTTTACAGAAAAAATTCTTTCTACTAAAGAAGAGTCTATGGGGCATATTTATAAAAAACTTTATTAGCGCAAAAAAATTACCGTCGCACATCGCGGCCACGAAAATAGCGCTATCGCCGTATTTAAAATGACGAGCGCTATTGCCGTGATATGTATCGTGGCCGCGATGTGTTGCGGTAATTTTAAGTCCCTTTGCGGCAATACTGCACTTAGCGCAATGCGCTAAGTACAGTATCGCCGAGAAGGGACTTAAAATCCCTTCCCGACGCCTCTGCTAAGGGGTCGGGGCATACGCCCACCCCGCACTCAACCCCCCGGGGCGGCGGAGACCACCCGCCGCCACTTCCCAGCAATTATTTAATGCTTGATTTGTTGGGAAGTGGTCTCCGCCGCCGCGGGGGGTCGAGGGCGGGGTGGGCGTACCTCCCGGGGTAGGTATCCGCTGCCTTCGCCACCTTCAAGGTGGCGAAGCAAAACAGCCGATACTAGCAGTGTGGAACAGATACCGCCGCTTTATAAATAGAAGTGGCGATAAAGGGTAATTATCGGCGTGAAGGGTTAACGCCTCGTTAACTTTTTGCAGCCATTTTCGGACATTAATAAATCGCGTTAAATGCGATTTATGCGAAAATGTCAGGGAAAACGGCCGCGAAAACTTAACGAAGCTTTATAAATATGCCCCTATATTTCTATCAAAGAGTATTTACTCCATTTATGACAATTTATCAATTTCCCTTATTAGAGTTGACGTGTTACTATATGCATAATTTCTACTGTATGTAACCTCTTTCACTTTAATACCTATGGGATTGTATGTTTAACTTTCTATATTGTAACAATAGAGACCTTATTGGAATACAGCTTATGTTTTTATGGTTGCTATTAACTTACCTTACGATATCTGTAAGACTGGAACTACAATACCAATAATTATCGGATGTGATGGTAGATGCAATTACGGAGAGACCTAAAGATGCGAGTACCCATTTGACAAAAAATTACGTATTACATTAGGGATAGTGTTACGTCAGAACTATGCGCAGCAAGAAGCATGCTCAGACGCATAACACGTTTTCCAGTCTTCTAGGGTTTAAAAGAGGCACACAAGCAAGCAGTAAGAAATAGTTGAAAAGCTTGCTATATGTAGGAAGAGCAAAACGCGTCCTACTCGGCTGCCCATTTTATATCCTCTGTTTACCGAGCACCATATTGCAAGTTTCTTGGACTCTTTGACTCAGGACGGTGTTTAGATGTACTATAATACGGTATGGTTATACCCAATACCTTTCCTTACTCACACTGTGACTGCATGCCATAACCTATACTATTTATAGATGGGGTCAGTAAGGCAGAATGCATGTTTTTATATTTAACTTTTTCTAAATGGAGTGTTGCAGTTTGGCTAATTACTTTTGGTAAACTGCACACTCCACGGAGACAGCCCTGTGCAAAGTTGTGAATGACCTTCAGGCTGCCAAAGCCAAAGGTCACTTTGCTATTCTCATTCTTCTAGACCTCCCCTCTGCTTTCAACACGGATGATCATTCCCCCTAATGCAAATCCTTCCCTCCTTGGGTATCCGGAATGAAGCTCCATCCTGGCTACGATCCGACCTCTCCAACAGAACCGACTCTGTGTCCTATGATAATAAAACATCCTCTCTGGTTCCTCTTAATGTTGGGGTCCCGCAGGGTCTGATCTTGGGCCCCTGTTCTCCCTCTATACTATTTCCCTGGAAGAAGTCATCAGCATGTTTGGTTTTAACTACCATATGTACGATGATACGCAAATATATTGTTCCACCCCCTTGTTCAGTCCTGACACCCAATCACACATCTCCGACCGCCTCCAACTGTCTCCTCATGGATGGCGCAGCGATGCCTCAAACTAAACCTGATTAAAACCAAACTAATCATTTTCCCACCTAAACCGGGTCCTATCCCACCGTATTCCATCTCTGTGTACAACACCCCCATGAACCCATCCAATCAGCACGTTGCTTAGGGGTAATTATTGATTCCTCTCTCTCTCCGTTTCTAATCACATTAACTATGTTGCTAAAACCTGTCATTTTTTTCTTCGTAACATTGCGAAAATCCGTAGATTCCTTTCTCTTGCAACTGCTGCTATGTTTATCCATGCTCTCATCCTATCACATCTGGACTATTGTAACCTTCTGCTTTCTGGTCTTCCTGCTTCCCATCTTTCTCCTCTTCAGTCCATACTTCCAGTACTCAGGATACAGAATGGAGCTTTGAGGGTGAAAACAGCCATTCTGACAACCTAAACAAAGTAATAAGGGTGAAACCCACACTCCTTAGCAGGTAAAATGGAATTATCAATGGGGAAATATGAATTCTGGCAATTAAAACAAACATTTATATTAAAGTGATGATATTTTACTGGGTTTTTTTTGTTCCAGCGACTGCTCTAGTTTTCCTTTAGTCGCAATCATATGTTTACAGAAGCAAAGGAAACACTTCATTAAAAACAATAAAATTTATTCAGTCAAATCTGCCACTTAGAAACACACAAGGCACATCTGATATGTCTATGAAGGGCCAGACGTGCCTTGTACATTTCTAAGTGGTGGACATGCCTGAATAAAGGTTATCATTTTAAGGAAGTGCGTCCTTTTCCTCTGCTAGCCTTACATGCAGGGTGGAAGTCCGTGAGTGGGATCGGATCCTGCCTGGGTGGACCTTTTTACCTGCATTTGAGTGGCCGACTGCTTTTTCTTTACTCCAATCATGTGTTTGTTTCTTACAGGTGGAGTTGAACAAGTAAGAACAGTGTGTAATGCAATGGCAGGATTCTGTAGCAATTCCTGCTCTGGGGACATAATTGGATCTTGTGTCTTCACATCATGTTGTAAATAATCAGCTGATTATGATGACTTGATTGTCTTCACTACAATCACACCCTAACAATGGACGTGTCCTTTGTATAATTTGTACCAATCATTAAAGGCATTGAAAGAACATTTGACTGGTTGATTATTATAACATAGTAACACAGTAATATAGTAACATAGTAATTAAGCTTGAATAAAGACATACGTCCATCAATCCAACCTATCCACCCTCATTTTTTTTTTTTTTTTAAACCCTACCTAACAGTGATCCAGAGGAAGGCAAAAAAAAACAGCTTAAAAGGGGGGAAAAAATTCTTCCTGACTCCAAACGGCAATCGGAAGTATCCCGTACCAGATCGACAGTATATGTATTATACCAGTAATTCTCAATATATATAGTATCCGACAACCAGAACTACAGTATATGTATTATACCAGTAATTCTCAATATTATATAGTATCTCCGTACCAACCAGAACTACAGTATGTATTAATACCATAATTCTCAATATTATATTAGTATCCCTGCACCAACCGAAACAGTAATGTATAATACAAATTTCAATATATATAGTATCCCTGTACCAACCAGACTACAGTATAGTATTAATACCAGTAATTCTCATATTTATTATAGTATCCGTACCAACCAGAACTACAGTATATGTTTATACAGTAATTCTCAATATTATATAGTATCCCTGACCAACCAGAACTACAGATATGTATTAATACCCAGTAATCTCAATATTATAAGTATCTCCGTACCAACCAGAACTACAGTATATGTATTAATACCATAATTCTCAATATTATATAGTATCCGGCACAACCAGAACTACAGTATATGTATTAATAACAGTAATTCTCAATATTTATTAGTATCCCCGTACCAACCAGATCTACAGTATATGTATAACTACCAGTAATTTCAAATTATATATTTCCTGCACCAACCAGAACTACAGTTATGTATTAATACATAATACTCAATATTATATAGTATCCCTGTACCAACCAGAACTACAGTATATGTATTAATACCAGTAATTCTCAATATTATATAGTATCCCTGTACCAACCAGAACTACAGTATATGTATTAATACCAGTAATTATCAATATTAGATAGTATCCCCGTACCAACCAGATCTACAGTATATGTATTAATACCAGTAATTCTCAATATTATATAGTATCCCTGTACCAACCAGAACTACAGTATTATTATTATTATTATAACATAGTAACACAGTAATATAGTAACATAGTAATTAAGCTTGAATAAAGACATACGTCCATCAAAGAATAGTCATATAGTCACATAGTCATCCTTGGTCAAATGTATAAACATCATGGGGGTTACCCTACTTACGACCTGAGATACAGTGCAAAGGAGAGAAGTGGGATAAAATCGAGTCCATCACATGGTAGGGCGCGTTTCACTCCACCTCGAACACACACGGGAGCTTTCTCAACTACAGTTGACTATTCTTTGGTAACTTACAGACATTTGTTGTGCACACTTGTATTATACTTATGTCACTTACATTTACTATAGATTATGAGGAGATTGGTGGCTTTTTAACTGTTTTTAATGTATATCCCTGTTAAGTAGAATAAAGGATTTTTAGCCTTTCACCTTTCATATATACTGTGTGTCATTAGAGTGTTGCAGATCAGATCTTTTTTCTATCTTTTTCCCAAAATTGCTTGCAGCACTTGCACATCATTGGAAGTTTCCAAAGCTCTGCATAGTTTAGTGTCATCAGCAAATACTGAGACCTTGCTCTCAATGCCCCTTCTAAGTCATTTATAAACAGATTAAACAGAAGCGGCCCCAGTACAGAACCCTGAGGAACTCCGCTTAGAACTTTAGCCTACATAGATGTAGCTCCATTTACCATCACTCCTTGTTTGCGATCCAATAACCAGTTCTCTATCCATGAACAAATATTTTCTTCAAGGCCAACAGTCCTCAGTTTATACATTAGTCGCCTATGTGGCACAGTATCAAAAGCTTTTGCAAAATCCAAATACACCACATCCACTGCTGTGCCTGAATCTAGCTTCTTACTCACTTCTTCATAAAAACCAATTAAATTTGTCTGGCATGATCTATTTTTCATAAATCCATGCTGACTACTACTAAGATGATCTCTGGAAACAAAGTCAAGGATATGATCCCTTAACAAGGTTTCCATCACCTTCCCTACCACTGATGTTAGGCTTACAGGTCTATAGTTACCAGGCTGTGAACGATTTTGAATATTGGTATTACATTTGCTTTTTTCCAATCCAGCGGCACATCCCCAGACAAAAGCGAATCTGAAAAGATGAGAAACAGTGGTCTAGATAGAACTGAACTAAGCTCTTTTAAAATCCGAGGATGCAATCCATCTGGTCCTGGCGCTTTATTGATATTAACCTTGTCTAATTGTTATCCAATGTGAAAACTCTTCATTTCTTCCCTGCATATTATTACAATCCTTACTGTAAGGACAAGGATTCTCAACAGTGAAAACCGATGTAAAAAAACGGTTTAGCAGATTAGCCTTTTTGGCATCCTCTACAACCACCTCAGCCCCATTATTTAATGGTCCCACATTCTCAGTCCTCATCTTTTTACCATTTATATACTTAAAAAAACATTTTGGGGTTGGACTTGCTTTGTTCGGCAATCCGTATTTCATTTTCTATTTTAGCTAGTTTAATTGCTTTCTTGCATTCTTTATTTCCTGTAAGCCTGTTCTGTGCCTTCTGTTTTCAAAATTTTAAAAGCCTTTTTCTTTTTTTTCCATCTCCCTTTTTACCTGAGCATTAAGCCATGCAGGACTGGATCTAATTTTTTTACACTTGTTTAGAAATGTAATAGTTTAATATCCCTTTAAAAGTGGTCCACATCTGCTCAGTATCTTTACCTAGAAACAGTTCCCCCCAGTCTATGAGCAGGAGCGATTCCTTTAACAGCATAAAATTAGCTTTCCTAAAGTTAAAAGTTTTTGTTAAGCCAGTGCACTTTAGTTTTTTTGCAACCTATATAAAATGAAACTATATCATGGTCACTATTCCCTATATTAAATGACACTGTATCATGGTCACTATTCCCTATATTAAATGACACTGTATCATGGTCACTATTCCCTATATTAAATGACTAAATTACACTATATCATGGTCGCTATTCCCTATATTAAATGACACTATATCATGATCACTATTCCCTATATTAAATGACACTATATCATGGTCACTATTCCCTATATTAAATGACACTATATCATGGTCGCTATTCCCTATATTAAATGACACTATATCATGATCACTATTCCCTATATCTCACTTACACTTATATGTTTCTATTGGGTCTATACTGGATCTCAGTATTGACAATATTATCATTATTATAATACTTATTATTGACTGTCCCTGGATACACACCCTCTCTTCTCTGTACCATTATAAGTTCTATTGGTGTCAGTAGCTGATCTCATATTAATACAATTAGTATCATTATTAATATTATTAATTGTAACTGTCCTATACACCCTCTCTCTTCTCATGTAAATTTATAATGTTCTATTGGGGTCAGTAGCTGATCTCAGTATTATAAATTAATTATCATTATTAATTTTTGATTATTGTACTGTCGCTCTCATACACCTCTCCTCTCTTTCCACTGTAACCTTATATGTTCTATTGGGGTCAGTAGCTGATTCTAGTTATAAATTTATTATCATATTATTAATTAGTATAATTCATTGTAACTGTCCCTTATACACCCTCATCTTCTCAACTGTAACTTATCAATGTTCTAATTGGGTCATAAGCTGATCTCAGAGTATTATAAATTATTACTAATATTATTAGCATATATTATTGTAACGTCCCTTATACAACCCTCTCTTCTCATGTAACATAATAATGTTTTATTGGGGTCTTAGACTGATATCAGCATTATAATTTATTATCATTATTAATACATTATTGTACTGTCCCTTAACATACACCTTTCTTCTCACTGTAACGTTATAAGGATGTGCTTGGGATCATAGCTGATCTCAGTATTGTAAATTATTATCATTATTATATTATTATGTTTGTATTGTGCCCTTTATTACACACCCACACCCTCTCGTCTCATGTAATTAATAAATGTTCTATGGGGTCCATAGCTGATCTCAAAGTCATACAATAATTATCTTATTAATGATTATTATTGTAACTGGTCCGCTTAACACCCTCTCTCTGCACTCACTGTAACATGATAATGTTCTATTGGGGTCATAGCTGATCTCAGTATTATAAATTGTATATATTATATATTATTGGAACTGTCCCTTATACACCCCTCTTCTCACTGTAACATTATAATGTTCTATGGTGGGTCCCGTTAAAGCTGGATCTCAGTATTTACAATTATAATCATTATTATATTATTATGTAAAATGTCCCTTAATACACCCTCTCTTCTCACTGTAACATATAATGTTCATTGGGGTCATACTTATCTCAGTATATAAATTATTATCATTATTAATATTATATTGTCGTCCTTATACCACCCTCTCTTCTCAATGAAATTAATAATGTTCTATTGGGTATCGTAGCTGATCTCAGTATTATAAATTATTATCACTATTAATATTATTCTTGTACCTGCCCTTAACACCCTCTCTCTTCCTCACGTAAACATTATTACTGTTCTCGATATGGGTCCAGTAGCTGATCTCAGTATTATAAATATTATCTATTATAATATTATTAATATTGAAATATTTTGTCTGCCTTATACTACCCTCCTTTCTCACTGTAACATTATAATGGTCTATGGGGTCAGTTAGCTGATTCTCATATATATAAATTATTATCATTATATTATTATATAATTTGTAATGTCCTTATAACCCCAATCCCTCTCACTGTACACATATAATGTTCTATCTGTGGGTATTGCTCGGATCTCAGTATTATAAATAGATTATCATTATTAAATTATTTTGTAACTTGTCACTTATACAACCTTTTCTTACTGTAACATATAAGTTCTAATGTAGATCGTAGCTGATCTCAGTTTATAAATTATTAATCATTTTAATAATTATTCTGTGTAACTGTCCCTTATAATATCCTCTCTCTTCTCAGCGTACATTATAATTTCTATGGGGTCACTAGCTGAGCTCAGTTTATAATATTATGCATTTTCAATATTAATTGTATGAAACTGTCCTTATACACCCTCTCTCTCACTGTACACTTATAATGTTTCTATGTGGATCAGTAGCTGGATCTCAGTGTTATAATTATTTCATTTTAATATTTTATTGTAAACTGTCCCTTATACACCCTCTCTTCTCACCAGTACATTATAAGATCTCGATTGGTCGTAGCTGATCTCGTTGGTTAATAAGTAATTATCATTTTAGTAATTTATTATAGTGTAACTGTCCCTTATACACCCTCTTTCTTACTGTAAATTATAATGTTCTATTGGTCGTAGCTGATTCTCATTTTATAAATTATTATCATATATAAATAATATTATTGTAACTGTCCCTATATACACCCCGCTTCTCACTGTAACATTATAGTTTCTATTTGGGGTCAGTGCTTGATCTCAGTTATAATATTACATTATTAATATTATTATTGTAACTGTCCCTTATACAACCATAACCTCTTCTCACTGTAACTTATAAAGTTCTCTTGGGTCATAGCTGATATCAGTATTACATAAATTAGTTTCAGTTATTATATTATTAATATATTGTAACTGTCCCTTATACACCCTCTCTTCTCACTGTAAAACTATCAATGTTCGATTGGGGTCATGTAGCTGATCTCAGTATTATAAATTATTATCATTATTAATATTTTATGTAACTGTCCCTTAACACCCTCTCTTCTCACTGTACATTATAATGTTCTATTGGGTCAGTAGCTGAATCTCAGTAGTAAAAATTATTATCATTATAATATATTATTGTAACTGTCCCTTATACACCCTCTCTTCTCACTGTAACATTATAATGGTCTATTGGGGTCAGTGACTGATCGTCAGTATTATAAAGTATTATCATTATTAATATTATTATTGTAACTGTCACTTATACACCCTCTCTCTCAGGTAAATTATAATGTTCTATGGGGGGTCAGTACTGATCTCAGTATTATAAATATTATCTTATTATATTATTATTTTGTAACTGTCCCTTATACCCCCTCTCTTCTCACTGTACATATTATAATGTTCTATTGGGGTCAGTAGCTGATCTCATATTATAACATTATTATCATTAGTATTATATATAATTGTGTAACTGTCCCTTATAACCCTCTCTTCTCACTGTAACATTATAAGTTCTATTGGGTCAGTAGCTGATCTCAGTATTATAATTATTATATTATTATATTATTATTATTGTAAGGTCCCTTATAACCCCTCTCTCTCACTGTAAACTTAATGTTTCTATTGGGTCAGTAGCTGATCTCGTATTATAAAAATTATCATTATTAATATTATTATTGTAACTGTCCCTTATCCACCTTCTCTCTTCACTGTAACTTATAATGTTTCTATTGGTCAGTAGCTGATCTCAGTATTATAATTATTATCATTATTAATATTATTATTGTACTGTCCCTTACTACACCCTCTCTTCTCTCACTGTAACATTATAATGTTCTATGGGGTCAGTACTGATTGCAGTAGTATAAAAATTTATCTTATAATATTATTATTGTAACTTGCCCTTATCCACCCTCTCTTCTCACTACGTAACATTATAATGTTCTATTGGGTGTAGTACTGATCTCAGTATTAAAATATATCATTATTAATATTATTATTGTACACTGTCCCTTATACAACCCCTCTTCTCACTGTAACCATATAATGTTCTATTGGGTTCAGTAGCGGATCTCAGTATTTATAATAATTATCATTATTAATATATTAATTTAACTGTACCATTATACATACACCCTCTCTCTCACTGTAACTTTAATGTTCTATTGGGGCAGTAGCTGATCAGTATTATAAATTATTATCATTATTAATATTATTATTGTAACTGTCCCTTATTCCACCAACCCTCTCTTCTCACTGTAAATTAAATGTTCTATTGGGGTCAGTAGCTGATCTCAGTATTATAAATAATTATCCATTATTAATATATTATTGTAACTGTCCCTTATACACCCTCTCTTCTCACTGTAACTTATAATATTCTATATTGGGGTCATAGCTGATCTCAGTATTTAAATTATTTTATATTATTATTATAATATAATTATTGTAACTGTCCCTTATACACCTCTCTTCTCACTGTAACATTATAATGTTCTAGTGGGTCAGTACGTGATCTCAGTATATAAATTATATTATTATATTATAATATATTATTGATAACTGTCGCTTATAAACCCTCTCTTCTCACTGTAACCATTATAATGTTCTATTGGGGTCGTAGCTGATCTCAGTATATAAATATTATCATTATAATATTATTTGTAACTTCCCGTATACACCTTCTCTTCTTACTGTAACGTTATAATGTTCTATTAGTCATAGAGGATCTCAGTTACATTAAATTTTATCATTATTAATATTATATTGTACTGTCCCTTATACACCCTCTCTCACGTCACTTTAACATTAAATGTTCTATTGGGGTCATAGCTGATCTCGTATTATATAAATATATACTCATTATAATATTATTATTGTAACTTTCCCTATATACCACCCTCTCTTCTCACTGGAACATTATAATGTTCTATTGGGATCAGTTAGCTGATCTCAGTGTTATAAATTATTATCATTATTAATAATTTATTGGCAACTGTCCCTTATACACCCGCTTCTCTCACTGTAACATTATAAGTTCTATGGGATCAGTAGCTGATCTCATGTTGATAATTATCATTATTAATATTATTATTGTAACTGTCCCTTCATACACCCTCTCTTCTTACTGTAACATTATAATGTTCTATTGGGGTCAGTACTGATCTCATATTATAAATTAATTATCATTATTAATATTATTATTGTAACTGTCCCTTATACACCCTCTCTTCTCACTGGAACATTATAAGTTCTAGTTGGGGTCATAGCTGATCTCAGTATTATAATTATTATCATTTAATATTATTATTGTAACTGTCCCTTATACACCCTCTCTTCCACTGTACATTATAATGTTCTATTGGGGTCAGTACTGATATCAGTATTATAAATTATTATCATTATAATTATTATTGTAACTGTCCCTTATACACCTCTTCTCACGGAAGTTATATCTATTGGGTCAGTAGCTGCTCATATATAATATTATCATTATTAATATATTATTGTAACTGGCCTTATACACCTCTCTTCTCACTGTAACATTATATTCTATTGGGGTCAGTAGCTTATCTCAGCATTATAATATTATCATTATTAATATTATTATTGTAACGTCACCTCTATACACCCTCTCTTCTCACTGTAACATTATAATGTTTATTGGGGCCGGTAGCTGATCTCAGTATTATAAAGTTTATTACTCATTATTAATATTATTATTGTAACTGTCACTTATACCCACCCTCTTTCCACTGTACATTATAATGTTCTATTGGGCAGTAGCTGATCTCAGTATTATAAATTATTAGTATTATTATTAGTATATAATTATTGTAACTGTCCCTTATATACCCTCTCTTCTCACTGTAACATTATAATGATTCTATTGGGCAGTAGCTGATCTCAGTATTATAAAATATATCATTATTAATATTAGTATTGTTACTGTCCCTTATAACACCCTCTCTTCTCACTGAAACATTATAATGTTCTATTTGGGTCAGTAGCTGATCTCAGTATAATAAAATTATTATCATTATTAAGATTATATTGTAACTGTCCTTATACACCTTCTCTTCTCACTGTAACGTTATACTGTCTATTAGGATCAGTAGCTGATCTCAGTATTATAAATTATTATCATATAATTTATTATTGTAACGTCCCTTATACACCATCTCTCTTCTCATGTAACATTATAATGTTCTATGGGGGTCAGTAGCTGATCTCAGTATTATAAATATTATCCTTATTAATATTATTATTGTAACTTCCCTTATACACCCTCTCTTCTCACTGTAACATATAATGTTCTATTGGATCAGTAGCTGATCTCGGTGTTATATAAATTATCCTTATTATTATATTATTGTAACTTTCCCTTATACACCCTCTTTCTCACTGTAACATTATAATGTTTCTATTGGATCAGTAGCTGATCTCGGTGTTATAAATTATCATTATAATATATTATTGTAACTGTCCCTTATACACCCTCTCTTCTCACTGTCTAACATTATAATTTCTATTGGGGTCAGTAGTGCTATTCAGTATTATAAATTATTATCATTATTAATATATTATTGTAACTGTCCCTTATACACCCTCTCTTCTTCACTGTAACATTATAATTTCTATTGGGTCAGTAGCTGATCTCAGTATTATAAATTATTATCATTATTACTATATTATGTAACTGTCCCTTATACACCCTTCTTCTCACTGTAACATTATAATGTCTATTGGGGTCAGTAGCTGATCTCAGTATTATAATTTATATATCATTATAATCATTATTATGTGTAAATGTCCCTTATACACCCTCTCTTCTCACTGTAACATATAATATTCTATTGGGTCAGTAGCTGATCTCAGTATTATAAATATTATCATTATTAATATATTATTGTAACACTGTCCCTTATACACCCTCTCTTCTCACTGTAACTTTATAATGGTCTATTGGGGTTCAGTAGCTGATCTCAGTTTATAAATTATTATATCATTAATTAATATTATTATTGTAAACTGTCCTTATACACCCCTCTTTCTCATGTACATTATAATGTTCTATTGGGGTCAGTAGCTGATCTCAGTATTATAAATTATTATCATTATTAATATATTTATTGTAAACTGTCCCTTATACCACCCCTTTTCTTTCACTGCTAACATTATAATGTTCTATTGGGGTCAGTAGCTTATGCCAGCATTCTAAATTATTATCATTATTAATATTATTATTGTAACTGTCCCTTATACACCTCTCTCTCTCACTGTAACATTATAATGTTTCTATTGGGCAGTTGCTGATCTCAGTATTATAAATTATTATCATTATTAATATATTATAAGAAATATCCAGACCCCATGTTTTTGAACCTCTCATTTAAGTAATTTTTTCCAGAGCGATCAGTCTCTGAGCGATTTTGCTTTCAAAAGGATTTTCTTGTTTTCAAAGGGATTTTTCTGTTTTAACGAGACGAAGAGAGAAGGTTGATTTTCTAAGAAACAAAAGCGTTTAGAACAAGAAAGCGTTTTAAGAACAACACTGCATATTTGCGCGTTCAGCCTAGTGTCTCTGTGGTATTGCTGTTTAGTATGGAAAGTTTGTGTGGGGCTTGCGAATGTCATCCTGCTGCATGTATGGGATACTTGGAGCAGCCGCCCCAGGGGACTATGTATGTGTCAGATGTGAGTGGGTTGCCCATTGGAACTTGAGGTCCAAAATTAAGGGGTAAACTTGCAGCATGGGAGGGCTTGGCAAACTCGCCCGGGGAATGCAAGTACTGCCAGGGGCAGTAAACTGGAGGGTGAGATGGGGCAGATAAGGTGATAAAGGAAATCTAGATTGTGTAATGGTCACCAGGGAAAGTAGGGGACGGAAGGAAGTAGGGACTCTTATTACCAAGCTGGTCGAGTCCCAACAGATTTGCCATTTTAAGGTGAAGATGTGGGAGGACGATGGTCGGACGCAGCATGTATGGAGCGGGCCCCTTTCCCTTGAGCACCCAGGGATGCTCCTCTTCAATAGAAGGGAGGGAGAAATGGGGGGTAGGAAGGATAGGCCAGGTGGTAGTGGTAGGGGCGACTCGCATTGCTAGAAGGGTAGATGAGGTTATCTGTCGCCAGGACCTGCATACCGACAGGTTGTTTGTCTGCCTGGTGCTAGGGTCGACATGTTGGTGGATCGTGTAGGACAGATAATTGGTGGTGGTTCTGGAGTGACCCGGCAAGTTGTTCAACATTGTGGCCAATGACAAATTAGAGGTAGAGGTGAGGTCCTTAAATATGATTCTGAACATTAGGGGCCAGTCAAAACAAGGACCTCCATTGGTAGTGATTAAGAAAATACGCGAGCCACGTACTACGCTGGGGAGAGAATCGGGAGCTCAGTGAGTATAAACGGGGCTAGAGAGGGGTGTAAGGTAATGGGTTTTGGGCAGTTCGTTATGGGGGATTATAACTACCCTTACATAGACTTGGAATAAGTGGAACTCCAGCACCTCTAAAGGTAATAAGTTCGTAAACATTCCATAGATGAGCATTTTCTTCACAGTTGGAGACTACTGACAGATTGTTGGATCTGGGATGTTATCGAGCCATTGGAATGAAGTATGGAGTTATTGGGATGTGACCTATTATAACTGAGTCATTTAATATAGGGAATGAGGATAGAAGTAATGGGTTTAACTAGGGAAATAGTGACCATGATATAGTGTCATTTTAAATATAGGGAAGATCATATATTTTCATTAGGACTGGACATTGTTCATTTACTATAGGGAATGATGACATGATAGGTGTTCATTTAATATAGGGAATAGTGACCATGCTATATGTATAGTGAGAGTGGACCTGTATGGCATTTAATATAGGAATAGTGCCATGATATAGTGTCATTTAAATATAGAAATAGTATCATGATATAGTGTCATTTACGATATAGAACAGGGACCATGATATAGGTCAGTATATGTGTCCCAATGTGTCATTTAATATAGGAAGGACAGAGCTTGACTCATTTATAATGGTAAGTACAGGTAGGCATTGAATTAGGGAATAGTGACCATGATACAGTGTATTTAAATATAGGAATAGTGACCATGTATAGTGATTGTATATGGAATTGATCATGATATGTGAGAATATAGGGAAATGACTATCATTTAATATAGGTTATCAATAAAATAAATAAACCTGTAGAGGATAGATTAATAGTGACGAGGCCATGATTGTGTATTTAATATGGGAATAGCTGACATGATTTATAGTGTCCATTTTAATATAGGACATAGTGATCATGAGTTATAGTGGTCATTTAATAAGGGAATAGCCGACCATGATATAGTGTCATTTAATATAATAGGGAATAGTGATCCATGATATATAGTGTATTTAAGATTAGGGAATAGTGACCATGATATAGTGTCATTTAAGTATAGGGAATAGTGATCATGATATAGTGTCATTTAATATAGGGAAGAGCGGACATGATTATAGTGTCATTTACCACCGAACGGGGTTGAGATATCCTTAGCTACTCTTGTCTGCTGTATAAATTGTAACATTGTATCTAGTACGGAGCGTGAACTTGGATACGATGTTACAAATGAACTGAATGCGTTAGATCTGCTCTCCTTGTTTCTGCTGTAATTGTAACGTTGTATCTAGTACGGAGCCTGAACTTGATACAATGTTACAAATGAACCGAATGTGTTAGATTCTGCTCTCCTTGTTCTGCTGTAATTTGTAACATTGTATCTAGTATGGGAGCCTGAACTTGGATACAATGTTACAAATGAGCGAATGTGTTAGATCTGATCTCCTTGTTCTGCTGTAATTTGTAACATTGTATCTAGTACGGAGCCTGACCTTGGATACAATGTTACAAATGAACCGAATGTGTTAGATCTGCTCTCCTTGTTTCTGCTGTAATTTGTAACGTTGTATCTAGTACGGAGCCTGACCTTGGATACATGTTACAATGACCGCGATCTGCTCTCCTTGTTCTGCTGTAATTTGTAACATTGTATCTAGTACGGAGCGTGAACTTGGATACGATGTTACAAATGAACTGAATGCGTTAGATCTGCTCTCCTTGTTCTGCTGTAAATTGTAACGTTGTATCTAGTACGGAGCCTGAACTTGGATACAATGTTACAAATGAATAACACAGCAAGGAAAAAGCTTGAAAGGGTTGATTGTAAGGAAGGAACGGGGGGATTTATAACAGGGATTGCCGATTCCTATGGGCCTCCAGAGTTTTCAAACTACAAAACTGCTGTTGGTTAAAGTGAGAGTTATACCTTTAGAACATCTGCCGGGCACAGAAAAGAAATGTTCTCTTAGGGTACTAATAATCAGGGCTAATACACTACATACAGTGTAAAAAAGGGGATTTCGCCCCAGCGTAGGGTTTCCTGACCATATAAAAACATGAGGCTGAGTACTTTTATACAGGCCAGGGAACTCCAAGGGAAGTCATCTCTGATATTATTCTGTAGGTAGCGTATTATTCCATATCATACATGAGGGCACACAACCAACCAAATCACTCACTCATTCTACTCTCTGTATTCTAACCCCTCCTATTACCCCCATCAGTATCTAACCCTCCTCCTATCACCCCCCTTCCTGATCTGGAACACATTTTACAGTTACTACGTGATGCGCCTGAATGACGGTAATAAGGATCCTCTATTGGAGTCAGGTGCTGATTCAGGATTATAAATTATTATCATTATCAATATTATTATTGTAAAACGGTCCCTTATTACACCCTCTCTTCTCACTGTAACATTATTGTTCTATTGGGTCAGTAGGCGTGATTCTCAGTAGTATAAAGTATTATATTAATATATTATTGTTAACTGTCCCTTATTACACCCGCTCTTCTCCCGTAACATTTTATTAATTTTCTATTGGGTTCAGTACGATGGTATCAGTATTTATAAATTATTTATTTCATTATTAATATTATTATTATATAAAACGTCCCTTATACACCCTCTATTCTTCACTGTAACATTATAATGTTCTATTGGGGTAAGTAGTGACTCCAGTATTATAAATATTATCATTTTAGATTATTATGTGTAAAAACTGTACCTTATTACAACCCTCTTCTTCTCACTGTAACATTTTAATGTTCGTAATTGGGGGTCAGTAGCTGATCTCAGTATTATAAATTATTATCATTATTCATATATTATTGTAAATGTCCCTTATACACCCTCTCTTCCACTGTAACATTATAAAGGTTCTATTGGGCGTCAGTAGTGATCTCCAGTATTATAAATTATTCTATTTATAATTTTATTATTGTAAACTGTCCCTTATACACCTCTCTTCTCACTTTGTAACATTATAATGTTCTTATGAGGTCCCAGTAGCTGTGATTCTCAGTATTATTAAATTATATCAGTCTTTACTATTATTATTGTACTGTCCCGTATACACCATCTCTTCCACTGTAACATTATAATGTTGTATTGGGGTCAGTAGCTGATCTCAGGTATTATAAATTATTATCATTAGTGATATTATTATTGTACACTGTCCCTTATACACCCCTCTTCTTAACGGAACATATAATGTTCTATTGGGGTCAGTAGCTGATTCAGTATTATAAATTATATTCCTTTTAATATATTATTGTAATTGTCCCTGATACACCCTCTCTTTCTTAACGTAATATCTATAATGTTCTCATTGGGGGTCAGTAAGCTGATCTCAGTATTATAATTATTATTATTATTATTGTAAACTTGTCCCCTATACACACTCTCTTCTCCTGTAACCATATACTGTCTATTGGGGTCATGAGCTGATCTCAGTATTAGTAAAATTATTATTATTATATTGTTAAAAGGGTACATTATACACACTTCTCTCTCACTGTTTGTAACATTATTAAGGTTCCTATTGGGGTACAGTAGCTGATCTCATTGTTTATAAATTCTTATTCATTATTAATCTTATTATTGTAAATGTCCCTTATTACCCCCTCTCTTCTCACTGTAACATTAAATGTTCTATTGGGGTCCAGTAGCTGATTCAGTAGTATTATAAATTATTACCATTCTTAATAGGATATTGTAACAGTCCCTATACACCCTCTCTTCTCACTGAAACATTAATAATGTTGCTAATTGTGGTCAGTAGCTGATCTCAGTATTATAAATTATTATCATTATTAATATTATTATTGTAACTGTCCACTTATACACGCTTCTCTTCTCACTGTAAACATTATCATGTTCTCTTGGGGTCAGTAGCATGATCTCATATTATAAATTATTTATCATATTAAATTATTATTGAAAAAAATGTTTTGGCGTTTAACACACTCTCTTCTCACTGAACCATTATAATGTTATTTTAAATTGTGGTCGTAGCTGATCTCAGTATTATAAATATTCATTAATATATATTGTAAAAACTTTCCCTGATAAACCCTCTCTTCTCACTGTAACATGATAATGTTCTACTGGGGGTTAAGTAGAAGCTGATCTCAGTATATTAACTTATTATCATTATTTCCCCCAAATATTATTATTGTAACGTCCCTTATACACTCTCTTTTCTACGTCAACAATTTATAATGTTCTATTGGGGTCGGTAGCTTGATTCCAGTATTTTATAAAATTATTCTCATTGTAATATTATTATTGTAACATGTCCCTTATATATCCTCTTCCTCACTGGAACATTATAATGTTCTATTGGGGTCAGTTAGCTGATCTCAGTATTATAAATTATATCATATCTAATAATTAGTATTTTGAAACTGTTCCCTTATATCCGCTCTTCTCACTGTAACATTATATGTTCTATTGGGGTCAGTAGCTGATCTCAGTTAATAAATTTATTTATCATTATTAAATATTATTATGGTAACTGTACCTTCTACACCCTCTATTCCTCACGGTCAACATTATAATGTTCTATTGGGGTCAGTAGGCTGATCTCAGTATTATAAATTATATCATTGTTAATATTATTATTGTAACTGGCTCCCTATACACTCTCTTTTCTCACTGGTAAAATTATAAAGTTCTATGGGGTCGGTAGCTGATTCAGTATTATCAATTATTATCTAGTTAATATTATTATTGTACAACTGTCCCTTAACACCTCTCTCTCTCACGAACATTATAATGTTCTATTGGGGTCAGGTAGCTGATCTCAGTATTATAAATTATTACATTATTAATTATTATTATTGTAAACTGTCCCTTATACACCTCTTCTCACTGAACTTATATGTTCTATGGGGGTCAGTAGGCTGATCTCAGTATTATAAATTATTTGCATTATTATTCTTATTATTATTGTAACTGTCCATTATACACCCTCTCTTCTCACTGTAACATTGAATGTTCTATTGGGGTCAGTAGCTGATATCAGTATTATAAATTATGATCATTATAATATTATTATTGTAAACTGTCACTCTATACACCTCTCTTCTCACTGCTATTGTAACATATAATGTTTATTGGGTCAGTACGCTGATCTCGTATTATAAAATTATTATCATATTAATATTATTATTGCAGAACTGTCCCTTATACACCCTCTATTCCACTGAAACCATTATAATGTTCTATTGGGGTCAGTTAGCTGATTCAGTATTATAACATAGTATCATTATTGAATAGGATTATGTGAAATGTCCCTATACACCCTCTCTTCTCAATGTAATATTATAATGTTCTAGGGGGTCAGTAGCTGATCGCAGGATAAAAATAATATCCTTATTAATTTTAGTATTGTAAAACTGTCCCTATACAACCCTCTCTTCTCACTGAAAATTTTATAATGTTCTATTGGGGTCAGTAGCTGATCTCAGTATTATAAATTATTATTATTATTATTATTAGTAATATAATATTGTAAAACTGTCCTGAGATACCATCTCTTCTCACTGTAACCTTATAAGTGCTATTGGGTCAGTAGCTGATCTCAGTTTATAAATTATTATGATTATTATTATTAAGTAATTATTGTAACTGTCCCTATATCCCTTCTTCTTCCCTGTAACATTTATAATGTTCGATTGGGGTCAGTAGCTGATCTCAGTATTATAAAAATATTATCATTATTAATTATATTATTGTAACTGTCCCTTATACACCTTCTATTCTCACTGTAAAAAAAAAAAAAAACGTTTATAATGTTCTATTAGGATCAGTAGCTGATCTCAGTATATAAATTATTATCATTATTAATTTATTATTGTTACTGTCCCTTAAACCCTCTTTCTCACTGTAACTTATAATGTTCTATGGGGGTCAGTTAGCTGATCTCAGTATATAAATAATTATGCTTATTAAATTATTATTGGAACGGTTCCCTTATACACCCTCTCTTCTCACTGTGTAACATTATAATGTTCTATTTGGGGTCAGTAGCTGGCAATACATATTATTAAATTATTATCATATTATATTATTATGGTAACTGTCCTTATACACCCTCTCTTCTTCACTGTAACATTATAATGTTCTATTGGGTCAGTAGCTGATCTCAGTATTACTAATTATTATCATATTTAATATATTATGTACACGTCCCCCCTATACACCCTTTTCTCACTGTAACATTATAATGTTATATTGGGGTCAGAGCTATCTCAGTATTATTAAAATTATTATATTATAATCTTATTATGGTAAATGTCCCTTAACCCCCTCTCTTACAATTTGTAAGATATAATGTTCTCATGGGTGGTCAGTGCTGAATCTCAGTATTTATAAATAATTATCCTTATTAATTTATTATTGTAACCTGTCCCTTAACACCCTCTCTCTCACTTTGTAACCTTATATGTTATATTGGGGGTCAGTAGCTGATCTCAGTTTTAAATTTTTATATTATTTATATTAATATAACTTATTGTAAACTGTCCCTTATATACACTCTCTTCTCACTTGTAACATTATAATGTTCCTATTGGGGTCCCCCAGTAAGCTGATCTAAGTATTATAAAGTATTATTATTTTATTATTATTAATATAATTTATTGTAAAACTGTCCTTTATATACCCTCTTTCTCACTGCTTAACATTATAATGTTCATTGGGGTCAGTAGCTGATATTCAGTATTCTAAATATTACATTATTAATAGTATATTGTAACTGTCCTTATACACCTTCTCTTCTTACTGTAACGTTATAATGTTCTATTAGGACAGTAGCTGATTCAGTATTATAAATTATTATCACTTATTATATATGATTGTTACTGTCCTATAACACCATCTCGTCTGATCTGCTCTCCTTGTTCTGCTGTAATTTGTAACATTGTATCTAGTACGGAGCCTGAACTTGGATACGATGTTACAAATGAACTGAATGTGTTAGATCTGCTCTCCTTGTTCTGCTGTAATTTGTAACATTGTATCTAGTATGGAGCCTGAACTTGGATACGATGTTACAAATTACAGCAGAACAAGGAGAGCAGATCTAACACATTCAGTTCATTTGTAACATTGTAATCTCGTACGGAGCCTGAACGTGGATACAATGTTACAATGGAACCGAATGGGGGGTTAGATCTCTGCTCTCCTTTGTTCTGCTGTAATTTGTAACATTGTATCTAGTATGGAGCCTGAACTTGGATACAATGTTACAAATGAGCCGAATGTGTTAGATCTGATCTCCTTGTTCTGCTGTAATTTGTAACATTGTATCTAGTACGGAGCCTCAGGCTCCGTCTTAGATAACAATGTTACAAAATTACAGCAGAACAAGGAGATCAGGAATCTAACCAATTAGGCTCATGTGGAACATTGTATCCAAAGTTCAGGCTTCCCCCATACTAGAGTACAATGTTACAAATTACAGCAAACAAGGACGAGCAGATCTAACACATTCGGTTATTTGTAAACATGTATCCAAGTTCAGGCTCGTTACTAGATACAACGTTACACTTACAGCAGAAACAAGGAGAGCAGATCTAACGCATTCAGTTCATTTGTAACATCGTCTCCAAGTTTCACGCTCCGTAATAGATACAATGTTACAAATTACAGCAGAACAAGGAGAGCAGATCTTAAAACATTCGGTTCATTTGTAACATCGTATCCAAGATCAGGCTCCGTACTAGATACCATGTTACACAATTACAGCAGAAAAGGAGAGAAGATTCTAAACAAATTCAGTTCATTTGCAACATCGTTATTTCCAAGTTCAGGCTATGTACTAGATACAATGGTTACCAAATTACAGCAGAACAAAGGAGAGCAGAGATCTAACCCCCCATTCGGTTCCATTGTAACATTGTATCCACGTTCAGGCTCCGTACGAGATTACAATGTTACAAATACAGAAGAAAAAAGGAGAGCGATTCTAACACATTCAGTTCATTTGTAAAACATTGTATCCAAGTTCAGGCTCTGTTACTAGATACAATGTTACAACAATACAGCAGGAACAGGAAGATCAGATCGTACACATTCAGTCATTGTAACATTGTATCCAAGTTCAGGCTCTGTATAGATTACAAGTTACCAAATTACAGCAGAAACACAAGGAGAGCAGATTAACACAGCAAGGAAAAAGCTTGAAAGGGTTGATTGTAAGGAAGGAACGGGGGGATTTATAACAGGGATTGCCGATTCCTATGGGCCTCCAGAGTTTTCAAACTACAAAACTGCTGTTGGTTAAAGTGAGAGTTATACCTTTAGAACATCTGCCGGGCACAGAAAAGAAATGTTCTCTTAGGGTACTAATAATCAGGGCTAATACACTACATACAGTGTAAAAAAGGGGATTTCGCCCCAGCGTAGGGTTTCCTGACCATATAAAAACATGAGGCTGAGTACTTTTATACAGGCCAGGGAACTCCAAGGGAAGTCATCTCTGATATTATTCTGTAGGTAGCGTATTATTCCATATCATACATGAGGGCACACAACCAACCAAATCACTCACTCATTCTACTCTCTGTATTCTAACCCCTCCTATTACCCCCATCAGTATCTAACCCTCCTCCTATCACCCCCCTTCCTGATCTGGAACACATTTTACAGTTACTACGTGATGCGCCTGAATGACGGTAATAAGGATCCTCTATTGGAGTCAGGTGCTGATTCAGGATTATAAATTATTATCATTATCAATATTATTATTGTAAAACGGTCCCTTATTACACCCTCTCTTCTCACTGTAACATTATTGTTCTATTGGGTCAGTAGGCGTGATTCTCAGTAGTATAAAGTATTATATTAATATATTATTGTTAACTGTCCCTTATTACACCCGCTCTTCTCCCGTAACATTTTATTAATTTTCTATTGGGTTCAGTACGATGGTATCAGTATTTATAAATTATTTATTTCATTATTAATATTATTATTATATAAAACGTCCCTTATACACCCTCTATTCTTCACTGTAACATTATAATGTTCTATTGGGGTAAGTAGTGACTCCAGTATTATAAATATTATCATTTTAGATTATTATGTGTAAAAACTGTACCTTATTACAACCCTCTTCTTCTCACTGTAACATTTTAATGTTCGTAATTGGGGGTCAGTAGCTGATCTCAGTATTATAAATTATTATCATTATTCATATATTATTGTAAATGTCCCTTATACACCCTCTCTTCCACTGTAACATTATAAAGGTTCTATTGGGCGTCAGTAGTGATCTCCAGTATTATAAATTATTCTATTTATAATTTTATTATTGTAAACTGTCCCTTATACACCTCTCTTCTCACTTTGTAACATTATAATGTTCTTATGAGGTCCCAGTAGCTGTGATTCTCAGTATTATTAAATTATATCAGTCTTTACTATTATTATTGTACTGTCCCGTATACACCATCTCTTCCACTGTAACATTATAATGTTGTATTGGGGTCAGTAGCTGATCTCAGGTATTATAAATTATTATCATTAGTGATATTATTATTGTACACTGTCCCTTATACACCCCTCTTCTTAACGGAACATATAATGTTCTATTGGGGTCAGTAGCTGATTCAGTATTATAAATTATATTCCTTTTAATATATTATTGTAATTGTCCCTGATACACCCTCTCTTTCTTAACGTAATATCTATAATGTTCTCATTGGGGGTCAGTAAGCTGATCTCAGTATTATAATTATTATTATTATTATTGTAAACTTGTCCCCTATACACACTCTCTTCTCCTGTAACCATATACTGTCTATTGGGGTCATGAGCTGATCTCAGTATTAGTAAAATTATTATTATTATATTGTTAAAAGGGTACATTATACACACTTCTCTCTCACTGTTTGTAACATTATTAAGGTTCCTATTGGGGTACAGTAGCTGATCTCATTGTTTATAAATTCTTATTCATTATTAATCTTATTATTGTAAATGTCCCTTATTACCCCCTCTCTTCTCACTGTAACATTAAATGTTCTATTGGGGTCCAGTAGCTGATTCAGTAGTATTATAAATTATTACCATTCTTAATAGGATATTGTAACAGTCCCTATACACCCTCTCTTCTCACTGAAACATTAATAATGTTGCTAATTGTGGTCAGTAGCTGATCTCAGTATTATAAATTATTATCATTATTAATATTATTATTGTAACTGTCCACTTATACACGCTTCTCTTCTCACTGTAAACATTATCATGTTCTCTTGGGGTCAGTAGCATGATCTCATATTATAAATTATTTATCATATTAAATTATTATTGAAAAAAATGTTTTGGCGTTTAACACACTCTCTTCTCACTGAACCATTATAATGTTATTTTAAATTGTGGTCGTAGCTGATCTCAGTATTATAAATATTCATTAATATATATTGTAAAAACTTTCCCTGATAAACCCTCTCTTCTCACTGTAACATGATAATGTTCTACTGGGGGTTAAGTAGAAGCTGATCTCAGTATATTAACTTATTATCATTATTTCCCCCAAATATTATTATTGTAACGTCCCTTATACACTCTCTTTTCTACGTCAACAATTTATAATGTTCTATTGGGGTCGGTAGCTTGATTCCAGTATTTTATAAAATTATTCTCATTGTAATATTATTATTGTAACATGTCCCTTATATATCCTCTTCCTCACTGGAACATTATAATGTTCTATTGGGGTCAGTTAGCTGATCTCAGTATTATAAATTATATCATATCTAATAATTAGTATTTTGAAACTGTTCCCTTATATCCGCTCTTCTCACTGTAACATTATATGTTCTATTGGGGTCAGTAGCTGATCTCAGTTAATAAATTTATTTATCATTATTAAATATTATTATGGTAACTGTACCTTCTACACCCTCTATTCCTCACGGTCAACATTATAATGTTCTATTGGGGTCAGTAGGCTGATCTCAGTATTATAAATTATATCATTGTTAATATTATTATTGTAACTGGCTCCCTATACACTCTCTTTTCTCACTGGTAAAATTATAAAGTTCTATGGGGTCGGTAGCTGATTCAGTATTATCAATTATTATCTAGTTAATATTATTATTGTACAACTGTCCCTTAACACCTCTCTCTCTCACGAACATTATAATGTTCTATTGGGGTCAGGTAGCTGATCTCAGTATTATAAATTATTACATTATTAATTATTATTATTGTAAACTGTCCCTTATACACCTCTTCTCACTGAACTTATATGTTCTATGGGGGTCAGTAGGCTGATCTCAGTATTATAAATTATTTGCATTATTATTCTTATTATTATTGTAACTGTCCATTATACACCCTCTCTTCTCACTGTAACATTGAATGTTCTATTGGGGTCAGTAGCTGATATCAGTATTATAAATTATGATCATTATAATATTATTATTGTAAACTGTCACTCTATACACCTCTCTTCTCACTGCTATTGTAACATATAATGTTTATTGGGTCAGTACGCTGATCTCGTATTATAAAATTATTATCATATTAATATTATTATTGCAGAACTGTCCCTTATACACCCTCTATTCCACTGAAACCATTATAATGTTCTATTGGGGTCAGTTAGCTGATTCAGTATTATAACATAGTATCATTATTGAATAGGATTATGTGAAATGTCCCTATACACCCTCTCTTCTCAATGTAATATTATAATGTTCTAGGGGGTCAGTAGCTGATCGCAGGATAAAAATAATATCCTTATTAATTTTAGTATTGTAAAACTGTCCCTATACAACCCTCTCTTCTCACTGAAAATTTTATAATGTTCTATTGGGGTCAGTAGCTGATCTCAGTATTATAAATTATTATTATTATTATTATTAGTAATATAATATTGTAAAACTGTCCTGAGATACCATCTCTTCTCACTGTAACCTTATAAGTGCTATTGGGTCAGTAGCTGATCTCAGTTTATAAATTATTATGATTATTATTATTAAGTAATTATTGTAACTGTCCCTATATCCCTTCTTCTTCCCTGTAACATTTATAATGTTCGATTGGGGTCAGTAGCTGATCTCAGTATTATAAAAATATTATCATTATTAATTATATTATTGTAACTGTCCCTTATACACCTTCTATTCTCACTGTAAAAAAAAAAAAAAACGTTTATAATGTTCTATTAGGATCAGTAGCTGATCTCAGTATATAAATTATTATCATTATTAATTTATTATTGTTACTGTCCCTTAAACCCTCTTTCTCACTGTAACTTATAATGTTCTATGGGGGTCAGTTAGCTGATCTCAGTATATAAATAATTATGCTTATTAAATTATTATTGGAACGGTTCCCTTATACACCCTCTCTTCTCACTGTGTAACATTATAATGTTCTATTTGGGGTCAGTAGCTGGCAATACATATTATTAAATTATTATCATATTATATTATTATGGTAACTGTCCTTATACACCCTCTCTTCTTCACTGTAACATTATAATGTTCTATTGGGTCAGTAGCTGATCTCAGTATTACTAATTATTATCATATTTAATATATTATGTACACGTCCCCCCTATACACCCTTTTCTCACTGTAACATTATAATGTTATATTGGGGTCAGAGCTATCTCAGTATTATTAAAATTATTATATTATAATCTTATTATGGTAAATGTCCCTTAACCCCCTCTCTTACAATTTGTAAGATATAATGTTCTCATGGGTGGTCAGTGCTGAATCTCAGTATTTATAAATAATTATCCTTATTAATTTATTATTGTAACCTGTCCCTTAACACCCTCTCTCTCACTTTGTAACCTTATATGTTATATTGGGGGTCAGTAGCTGATCTCAGTTTTAAATTTTTATATTATTTATATTAATATAACTTATTGTAAACTGTCCCTTATATACACTCTCTTCTCACTTGTAACATTATAATGTTCCTATTGGGGTCCCCCAGTAAGCTGATCTAAGTATTATAAAGTATTATTATTTTATTATTATTAATATAATTTATTGTAAAACTGTCCTTTATATACCCTCTTTCTCACTGCTTAACATTATAATGTTCATTGGGGTCAGTAGCTGATATTCAGTATTCTAAATATTACATTATTAATAGTATATTGTAACTGTCCTTATACACCTTCTCTTCTTACTGTAACGTTATAATGTTCTATTAGGACAGTAGCTGATTCAGTATTATAAATTATTATCACTTATTATATATGATTGTTACTGTCCTATAACACCATCTCGTCTACCGAATGTGTTAGATCTGCTCTCCTTGTTCTGCTGTAATTTGTAACGTTGTATCTAGTACGGAGCCTGAACTTGGATACGATGTTACAAATGAACCGAATGTGTACGATCTGTTCTCCTTGTTCTGCTGTAATTTGTAACATTGGTTTCATTGTAACACGTACCAAGTTCAGGCTCCGTACTAGATACAACGTTACCAAATTTACAGCAGAACAAGGAGAGGCAGATCCTAACCATTCGGTTCATTTGTAACATTGTATCCAAGTTTCAGGCTCCGTCTTAGATAACAATGTTACAAAATTACAGCAGAACAAGGAGATCAGGAATCTAACCAATTAGGCTCATGTGGAACATTGTATCCAAAGTTCAGGCTTCCCCCATACTAGAGTACAATGTTACAAATTACAGCAAACAAGGACGAGCAGATCTAACACATTCGGTTATTTGTAAACATGTATCCAAGTTCAGGCTCGTTACTAGATACAACGTTACACTTACAGCAGAAACAAGGAGAGCAGATCTAACGCATTCAGTTCATTTGTAACATCGTCTCCAAGTTTCACGCTCCGTAATAGATACAATGTTACAAATTACAGCAGAACAAGGAGAGCAGATCTTAAAACATTCGGTTCATTTGTAACATCGTATCCAAGATCAGGCTCCGTACTAGATACCATGTTACACAATTACAGCAGAAAAGGAGAGAAGATTCTAAACAAATTCAGTTCATTTGCAACATCGTTATTTCCAAGTTCAGGCTATGTACTAGATACAATGGTTACCAAATTACAGCAGAACAAAGGAGAGCAGAGATCTAACCCCCCATTCGGTTCCATTGTAACATTGTATCCACGTTCAGGCTCCGTACGAGATTACAATGTTACAAATACAGAAGAAAAAAGGAGAGCGATTCTAACACATTCAGTTCATTTGTAAAACATTGTATCCAAGTTCAGGCTCTGTTACTAGATACAATGTTACAACAATACAGCAGGAACAGGAAGATCAGATCGTACACATTCAGTCATTGTAACATTGTATCCAAGTTCAGGCTCTGTATAGATTACAAGTTACCAAATTACAGCAGAAACACAAGGAGAGCAGATTAACACAGCAAGGAAAAAGCTTGAAAGGGTTGATTGTAAGGAAGGAACGGGGGGATTTATAACAGGGATTGCCGATTCCTATGGGCCTCCAGAGTTTTCAAACTACAAAACTGCTGTTGGTTAAAGTGAGAGTTATACCTTTAGAACATCTGCCGGGCACAGAAAAGAAATGTTCTCTTAGGGTACTAATAATCAGGGCTAATACACTACATACAGTGTAAAAAAGGGGATTTCGCCCCAGCGTAGGGTTTCCTGACCATATAAAAACATGAGGCTGAGTACTTTTATACAGGCCAGGGAACTCCAAGGGAAGTCATCTCTGATATTATTCTGTAGGTAGCGTATTATTCCATATCATACATGAGGGCACACAACCAACCAAATCACTCACTCATTCTACTCTCTGTATTCTAACCCCTCCTATTACCCCCATCAGTATCTAACCCTCCTCCTATCACCCCCCTTCCTGATCTGGAACACATTTTACAGTTACTACGTGATGCGCCTGAATGACGGTAATAAGGATCCTCTATTGGAGTCAGGTGCTGATTCAGGATTATAAATTATTATCATTATCAATATTATTATTGTAAAACGGTCCCTTATTACACCCTCTCTTCTCACTGTAACATTATTGTTCTATTGGGTCAGTAGGCGTGATTCTCAGTAGTATAAAGTATTATATTAATATATTATTGTTAACTGTCCCTTATTACACCCGCTCTTCTCCCGTAACATTTTATTAATTTTCTATTGGGTTCAGTACGATGGTATCAGTATTTATAAATTATTTATTTCATTATTAATATTATTATTATATAAAACGTCCCTTATACACCCTCTATTCTTCACTGTAACATTATAATGTTCTATTGGGGTAAGTAGTGACTCCAGTATTATAAATATTATCATTTTAGATTATTATGTGTAAAAACTGTACCTTATTACAACCCTCTTCTTCTCACTGTAACATTTTAATGTTCGTAATTGGGGGTCAGTAGCTGATCTCAGTATTATAAATTATTATCATTATTCATATATTATTGTAAATGTCCCTTATACACCCTCTCTTCCACTGTAACATTATAAAGGTTCTATTGGGCGTCAGTAGTGATCTCCAGTATTATAAATTATTCTATTTATAATTTTATTATTGTAAACTGTCCCTTATACACCTCTCTTCTCACTTTGTAACATTATAATGTTCTTATGAGGTCCCAGTAGCTGTGATTCTCAGTATTATTAAATTATATCAGTCTTTACTATTATTATTGTACTGTCCCGTATACACCATCTCTTCCACTGTAACATTATAATGTTGTATTGGGGTCAGTAGCTGATCTCAGGTATTATAAATTATTATCATTAGTGATATTATTATTGTACACTGTCCCTTATACACCCCTCTTCTTAACGGAACATATAATGTTCTATTGGGGTCAGTAGCTGATTCAGTATTATAAATTATATTCCTTTTAATATATTATTGTAATTGTCCCTGATACACCCTCTCTTTCTTAACGTAATATCTATAATGTTCTCATTGGGGGTCAGTAAGCTGATCTCAGTATTATAATTATTATTATTATTATTGTAAACTTGTCCCCTATACACACTCTCTTCTCCTGTAACCATATACTGTCTATTGGGGTCATGAGCTGATCTCAGTATTAGTAAAATTATTATTATTATATTGTTAAAAGGGTACATTATACACACTTCTCTCTCACTGTTTGTAACATTATTAAGGTTCCTATTGGGGTACAGTAGCTGATCTCATTGTTTATAAATTCTTATTCATTATTAATCTTATTATTGTAAATGTCCCTTATTACCCCCTCTCTTCTCACTGTAACATTAAATGTTCTATTGGGGTCCAGTAGCTGATTCAGTAGTATTATAAATTATTACCATTCTTAATAGGATATTGTAACAGTCCCTATACACCCTCTCTTCTCACTGAAACATTAATAATGTTGCTAATTGTGGTCAGTAGCTGATCTCAGTATTATAAATTATTATCATTATTAATATTATTATTGTAACTGTCCACTTATACACGCTTCTCTTCTCACTGTAAACATTATCATGTTCTCTTGGGGTCAGTAGCATGATCTCATATTATAAATTATTTATCATATTAAATTATTATTGAAAAAAATGTTTTGGCGTTTAACACACTCTCTTCTCACTGAACCATTATAATGTTATTTTAAATTGTGGTCGTAGCTGATCTCAGTATTATAAATATTCATTAATATATATTGTAAAAACTTTCCCTGATAAACCCTCTCTTCTCACTGTAACATGATAATGTTCTACTGGGGGTTAAGTAGAAGCTGATCTCAGTATATTAACTTATTATCATTATTTCCCCCAAATATTATTATTGTAACGTCCCTTATACACTCTCTTTTCTACGTCAACAATTTATAATGTTCTATTGGGGTCGGTAGCTTGATTCCAGTATTTTATAAAATTATTCTCATTGTAATATTATTATTGTAACATGTCCCTTATATATCCTCTTCCTCACTGGAACATTATAATGTTCTATTGGGGTCAGTTAGCTGATCTCAGTATTATAAATTATATCATATCTAATAATTAGTATTTTGAAACTGTTCCCTTATATCCGCTCTTCTCACTGTAACATTATATGTTCTATTGGGGTCAGTAGCTGATCTCAGTTAATAAATTTATTTATCATTATTAAATATTATTATGGTAACTGTACCTTCTACACCCTCTATTCCTCACGGTCAACATTATAATGTTCTATTGGGGTCAGTAGGCTGATCTCAGTATTATAAATTATATCATTGTTAATATTATTATTGTAACTGGCTCCCTATACACTCTCTTTTCTCACTGGTAAAATTATAAAGTTCTATGGGGTCGGTAGCTGATTCAGTATTATCAATTATTATCTAGTTAATATTATTATTGTACAACTGTCCCTTAACACCTCTCTCTCTCACGAACATTATAATGTTCTATTGGGGTCAGGTAGCTGATCTCAGTATTATAAATTATTACATTATTAATTATTATTATTGTAAACTGTCCCTTATACACCTCTTCTCACTGAACTTATATGTTCTATGGGGGTCAGTAGGCTGATCTCAGTATTATAAATTATTTGCATTATTATTCTTATTATTATTGTAACTGTCCATTATACACCCTCTCTTCTCACTGTAACATTGAATGTTCTATTGGGGTCAGTAGCTGATATCAGTATTATAAATTATGATCATTATAATATTATTATTGTAAACTGTCACTCTATACACCTCTCTTCTCACTGCTATTGTAACATATAATGTTTATTGGGTCAGTACGCTGATCTCGTATTATAAAATTATTATCATATTAATATTATTATTGCAGAACTGTCCCTTATACACCCTCTATTCCACTGAAACCATTATAATGTTCTATTGGGGTCAGTTAGCTGATTCAGTATTATAACATAGTATCATTATTGAATAGGATTATGTGAAATGTCCCTATACACCCTCTCTTCTCAATGTAATATTATAATGTTCTAGGGGGTCAGTAGCTGATCGCAGGATAAAAATAATATCCTTATTAATTTTAGTATTGTAAAACTGTCCCTATACAACCCTCTCTTCTCACTGAAAATTTTATAATGTTCTATTGGGGTCAGTAGCTGATCTCAGTATTATAAATTATTATTATTATTATTATTAGTAATATAATATTGTAAAACTGTCCTGAGATACCATCTCTTCTCACTGTAACCTTATAAGTGCTATTGGGTCAGTAGCTGATCTCAGTTTATAAATTATTATGATTATTATTATTAAGTAATTATTGTAACTGTCCCTATATCCCTTCTTCTTCCCTGTAACATTTATAATGTTCGATTGGGGTCAGTAGCTGATCTCAGTATTATAAAAATATTATCATTATTAATTATATTATTGTAACTGTCCCTTATACACCTTCTATTCTCACTGTAAAAAAAAAAAAAAACGTTTATAATGTTCTATTAGGATCAGTAGCTGATCTCAGTATATAAATTATTATCATTATTAATTTATTATTGTTACTGTCCCTTAAACCCTCTTTCTCACTGTAACTTATAATGTTCTATGGGGGTCAGTTAGCTGATCTCAGTATATAAATAATTATGCTTATTAAATTATTATTGGAACGGTTCCCTTATACACCCTCTCTTCTCACTGTGTAACATTATAATGTTCTATTTGGGGTCAGTAGCTGGCAATACATATTATTAAATTATTATCATATTATATTATTATGGTAACTGTCCTTATACACCCTCTCTTCTTCACTGTAACATTATAATGTTCTATTGGGTCAGTAGCTGATCTCAGTATTACTAATTATTATCATATTTAATATATTATGTACACGTCCCCCCTATACACCCTTTTCTCACTGTAACATTATAATGTTATATTGGGGTCAGAGCTATCTCAGTATTATTAAAATTATTATATTATAATCTTATTATGGTAAATGTCCCTTAACCCCCTCTCTTACAATTTGTAAGATATAATGTTCTCATGGGTGGTCAGTGCTGAATCTCAGTATTTATAAATAATTATCCTTATTAATTTATTATTGTAACCTGTCCCTTAACACCCTCTCTCTCACTTTGTAACCTTATATGTTATATTGGGGGTCAGTAGCTGATCTCAGTTTTAAATTTTTATATTATTTATATTAATATAACTTATTGTAAACTGTCCCTTATATACACTCTCTTCTCACTTGTAACATTATAATGTTCCTATTGGGGTCCCCCAGTAAGCTGATCTAAGTATTATAAAGTATTATTATTTTATTATTATTAATATAATTTATTGTAAAACTGTCCTTTATATACCCTCTTTCTCACTGCTTAACATTATAATGTTCATTGGGGTCAGTAGCTGATATTCAGTATTCTAAATATTACATTATTAATAGTATATTGTAACTGTCCTTATACACCTTCTCTTCTTACTGTAACGTTATAATGTTCTATTAGGACAGTAGCTGATTCAGTATTATAAATTATTATCACTTATTATATATGATTGTTACTGTCCTATAACACCATCTCGTCTTATAGTATACCCTGTACAACCAGAAACGTACAGCATATGCATTTATACCAGTAAATTATCAATGATTATTGTATCCATGTACAACCAGAACTACAGTTATGTATAATACGCAGTAATATCTCAATATTAATGTATCCCCGTACCAACCAGAACTACACCGTATAGTATTAATACCAGTAATTCTCAATATTGTATAGTATCCCGTACCAACAGAACTCACAGTATATCGTATGAAATACCAGTAATATTCCCCCAATATTATATAGGATCCCTGTACTCCAGACTACAGATAATTGTAAACACCAGTCGAATTCTCAGATATGATGAGTATTCCCTGTCCAACCAGAACTACCGTTATGTATCTACCAGAATTCTCAACCTATTATCATCACAGGGAGATCAATAAAATTCTTATCATTTTAAAATGGTGCTAAGTTTGCCCCCAACCAATCAAGAACTTATGTAATATTGAAACCTAACATCTGGATTGGTTGGGGCAAAATTGCACCATTTTAAACGTATAAGGAACTTTATATTGAACTAACCCCCTATATAGTACCCTTACAACAGAACCACAGCAATGTATTAATACCAGTAATTCTCATTGATTTATAATATCCCTGGTACTACCACCAGAACTCAAGTTGTATGTAATAATACCAGTAATTCTCAATATTATATGAGTACCGACCCCTCCGTACTAACCAGATCACAATATATGTATTAATACCAGTAATTCTTAATATTATATCAGTACCCTCACGTACCAACCAGACTACAGTAATATATAGTTAAGTACCAGAATTCTCAATATTATATGTATCTCCCCGTACCACAAAACTACAGTATATATTTAATTACCAGTATTCTCAACTATTATATCGTAATGTCCTGTAAAACCCAGAACTACAGTAAGGTATTAATACTCAGAATTCTCAATATTATATAGTATCCCTGTAACAACAGAACTACAGTATAATGTATTAATACCCAGTAATTCTCATTATTAATATAGTATCCCCGTACCACCGGAACTACAGTATATGTATAATATTCAGTAATTACTCAATATTATATAGTATCTCTTGTACCAACCAGAACTAAAAGATATGTCTTAATACAGTATTCCTCAATATTATATACGTATCCCTGTAACAACCATAACTACGGTATAGTTTATACCATAATTCCAATCTCAGTATTATTATAACAGTGAGATATCAATAAAATTTCTTATCGGTTAAAACATGGTGCTTAATTTTGCCCCAACCAATCAAACTTAGTACACTTTGAAACTCTAACATCTGATTGGTTGGGCAAAAATTAGACGATTTTTAAATGATTAAGAACTTTTATTGAATACCCCTATATAGGATCCCTACCAACCAGATCCCACAGCAATAGTTTTAATACCTAATTCTCATTGTTATAGTACCCTGACCAACCAGAACTGACAGTGTATTGTAAATAATACCATAACTTCCTCATTATATAGTAATCCCTGCACCACCAATCTACAATTATGTATTAATACAGTAAATCTTGAATATTATATGTATCCCCTGTACCAACCAGAACTACAGTAATATATATACTAATGACCACGTAATTCTCAATTATTATAGTAAGCCTTGTATCACAATCTCACACAGAACTACGTATATGTATTAATACCAGTAATTATCAATGTTATATAGTATCGTCTGTACCAAACCGAACTATATGTATATGGTCATTATACCCAATTCTCAATATTATATAGTATCTCTGTACCAACCGAACTACAGGGTATATAATAATACCGGTAAATTCTCAATATACTATGTATCTCTGCACCAACCAGAACACAATATAATGGATTAATACCAGTAATTCTCAATATATATTAGTAACCCTCGGAACAACCAGAACTACGTATTATGTATTAATACCCATAAGTTCCTCAATATTATATAGTATACGCGTACCAACCAGAACTACAGTATAGTATTAATACCAGTAATTCTCATATTTTTTTTGTTTTAGAAATTTAATCTAGCCCACTTAAAGCTAGTGAGATTAGAAGGACTAGAGTCCTGGGTATACCACCCAAGAATAAGATCGGGACATAGGTGCCAGACATGGGGTTTAGAAAGATCGATTCACATACAGTGACCTGAGAGCTGGGGGGGCACTAACAAGCTGATTGTTTATTTATGGCGTTTCTGATCCCACTGTTGTTTGGAGATTTAGTGATCATCTGTGCCATCTATCCACCTATTGTGCTAATTACATTCTTTAATAATATTGTTCGTTAATAAATAAGTACTGTTTAAATTTAAAACCACTGGTTGCCCATTTATTCCATTTTACCTAGAGCAGTCCTGACTTGTATTTATTACTCACTGACCCACCGGCAGGCTGGAGGTGGTGGACTAGAGGAGCTTGATGTATATTGCCCATTTCAATACACTCCCGTCCTATGTAACATCTAATACCTTTTTTGATTGGCTAAAAAGACTGTCACCTGTGTACAAAACAGCAACAATCATAGGAGGTTAGTTTAACCTCCATATTTGACTCATCACATATTAAATAGGAATCTCAAGCTCTGTAAGTTAAGTTTTATATATTTTGTGTAAGTCGTATATTTTGTCTTTACCTCATAATAAGGTAAGTGCTTTACTTTATCACGTTTTACTATGCAATTGAGGTAATCCTTGGCCCTGAAACTGAATACAAAAAATAGCAAAAGATGGGTATAAAGGCAATACCTTCCAGACACATTCTAGTTCCTTTATCAAGCTGAATACACATGAAGCTGTGGTACTCTCTGGATATATATCCAACATTTACAGATAGTCAGTATACACACCAGCTTTTCCTTTTTGCGGTTCTTTAATGGTAATAACGTAGATATCACAACACATACATATAATCCTTTCCTATATGTAATTCCTATTTACCACCCACACACTCATTGTAGTACCCCAAAAACTCACTGCTATTCCTATTAATGTCTAATATATTTACTGTATATACAATAATTATTTGAAAACATGTTAATGACCCTAAGAAAATGTTTTAAATCCAGTTACAGATAGTAAAAAGATAATAATTCAGTCAAATAGTCCCTCTTCCATTAGTATATCTCCTATCTAGTTGCTGTTTGTTTGGGGAAGTTTGTATCATAATTGTGTTCGACATAAGGCATTAAATGGGACGTGTTTTCATTTCTAAATCTGAATGTTTTGAGATTTCTCAGCAGCAGCCATACCCTTCGCTTCTACCTTACTCTTTTATAAATCCTTCTAAGTGGAAGGCATTCGTGGAATACTCCCTACAATCTACCAAAGGCCATCTTGGATCCACTGATCACAAGACTGGGAGAAACAATGCAGAACATTTGCCCACGAGACTAAAACTGACTCAGCTCACTCTAACCTTGTACATGTTTGCAAGGTGAATTTGGGTAAGCATACTAAAAGGGGAATGGGAAAGAAGAAAGGGGGAGTAAAACAGGAGCTTTAGAACCAGAACAGATCTAATGGAAAATGCAATCTGTCAGGTAATGAGTTATAGTCTAGCTGGGCAAAATTGGGCTTCATTCTGGGCAAAATGGCTTCACTATGCTTCCCTGAGTCTGGGTAAACATGCTGGTTAGGTGACAGGTGACCAGGAAAACAGTGGGGGCAAGAATCAGCTTGCTGTTTTCTAAACAGCTGATCGCACGTATAAAGAAAACTACACACAATCAATGTAAACCAGCACGACCAGAAGTCCGGTGTCCGACTTCTGGATCGCAACGTGTGTTCCTTCATTGGAGACCTATGGGGAAAGGGGAGGGAAGGATCAGGGCCCGGTAAGAACTGATTACAGTATCCTACTGATGGCATTGGATTCAGATTTATTTGTGTGTAAATCCTCATCACAGACCATCACGGGGGGGCCAAACATAAACTGCACGATTTTCAGCCAAAATGCGTGGAAAACACATCGTGCGCCGTAGGTTGGCAACCACAAAGGTGTACAAGTCTGATGCACCTTAATAAGGGTAGCAAATTTTTATCCCTCCCTACCACTCACTAGTGGATAGATTATATTCAGAACAATCTTGTTAGTAGTATCGACAGTGTAGGGACTGTGTAGTATCAATACCAAACCTGGCTTTAAGATTAATGTTGGATTTATATCAAAACCACCATGGCGACCCCCCCCAATTCCCTTCCTCGTGAACTGAAATTTGGCTAAGGGTTTTTATATACTTAGCTATGAAAGGAATTTTAATTAGGTAATTTAAAGGGCAAACTATAGTGAAAAATAAAACTTTTGCTGTATACAATTTAACAGATCACTTAGTATAAGCCTCCCATGTGCGTATGTGGCTTCGTTCTTCACAACTAGGCAGAAGTTTGACCAAGGGTGTTAGTTCCCCTCCTCTCTCTGTCTAGTCCCCCATCAAGCAGTAAAGGGCGGCATACAGAGTCAAGATGCTCAGTTGAAAGGACTTTAAATAAGTGCGAGCCTACTGTTGGCCTATCCCTTCAGAGTAGACTGCAAGCGCAAAGTGTGGAAAAAGTAGCAATTGTGCTGAAGGGAGGGCAGAGAGAGGAAGAGGAGAGGAGCAAAGGTTGGTGCTGAATCCTAGTTACTGAACTCGCCTTTTCTTAACGTTTTGCAATTGTTATTTATTTTTGCTACCTAAGATCATATCTCTCCCCTGTCTTAGCCTGAGATCGAATCACTAAGACAGAGTCACGTGTCGGCAGAGCTATAGTGAGACCTTCACAAACACGTGACACTGCTTGTTATCCTGCTACATTTCATTTGCTTTAGTCTATTTCGATATTTCATAGATGTGCACTGTGTATGTCTGTTTGGTATATAGTCGTATTACTCGTATTATTCACTATATATTGTTTTGTATCAATATACTGTATCTATTCTATATACTGTACTTATTCTATATACTGTCTTACGTCACCGATGTTTGTTTGGTATATAGTCTGTGTTCCTGTATTATTATATATACGTGTATTTATTATCCATACTGTATTACTGTTATCATTCTTGTTTGGTACTAGTCTGTATTACTGTATTACTTATATATACTGTATTATTATCTATCTGTATTATTATATATACTGTATTACTGGTATATCTTGTTTTTGTATAGCAGTCTGTATTACTGTATTGATTAATCTACTGTGATTATTATATATACCCTGTATTCTTAGTTCTCCTGTATTTACTGTATTTTTCTTTTTATTTGTATATAGTCTGTGATTACTGTATTATTTATATACTGTATTATTTATATACTTATTTTATATATATACTGTTACTGTATTTCTTGTTTGGTATATAGTCTGTATTACTGTATTACCTTATATATACAGTATTATTAATATATCTTGTAATTATTATATATCTGTATACTTGTATGTCTTGTTTGTAATCGTCTGTATTACTGTATTATTATATATTACTGTATTATTATTATCCTGTATTACTGTATGTCTTTGTTTGGTATATAGTCTGTATTACTGTATATTATATATTACTGTATATATCATACTGTAGTACTGTATGTTCTTTTTTTGGTATCATATCTTTTTAGCTGGGTTCTTGATTATATATACTGTATTATTATACATACTGTATTAGTGTAATTATTAATATACGGCATTACTGTATTATTAGATATACTGTATTATTTATATACTTATTAGTAGTGTTCTATTTGATTCACTGTTTGTATTGTTTAAATGGGGGGAGGGGCCTGTTTAAAGTGTGTTATGGTCATATTGCTGGGTTAATGGTTGATTGTTGTGGTTTAGCATACAGCATTTTGACTATATGTTGTCAGCAATGGTACATATAGTGTGGGTGAGAGAGTGTGTGTTGACAGTACTGCAATGGGAGCTTGGATTGTGTGGGGTGTGTGCCTTTGAGTGACAATGTGTGGTAGCAGCTCCCCGGCTACCAGTAATTCTCAATATTATATAGTATCCCTGTACCAACCAGAACAACAGTATATGTATTAATACCAGTAATTCTCAATATTATATAGTATCGCTGTACCAACCAGAACTACAGTATATGTATTAATACCAGTAATTCTCAATATTATATAGTATCTCTGTACCAACAAGAACTACAATATATGTATTAATACCAGTAATTCTCAATATTATATAGTATCCCTGTACCAACCAGAACAACAGTATATGTATTAATACCAGTAATTCTTAATATTATATAGTATCCCCGTACCAACCAGAACTACAATATATGTATTAATACCAGCAATAATCAATATTATATAGTATCAATTTGTTGGGGTACATTATAATATTGCGGTACAGTATTATATTGGGGTACAGTATTATGTTAGGGTACAGTATTATATTGGGTACAGTATTATATTGGGGTACAGTATTATGTTGGGGTACAGTATTATATTGGGTACAGTATTATGTTGGGGTACAGTATTATATTGGGTACAGTATTATGTTGGGGTACAGTATTATGTTGGGGTACAGTATTATATTGGGTACAGTATTATATTGGGGTACAGTATTATGTTGGGGTACAGTATTATGTTGGTGTTCAGAGTTATGTTGGGGTATATAGTTATGTTGGGGTACGGTGTTACATTGGGTTGGGTACGGTGTTACGTTGGGGTACGGTGTTGTGCCAACGGTGTTGTGTTGGGGTACGGTTTTGTGTTGGGGTACGGTGCTACGTTGGGTGCTATCGGATCCATATTACAAGCGGTGTCCGTCACATAATGGGTTACTCTTGGTAGTGGGCGGGATAAATTTGACAGCTGACAGTTATGGTGTCTGTTTATTGGCTCTTGGAATCGGGGCCCATCCTCATACGATTTAAGATCCAATAAGAACTTTGCGTGTCTTCTGGCCCGCCTATGCCGGTAATGCACATTGCAGATACACTTGGGATTTGTAGTCCCGCTAGCGCGTATCTACGTTAGAAATAGAAGAGCAGAAACTACATATCCCATCGACTATCGCGAAACTAACACTTCATTTAAAGCTCAGTGACTAGAACTTGGAAGAAAAGAATCGGAGAGTGACCGGGTAACAAACCTACAGGTTAATAGATGGGGCAATTATTCTAATTAACCTAATGCATGGGTACTAAGGGTGGAGTGTAGGGTAGTTGGGGTAATAACCAGGAGGGTATAGGGTAGTTTGTGGTAATAACCAGGAGAGTATGGGGTAGTGTGGGTAATAACCAGGAGGGTATAGGGTAGTTGAGGTAATATCCAGGGGAGTATGGGGTATTGTGTGGTAATAACCAGGAGGGTATAGGGTAGTTGAGGTAATAACCAGGGGAGTATGGGGTAGTGTGGGCTCCCTGTATATAATACTAGAATGAATTACTGGTATAATCATATCGTTAGTTCTGGTTGTTACAGGGATACTATAATATATTGAGAATTACTGTATTAAACATATACTTGTAGTTCTGGTTGGTACAGGATACTATATAATATTGAGAATTACTGATATTAATACATATACTGTAGTTCCTGGTTGTACGGGGATACTATATAATATTGAGAATTACTGGGTATTAATACATATACTGTAGTTCTGGTTTGTTACAGGGATACTATATAATATTGAGAATTACTGGTATTAAGTACATACTGTAGTTCTGGTTGTGTACGGATACTATATAATATTGGAGAATTACTGGTAATTAATAATATACTGTAGTTCTGTTGGTACGGGGGATACTATATAATATGAGAATTACTGGTATTAATATATATACTGTAGTTCTGGTTGGTACAGGGATACATATAATATTAGAATTACTGTATTAATAATATATTGTAGATCTGTTAGTACAGGGATACTATATAATATTGAGATTACTGTATTATTAATACACTGTAGTTCTGGTTGTACAGGGATACTATATAATAATGAGAATTACTGGTATAATACATATGCTGTGTTCTGTTGTGGTAAGGGGTCCTATATAGGGGGTTATTCAATAAAAGTTCTTATCGTTTAAAATGGTGCTAATTTTGCCCCAACCAATCAGATGTTAGGTTTCAAATATTACATAAGTTCTGATTGGTTGGGGGCAAAATTAGCACCATTTTAAATGATAAGAACTTTTATTGAATCTCCCTGTATTATAATATTGAGAATTACTGGTATTAATACATATACTGTAGTTCTGGTTGGTACAGGGATACTATATAATATTGAGAATACTGGTGTTTACATATCTGTAGTCTGGTTAGTACAGGGATACTATATAATATTGGGAATTACTGGTATATACATATACTGTAGTTCTGGTTGGTAAGGGATACTATAATATTGAGAATTACTGGTATTAATACATATACTGTAGTTCTGGTTGGTACGGGATACTATTAATATTGAGAATTACTGTATTAATACATAACTGTAGTTCTGGTTGTACAGGATACTATATAATATTGAAATTAACTGGTATAATGCATATGCTGTGTTCTGGTTGGTACAGGGATACTATTAATATTGAGATTACTGGTATTATTACATATACTGTAGTTCTGGTTGGTACAGGGATTATACTATATATGTTGAGAATTCTGGTATTATACATATACTGTAGTTCTGGTTGGTAGGGATATTATAATATTGAGAATTACTAGTATTAATCATATACTGTAGTTCTGGTTGGTACGGGATACTAATATAATATGAATTACTGGTATTAATACATTACTGTAGTTCTGGTTGGTACGGTGATACTATATAATATTGAGAATTACTGGTATTAATACATATACTGTAGTTTGGTTGGACGGGATTACTATAAAATATTGAGAATTACTGGTATTATACATATACTGTAGTTCTGGTTGTTACATGAGATACTATATAGATGTTGACGGTATCTGGTATATAGATGGCCATATACGGTGGTAGTTCTGGTTGGTACAGGGATAGACTATATAATTTGAGAATTATGGTAGGTATTAATACTATACTACTGTGTTCTGGTTGGTACAGGGGATACTATATAATATTGAACTTACTGGTATTAATACAATATTGTAGTTCTGGGTTGTACAGGGATACTATTAATATGAGAATACTGGTTATAATACATATACTGTAGTTCTGGTTGGTACAGGGATACTAAATAATATTGAGAAAACTCTGGTATTAATACATATACTGTAGTTTCTGGTTGGTACGGGGATACATAATAATATTGAGAATTACTGGTATAATACATAACTGTAGTTCTGGTTGGTACGGGGATACTATAAATAATTAGAATTATGTAATAATACTACGTAGTTCTCGTTGGTAACGGGGATACTATATAATATTGGGAATTACTGGTATTAATACATATACTGTAGTTCTGGTTGTTACCGGGATACTATAATAAATTGAGATTACTGGTGTTATACATATACTGTAGTTCTGGTTGGTACGGGGATATTATATAATAGTGAGAAGTACTGGTATAATACCTATACGTAGTTCTGGTTTGGTACAGGGATACGTATAAATTGAGAATTACTGGTATTAATCATATACTGTAGTTCTGGTTGTTTAAGGGATACTATATAAATTGAGGATTACTGGATTAATACACATATATTGTAGTTCTGTGATATAGGGATAATTAATATTGAGAATACTGGTATAATACATATCTGTAGTTCTGGTTGGTACGGTACTATATAATATTGAGAGTCACTGGTATAATACATATACTATAGTTCTGTGGTTCTGGATACTATATAATTTGAGGATTAACTGGTATAATACTATATGTAGTTCTGGTTGGTAGGGATACTAGATTAATTTGAATACATTACTGGTATTAATATCATATACTGTAGTTCGGTGGCGTACGGGATACTATTAATATTGAGGATTACGGGTGTTATCACATGATACTACATAGGTTAGGGGGGATGAAAACGCCTAAAAGACGATTGATATGAACATCTTGGAAGCGGGGCCCCCTGACCAAATGATTGTGAGCAGGTGGAGGGCTTTGTGCAAGGTGCCAAGTTCACTTGCATAAATCTTTTGTCGCTAGCATCCTTCACGTATAGCCTTTTGGAAAGGAAAGGGAGAAGGGGGGTGTAGAAGCGGGAACCTATATTAATGGAATTATCAATGGGGAGAACCTATATTAAATGGATTATCAGTGGGATCCTATATTAATGGAATTATCAATGGGGAATCCTATATTAAATGAATTATCAATGGGAGAACCTATATTAAATGGAATTATCAATTGGGAAACCTAATTAAATGGGAATTACCAATGGGGATCCTATATAAATGGAATTATCAATGGGATCCTTATTAAAGGAATTATCAATGGGGAAACCTATATTAATGGAATTATCAATGTGGAACCTATATTAAATGGAATTATCAATGGAGAACTATATTTAAATGGAATTCCAATGGGGATCCTATTAAATGGAATTATCAATGGGGATCCTATATTAAATGGAATTATCAATGGGATGTCCGATATTAAATGGAAGATCAATGTGGAACCGATATTAAATGGAATTATCAATGGAGAACCTATATAATGGAATTACCAATGGGGATCCTATAGTAATGAATATCAATGGGGAACCTATATTAAATAATTATAATGTGGCTATATAAGAATATCAATGGAGAACCTATATTAAATGGAATTACCAATGGGGATCCTATATTAAATGAATTATCAATGGGAACGTATATTAATGGAATTCTAAGTGGACCCTATATTAATGGAATTATCATGGGGAACCTATATTAAATGGAATTATCAATAGGGATCCTATATTAAATGGAATTACCAATGGGGAACCTATATTAAATGGAATTATCAATGGGGATCCTATATTAAATGGAATTACCAATGGGGATCCTATATTAAATGGAATTATCAATGGGGATCCTATATTAAATGGAATTATCAATAGGGATCCTATATTAAATGGAATGCGGTCATTGTAACATGTATCCAAGGTCAGGCTCCGTACTAGATACAACGTTACAAAATTACAGCAGAAACAAGGAGAGCAGATCTAACACATTCGGTTCATTTGTAACATTGTATCCAAGTAGGCTCCGTACTAGATACAATGTTACAAATTACAGCAGAACAAGGAGATCAGATCTAACACATTCGGTTCATTTGTAACATTGTATCCAAGTTCAGGCTCCGCTACTAGATACAATGTTACAAATTACAGCAGAACAAGGAGAGCAGATCTAACACATTCGGTTCATTTGTAACATGTATCAAGTTCAGGCTCCGTACTAGATACAACGTTACAAATTACAGCAGAAACAAGGAGAGCAGATCTAACGCATTCAGTTCATTTTTGTAACATCGTATCCAAGTTCACGCTCCGTACTAGATACAATGTTACAATTTACAGCAGACAAGAGTAGCTAAGGATATCTCAACCCCGTTCGGTGG
>JAACNH010000243.1:179326-256162 GCA_019447015.1 Hymenochirus boettgeri | reverse complement strand
GAATGTGTACGATCTGTTCTCCTTGTTCTGCTGTAATTTGTAACATTGTATCTAGTACGGAGCCTGAACTTGGATACGATGTTACAAATGAACTGAAGGTGAAGAAAGGAGGGGGTAGGATGAGTTTAGCTCTGGGAAGGACTGGCCCAGTAGGCTTAGGGAGAAATGCCCCCAGGCTGGTCTCCAATAAAATATTTGGGCTGCCACAGAGATATTAGTAAGTTACACGGTTGAAGGGCACAAGCCTCTAGCTTTAACATGGGCAAGGAACAGGAAACCCTTCCTCCTAGTTTAGATTGTTTACCAGTCAGCCCTCTATTTTATTAGCAGTGATAGTCAGTACTCCAGTTCATTAGCCAGTGTTATCAGCTCTCCAGTTCATTGGCCAGTATTGTCAGCCCTCCAGTTCATTGGCCAGTGTTGCCAGCCCCCCGAGTTCATTGGCCAGTATTGTCAGCCCTCCAGTTTATTAGCCAGTATTGTCGGCCCCATTTAGAATGTAAGCCAGTGTATGTCAGCCATCCAGCTAATTAGCAGTATTGTCAGCCCTCCAGCTCATTAGCCAGTGTTAGTCAGCCCCCAGTTTATTTGCCAGTGTTTGCAAGCCATCCAGTTCATTAGCAGGTGTTAATCAGCACTCCAGTTCATTAGGAACAAAGGAAACTTTGGGTAAGTATAACTTGACTTAGAAAGTCATTACCCTGGTTACTTGTAAGGGGGAGGGGGAAGATTGCAGGACTATAATTGCCTTTTAGCATCATACACTTGAAAATGTTGCAGGCAGCAATGTAAATTGGCAATAGTGGTCCTAAAAATGGGTGTAAACTAAACAAAGTGTGTGGCCCCCAACCCCCCAATCCAAGCTAAACAATAAACCTATCCCACTGCTGCAAAGGGAAATCTATGCTGGACAGAATGAGGGGTTCTGCAAATGGCAGGCCGCCTGTAGATTCCGCCACTCTGTGAGGGTCAACACTCATCAATTACATTTCTCAAGGGATAACTCACCAATGGCGTACAGAAACCTACATCAGCTAAATCTGACAACTCCAGTGAAGTTTTAAAGCTTTTAGCCCAAGCGTACCCAAGCAAGTAGAAATGGGATTTAGTCAGGACTTTTGGATTCCATTTGATGAATCATATTTTGCATAAAAATCTTAATTTAGAGTCAGACAACAGACTTATTGTGAGGGAGAAAATCTGCTAAAAAAAAGCAGGATTGCTGGCCCCTTTAATTCTCCCCCTTCTCTAATTTTATAATCTCTCCATTTGGCTTACCGTAGTCCCTAAATAATTGTCCAACTTCTTTTGCCTTCTCCACCCCCTTTCCTTTCCAAAAGGCATATCAGTGAAGGATGCTATCGAAAAAGATTTATGCAAAGTGAACTATGCATCCTTTCACAAAGCCCTCCACCTGCTCAAATCATTTGGTCAGGGGGCCCTGCTTGCCAAGTGTCATATAAAATCGTCTTTTAGGCTGTTTCTCATCCACCCTACCTATGTAGTACATGTATAACACCAGTAATCCTCAATATTATATAGTATCCCCGTACCAACCAGAACTACAGTATATGTATTAATACCAGTAATTCTCAATATTATATAGTATCCCTATACCAACCAGAACTACAATATATGTGTATTAATACCAGTAATCCTCAATATTATATAGTATCCCTGTAACAACCAGAACTATAGTATATGTATTAATACCAGTGATTCTCAATATTATATAGTATCCCCGTACCAACCAGAACTACAGCATATGTATTAATACCAGTAATTCTCAATATTATATATGATCCCTATATCAACCAGAACTACAATATATGTGTATTAATACCAGTAATCCTCAATATTATATAGTATCCCTGTAACAACCAGAACTACAGTATATGTATTAATACCAGTAATTCTCAATATTATATAGTATCCCTGTACTAACCAGAACTACAGTATATGTATAACACCAGTAATTCTCAATATTATATAGTATCCCTGTACCAACCAGAACTACAGTATATGTATTAATACCAGTAATTCTCAATATTATATAATATCCCCGTACCAACCAGAACTACAGTATATGTATAACACCAGTAATCCTCAATATTATATAGTATCCCTGTAACAACCAGAACTACAGTATATGTATTAATACCAGTAATTCTCAATATTATTATACAGGGAGATTCAATAAAAGTTCTTATCGTTTAAAATGGTGCTAATTTTGCCCCAACCAATCAGAACTTATGTAACATTTGAAACCTAACATCTGATTGGTTGGGGCAAAATTAGCACGATTTTAAACGATAAGAACTTTTATTGAATAACCCCCTATATAGTATCCCCTTACCAACCAGAACCACAGCATATGTATTAATACCAGTAATTCTCATTATTATATAGTATCCCTGTACCAACCAGAACTACAGTGTATGTAATAATACCAGTAATTCTCAATATTTATATAGTACCCTGTACCTAACAGATCACAATATATGTAGTAATACAGTAATTCTTAATATTATATCAGTATCTCCCTGTACCAACCAGAACTCAGTAATATATATTAAATACCAGTAATTCTCAATAATTTATAGTTCCCCCGTACCACCCAGTAACACAGTATATTATTAATTACAGTATTCTCAATATTATATGTATTGCCGTAACACACCAGAACACAGTAAGTATTTAATACCGAGAATTCTCAAATATTATATAGTATCCCTGTAACAAACCAGAACTTACAGTCTAATGTATTAATACCCATAATTCTCATATTATATAGTATCCCCGACAACCAGGAACTACAGTATATGTATTAATATCAGTAATTCTCATATATATAGTATCTCTGTACCAACCAGAACTAAAGATATGTCATTATACGAGTATTCTCAATATTATATAGTATCCCTGTAACCAACCAAACTACGGTATAGTTAATACCAGTAATTCCAATTCAGTATTATATAACAGGTGAGATTACAATAAAAAGTTCTTATCGTTTAAACATGGTGCTAATTTTGCCCCAACCACTCAAACTTAGTACACTTTGAACCTAACATCTGATTGGTTGGGCAAAATTAGCACGATTTTTAAATGATAAGACTTTTATTGAATAACCCCTATATAGGTCCCCTACCAACCATGACCCACGCAATAGTTTTAATACCTAATTCTCATTCTTTATAGTACCCTACCAACCAGAACTACAGTGTATTGTAATAATACCATATTCGCTCATTTATATAGTATCCCATGCACCGACCAGATCTACAATTATGTATTAATACAGTAATCTTAATATTTATATGTATCCCTGTACCAACCAGAACTACAGTTAATATTATACTAATACCGTAATTCTCAATATTATATAGGAGCCTGTCACATCTCCAACCAGAACTTACGTATATGTATTAATACCAGTAATATCAATGTTATATAGATCTCTGTACCAAACCGAACTATATGTATATGGATATTTATACCAATCAATTCTCAATATTAGTATAGTATCTCTGTACCAACCGAACTACAGTGGTATATAATAATACCGGTAAATTCTGCAATATTATATGTAATCTCTGCACCAACCAGAATACAATATAATTGGATTAATACAGTAATTCTCAATATATTAGTAACCCTGGAACAACCAGAACGTACCGTATTATGTATTATACCCAGTAAGTTCCTCAATATTATATAGTATGCCCGTACCAACCAGAACTACAGATATAGTATAATACCAGTAATTTCTCATATTTTTTTGTTTTAGAAATTTTATCTAGCCCACTAAAGCTAGGAGATTAGGTAAGGACTAGAGTCCTGGGGTATTACACCACAGAATAAAATGGGACATAGTGCCAGACATAGGGGTTTAGAGAATGATCCATACAGTGACCTGAGAGCTGGGGTGGCACTAACAAGCGATTTTATTTATGCGTTTCTGATCCCACTGGTTGTGGGTATTTAGTGATATCTGTGCCATGCATGCCACCTTATTTTGCTAATTACCATGCTTTAATAATATTGTTCGTGTAATAAAATAAGTTACTGTTTAAATTTAAATACCACTGGTGCCCCCATTATTCCATTTTACCTAGAGCAGGTCTGACTTGTATTTATTACTCACTGACCACCGCAGGCCTGGAGGTGGTGGTACATAAGGAGCTTGATGTATATGGCCCATTTCAATACACATCACCGTCCTATGTAACATCTAAACCTTTTTTGATTGGCTAAAAAGACTTCACTGTGTTACAAACATCAGCACAATCATAGGAGGTTAGTTTAACCTCCATATTTGGACTCACATATTAAATAGGAATCTCAAGCTCTGTAAGTAAGTTTTATATATTTTGTGTAAGTCCGTATATTTTGTCTTTACCTCATAATAAGGTAAGTGCATTACTTTATCTAGATTACTGATGCAATTGGGTAATCCTTGGCCCTGTGACTGAAATTACACAAAATAGCAAAAGATGGGTATAAAGGCAAAGCCTCCAGAACATTCTAGTTCCTTTAATCAAGCTGAATACATGAAGCTGTGGTACTCTCTGGACTATATATCCAACATTTTAAATATGTACAGTATACAACACCAGCTTTTCCTTTTTGCCGGTTTTTAATGGTTTAATGTAGATAGTCACAACACATACATATTGACCTTTCCTATTGTAATGTTCCTATTGTTACCACCCCACACTCATTGAGTTAGCCCCTAAAAACTCACTGCATCTCCTATGTAATGTCTAATATATTTACTGTATCATACAATAATTATACTTGAAAACCATGTTATGACCCTAGAAAATGTTTAAAGTCCAGTTACAGATAGTAAAAGATAATAATTCAGCAAATAGTCCCTCTTCCGATTTAGTATATCTCCTATCTAGTTAGCTGTTTGTTATCTGGGGAAAGTTTGTATCATAATTGTGTTCAGACATAAGGCAGTTAAATGGGACGTGTTTTCATTTCTAAATCTGAATGTGTTTGAGATTTCTCAGCACATGCATACACCTCGCTTCACCTTACTTCTTTTATATAATCCCTCTAAACGTGGAAGTGATTTCGTGGAATCTCCCTACAGATCTACCAACAGGCCATCTGGATCCACTGATCACAGACTGGGAAAACAACTGACAGACACATTTGACCCACGAGACTAACAACTGATCTCAGCTCACTCTACCTTGTCACCAATGTTTGCAAGGTGAATTTGGGTAAGCATACTAAAAGGGGAATGGGAAAGAAGAAAGGGGGAGTAAAAAGGAGCTTTAGAACCAGAACAGATCTAAATGGAAAATGCACTCTGTCAGGTAATGAGTTATAGTCTAGCTGGGCAAAATTGGGGGCTTCATCTGGGCAAAATTGGCTTCACTTGCTTCCCCTGAGTTGGTAAACATGCTGGTGTAGTGACAGGTGACCAGGAAAACAGTGGGGGGCAAGAATCGCTGCATGTTTTCTAAACAGCGTCGCACGTATAAAGAAAAACTCATCACACAATCAGATGTAAGCACCAGACGAACCAGAAGTCCGGTCGACTCTTGGATCGCAAGTGTGTTCCTTCATTGGAGAACCTATGGGGAAGGGGAGGGAAGGGTCATCAGCGGCCCGGAAACACTTGAATTAACAATCCTACTGATGGCATTGGCATTCAGCATTTATTTGTGTGTAAATCCTCATCACACGTAACATCACGGGGGGGCCAAACATAAACTGCACGATTTTCAGCCAAAATGCGTGGAAAACACATCGTTGCGCAGTAGGTTGGCAACCACAAAGGTAGACAAGTCATGGCACCTTAATAATGGGTAGGCAAATTTTATATCCCACCCTACCACTCACTAGTGGATAGATTAATGATTCATACACATCTTGTTTAGTAGCTACACGGTAGGGGGACTGTGTAGTATCAATACCAAACTGTGCTTTAAAGATTAATGTTGGATTTTATTCAAGACACACATGGCCGACCCCCGCCCAATTCCCTCTCCGTGAAACTGAACCATTTGGCTAAGGTTTTTATAAACTGTGCTATGAAAGGAATGTTTAACTTAGGTAATTTAAAGCGAGCAACTATAGTGAAAAACAAAACTTTTGCTGTATACAATTTACAGATCACTTAGTATAGAGCCTGCCGTTCAGTGCTATGTGGCGTTCGTTTCTTCACACTAGGCGAAGTTTGTACCAAGCGGTGTGTTCCCCCTCCTCTCTCTGTTCTAGTTCCCCCTCAAGCAGTAAAGGGCGGCATACAGTCAATGCATGCTCAGTTGAAAGGACTTTAATAAGTGCTGAGCCTTTCCTGTTGTGCCCATCCCTTCAAGAGATAGACTGCAAGCGCAAAGTGTTGGAAAAGTAGCCAATTGTGCGGAAGGGAGGGCAGAGAGGAGAGATGAGAGGAGGACAAAGGTTGGTGCTGAATTAAGTTATGACAACTCGCCTTTTCTCTAAGTTTTGCAATTGTTATTTATGTTTGCACCTAAGATCATATCTCGCCCCTTCTTAGCTGAGATCAGAATCCACTAAGACAGAGTCACGTGTGCAGAGCTATAGTGCAGACCTTCACAAACACAGTGACACTGACTTGTTATCCTGCTACATTTTCATTTGCTTTAGTCTATCATATTTCATAGATGGCACTGTGTGTCTGTTTGGTATATAGTCTGTATACTGTATTATTATATATATTGGTTTGTATAATATACTGTTTATTCTATATACTGATATTTATAATTACTGTATTTACTGTAGTCTTGTTGGTATAAGTCGTGTACTGTATATTAGATATACGATTATTATACATACTTGTATACTTGTATATATGTGTTTTAGTATCCCTGTACCAACCAGAACTTCAGTGTATGTATTAATACCAGAAATCTTCAAAATTATATAGTATTCCCGTACCAACCAGAACTACAGTATATGTATTAATACCAGTAATTCTTAATATTATATAGTATCCCCGTACCAACCAGAACTACAGTATATGTGTTAATACCAGTAATTCTCAATAGGAGGAGGGGGTTAGAAACAATATAACTAGGTCCATATCAATGTACACCAGGAGTATATATAAATTTTTTTAAGGGTATAAATAGAAGGGAGGGTAACAATATAAATAGCGTCCATATCAATGTAACCACACGGTGGATTATATTATAAATGATAAGGATATATAATAGAAGGGGGAGTGTCTATAACAATATAAATAGGTCATATCATGTAACACACGGTGGATTAATATAAATGATAAGGATTTATATAAATAGAAGGGGAGGGTCTATAACACAATATAAAATAGGTCCAATAAGAAACACACAGTGGATAATATAAATCATAAGGATATATAATAGAAGGGGAGGTTTATAACAATAAAACTAGGTCCATATAATGTAACACCCGGTGGATATATATAAATGAATAGGAATATACTAGAAGGGAGGTTATAAACAATATAAACTAGGTCACATATCAATTAAACACACAGTGGATTATATATAAATGATAAGGATATAGTACTAGAAGGGGAGGTTATAACAAGATAAACTAGGTCCATATCAAGTAACACACAGTGGATTATATATAAAGTGATAAGGTAAAATGATGGGGAGGTTTTGGGTTTTTAACAATATAATAGGTCCATATCAATGTAAAACACACGTGGATTATATAATAAATGAGAAGGATTATAATTAGAAGGGGTGGGTTATAACAATAGAACTAGGTCCAATCAATGTAACACACGTTGGAGTTAATATAATGATAAAGGTATATAAAGAGGGGAGGTTATAACAATATAACTAGGGTCCATATCAAGGTAAACCACACAGTGGATTAATATAAATGATAATGATTATATAATAGAAGGGGAGGTGAGGGTTTTATAACAAATAAATAGGTTCCATATCAATGGAAACACCTGGGGATTATATATAAATGACTAGGATAATAATAGAAGGGGAGGGTTTTATATTCAATTATAACTAGGGTTCCATTAAATGTAACACACAGTGGATATATATAAATGATAAGGATATATAATAGAAGGGGGGGTTAGATACTCTTATAACTAGGTCCATATTCAATAACACCCGGTGGATTAATATAAATGATAAGGATATATAATAGAAGGGAGGGTTATTAACAATATATAGGTCCATATCAATGTAACACACGGTGGATTATATAATAAATGATTAAGGATTATATCATAGAAGGGGGAGGGTCTATAACAACAACTATGGTCCATATCAATGTAATACACACAGGGATTATATATAAATGATAGGATAATAATAGAAGGGGGAGGGTTAGAACAATATAAAACAGGGTCCAGACAATTGTAACACCCACAGTGGGAGTATATATAAATGAAAGGATAATATAGAGGGGGAGGGTTATGGTCTATAACAAATAACTAGGTCCCATATCAATGTAACACACAGGGATTATTAAATGATAAGGATATAAATAGAAGGGGGAGGGTTTATAAACAATCTAACTAGGGTCCCATAATCAATTGTAACACAACAGTGGATTATATATAAATGATAAGGAATATAATAGGAAGGGTGAGGGTATAAACAATATAACTAGGTCCATTTCATTGTAACAACAGGGATTAATAAAAATGATAAGGATATATAAGAAGGGGGGGAGGGCTTTATAACAATAGAACTAGGGTCCATATCAATGTAACCACACAGTTGGATTATATATAATGATAAGGATATATAATAGAAGGGGAGGGTATATAAACAAATATACCTAGGGTCCAGATCCAATGTAACACACAGTGGTATATATATAAATTGATAGATATATACTAGAAGGGGAGGGTCCTATAAACAATATAACTAGGTGTCCATATCAATGTACACACGGGTGGTGGATTATATATAAATGATAAGGATATAATAGAAGGGGAGGGTTATAACAATATAAACTAGGTCCTATCAATGTAACACACGGTGGGGATTATATATAAATGTAGGATATATAATAGAAGGGGAGGGGGAGGGTTTATATAACAATAGAACTAGGTCCATATCAATGGTAACACACAGGGGATTATAATAAATGTAAGGAATTATATAATAGAAGGGGAGGGGGTTATAACAATATAACTAGGTCCAATATCAATGTAACAACACGGTGGATTATATATAATGATAAGGATATATAATAGAAGGGGAGGTTATAACAATAACTCAACTAGGTCCATATCAATGGACACACGGTGGATTATATATAAAATGATAAGGATATATAATAGAAGGGGAGGGTTCTATAACAATATAACTAGGTCCATATCAATGGAAACACACGGTGGATTAATATATAAATGATAAGGATATATAATAGAAAGGGGAGGGTTTATAACATACGATAATAGGTCCATATCACTGAACACACGGGGATATATATAAATGATAAAGGATATATGAAATAGAAGGGGGGAGGGGTTAAAAACAAATATTATAATAGGTCCATATCAATGTAACACAAGTGGTTATAATAAATGATAAGGATATATAATAGAAGGGGAGGGTGGATAACAATATAACTAGGTCCATATCAAATTGTAAACACACGGTGGTTGGATTATATATTAATGATAAGGATATATAATAGAAGGGGGGGGTTGTGTATAACAATATAACTAGGGTCCATATTCAATGTAAACACACGGTGGGGACATAGATAAATTGATAGGATATGAATAGAAGGGGAGGGTTTCTATAACAATTATAACTAGGTCCATATCCATGCTAAACACACGGTGGATTATAATAAATGATAAAGGATATATTAATAGAAGGGGAGGTTATAACATATAACTAGGGTCCATTATCATGTAATCCAAACGGGGACATATATTAAATGATAAGGTATATAATAGAAGGGGAAGGGTGTTAGAACAACATAAATAGGAGTCCTATCAATGTAAACACACGGTGGATTATATATAAGTGATAAGGATATATAATAGAAGGGGAGGGTTATAAAAACAATATAATAGGTCCATATCAATGTAACACACGGGTGTGGATTATTAATAAATTTGTAAGGATTAGATAATAGAAGGGGAGGTGATATAAACAATATAAACGAGGTTCCATAGCTAATGTAAAAACACACGGGGGATTATATATAAATGATAAGATATATAATAGATAGGGGAGGTTATAAACCATATAATGGGTCCAGATACAATGTAAACCACGGTGGATTAATATTAAAATGATAGGATATATAATAGAAAACAGGGGAGGGTTATAACAATAAACTAGGTTCCATATCAATGTAACACAGGTGGATGGATTATATATAAATTGATAAGGATATTATAATAGAAGGGGAGGGTTATATACAATTATAATAGGTCATAGCAATTGTAAACAAAAGTGGGATTATATATAAATGATAAGGATATATAATAGAAGGGGTGGGGTTATAACAATATAACTAGTCCATATCAATGTAACAACGGGGGATTATATATTAATGATAAGGATATATAATAGAAGGGGAGGGTTTATAACAATAGAATACAGGTCCATATCAGTAACACACAGGGAATTATATATAAATGATAAGGATTATATAATAGAAGGGGGGGGTATTATAACAATCTAACTAGGTCCATATTCATGAACACACGGTGGAATTATATAAAATGATAAGGATATATAATAGAAGGGGAGGGTTATAAACAATATAAATAGGTCCAGATCAATGTAACACACGGTGGATATTATTTATAAATGATAAGGATATATAAAATAGAAGGGAGGGTTTTTTTAACAATAAACTAGGTCCAGATCAATGTACACACGGTGGTGGATTAATATAAAATGATAAGGATATATAATAGAAGGGGAGGGTTCATAACAATTTATAACTAGGCGTCCATTATCAATGTAACACACGGGGATTATATATAAATGATACGGAATATATTTAATAGAAGGGGAGGTTATAAAACTAATAACTAGGGTCATATCAGTAACCACACGGTGGATTATATATTAAATGATAAGGATATATAATAGAAGGGGAGGTTATAACAAATATAACTAGGTCCATATTAAATGTAATCACACGGTGGTGGATTATATATAAAGATAAGGATATATATATAGAAGGGTGGATGGGTTATAAACATATAAACTAGGTCCATATCAATGTAACACCAGGTGGAATTAATATAAATGATAAGGATATAGTATCCTGAAGGGGAGGGTGTTAACAACATAACTGGTCATATCAAGTAACCACACAGTGGATTATAGTATAAAGGATAAGGATATATAATAGAAGGTGAGGTTCATACAATATAACTAGGGCCATATCATTGTAAACACACGGTGGATTATATATAAATGATAAGGATATATAAATAGAAGGGGAGGTTAAACAAATTAACTAGAGTCCAATCAATAGTATACACACGGTGGATTATATATAAATTGATACGATATATAATCGAGGGGTGGGGGGGTTATAACACACTATAACGAGGGTCCATATCAATGTAACACACGGTAGGATTATTTATAAATGATAAGGATAGGTAGATAATAGTAGAAGGGCGAGGGTGTAACAATTATAAACTAGGCCCATATCAAGTAACAAACAGTGGTTATATTAAATGATAAGGATATATAATAGAAGGGGAGGTTATAAACAATATAACTAGTCCATAATCAATGTAACACCGGGGATGGAGTTATTATAAATGCTAAGGATTCTATAATAGAAGGGGTGGGTTATAACAATTATAAACTAGGTCCATATCAATTGTAAACAACACAGTGGATTGATTATATAATGATAAGGATATATAATAGAAGGGGAGGTTTTATAAACAATATAACTAGGGTCCATATCAATGTAAACACACGGGGATTGGATTATTATAAATGATAAGGATATATAATAGAAGGGGGAGGGTTATAACAAATAGTAACTAGGTCCATATCAATGAACACCACAGTGGAGTTAATAAAAGATAAGGATATATAATAGAAGGGGGAGGTTATAACAATATAAAAACCTTTTTAGGTCCATATCAATTGTAACCACACGGGTGGCTAATATAATGATACGGATATAATAGAAGGGAGTTATACCAATATAACTAGGTCCATATCAATGTAAAACACACGGTGGAGTTAGAGATAAATGATAAGGATAGATAATAGCAGGGGAGGGTTATAAACAATATAACTAGGTCCATAGCAAGGTAACCAACACAGTGGATTATAATAAAATGATAAGGATATATTAATAGAAGGGGGAGTTATAACAATATAACTAGGTCCATATCAATAACACACAGTGATTATATATAAATGAAAGGAATATAATAGAAGGGGAGGGTTATAACAAGATAACTAGGTTCCATATTCAATTGTAACACACGGGATCTATATATAAATGATAAGGATTATAATAGAAGGGGAGGGTTTTATAACAATATAACTAGGTCATATCAATGTAACACACGGTGGATTATATATAAATGATAAGGATATATAATAGAAGGGGGGGTTATAACAATTAACTAGGTCCATATCAAGTGTAACACACCAGTGATTTCATATATAAATGATAAGGCTATATAATAGAAGGGGAGGGTTATAACATATATACAGCGTCCATATCAATGTAAGACACGGTGGGGATTATATATAAAGATAAGGATATATAATAGAAGGGGAGGTTTTATAACAATAAACTAAGGTCCATATCAATGTAACACACAGTGGATTATAATAAATGATAAGGATATATAATAGAAGGGTGGTTAAAACCATATAAATAGGTCCTATCAATGTAACACCACAGTGGATTATATATAAATGATTAAGGTATATAATAGAAGGGGAGGTTTGATAACAATATAACTAGGTCAATATCAATGTAACACAGGTGATTATATATAAATGATAAGGATAATAATAGAAGGGGAGGGTTATAACAATATAAATAGGGTCTATGCAATGTAAACACGGTGGATTTATATGATAAATGTGGGGTTTTTTTTTTTTTTTTTGGACTTACTGGGGGTGATCGGAAGATATAATAGAAGGGGAGGTTATACAATATGAACTAGGTCCAGTATCAATGTAACACAGGTTGGATTATATATAAATGAGTAAGGATAGATAATAGAAGGGGAGGGTTATAAAACAATATAACAGGTCCATATCAATGTAACACACTGTGGATTATATATAAATGAAAGGATATAGAATAGAAGGGGAGGGTTATCAACAATATAACTAGTCATATCAATTTGTAAACACCGGTGTGATTATATATAAATGAATAAGGGGGGATATATTAATAGAAGGGGTGGTTATAACAATATAAACTAGGGTCATAATCAATGTAACCACACAGTGGTATTATATATAATGATAAGAGATATAACTTAGAAGGGGTGGGTGTGATAACCAAATAGAACTAGGTCCATCATCAATTAACAAACAGAGTGGATTAATATAAATGATAAGGATATAATAAATAGAAGGGGAGGGTTTATAACATAAAACTAGGTCCATATCAATGTAACACACGGTGGATTAATATAAAATGATAAGGATATATAATAGAAGGGGCGGGTTAGTAACAATTAACTAGGGTTCCTATCAAATGTAACACACAGTGGATTATATATAAATGATAAGGATATATAATAGAGGGGAGGGTTGTATAACAATAAACTAGGTCCATATCAATGTAACACACAGTGGATTAATATAAATGATAAGGATTATTATAATAGAAGGGGGAGGGTTTTATAACAATCTACTAGGTCCATTCAAATGTAACACACGGTGTGGATTATATATAAATGCTAAGGGAATATAATAGAAGGGGAGGGGTATAACAATATAACTAGGTCCATATCAATGTACACCGGGGATTATATATAAATGATAAGTATATATAATAGAAGGGGAGGGTTATAACAATAAACAGGTCCATACAATGTAACACACACAGTGGATTCTATATAAAATGAGAAGGAGGATATACTAGAAGGGGAGGGTTATAAGCAATATAACTCGGGGTCCATATCATGTAACACACAGTGGATTATATATAATGATAAGTATATATGCATAGAAGGGGAGGGTTATAACAATATAACTAGGGTCCATATCAATGTAACAACAGGGATGATATATAACTGATAAGGATATATAATAGAAGGGGAGGGTTATAACAATATAACTCGGCCATATCAGTAAAACACGGTGGATGATCTATAAATGATAAGGATATATATAGAAGGGGTTGGTGTATAACAATTACTTGGTCCATATCAATGTAACACACAGTGGATTATATATAAATGGATAGGATATTATATAGAGGGGGGGTATAACATATACTAGGTCTATCAATGTAACACACGGGTGGATTAATAATAAATGATAAGGTATATAAGAGAAGGGGAGGTTGTAAACAATAAACTAGGGTCCATATCCAAGGTAACAAGGTGCGAGTATATAAAAATGATAAGGCTTATATGAATGAGGGGGGGGTATAACAGATACTAGGGTCTCTATATCAATTAAAACAACACGTGGATTTATATATAAATGATAAGGATAATAATAGGAAGGGGTGGGTTATAACAATATAAACTAGGGTCCATATCAATGTAACACACAGTGGATGATTATATAAAGGATAAGGATATATAATAGAGGAGGGAGGGTTATGAACAATATAATAGGGTCCATATCAAGGTAAACACACAGGGGATTATATATAATGATAAGGATATATAATAGAAGGGGTAGGAGTGTATAACAATATACAGTCCATAATATAATTAAAACACACGGTTGGATTATATATAAATGATAAGGTTATAATACTAGAAAGGGGGGGTTATAACAAGATAACTAGTCCATATCAATGTAACACCCTGGTGGATTATATATAAAGATTCCGGATATATAATAGAAGGCGGTGGGTTATAACAATATAACGAGGGTCCAATCAATGTAACACATGGGGATTATATATTAAATGATAAGGATATATTAATAGAAGGGAGGGTGTAGGTTTAACATATAACTAGGGTCCATATCAATGTAACACAGGTGGATTAGAAAAATGATAAGGATATTATAATAGAAGGGGAGGGTTATAACAATATACTCGTCCATATCAAGTGTAACACATGGTGGATATATATAAATGATAAGGTATATAATAGAAGGGGCAGGGTTATAACAATCTAACTAGCGTCCATATCAATGTACACATGGTGGGCTTATATATAAATGATAAGGATATTATAATAGAAGGGGGGTTTAACACAATATAAACTAGGTCCATATCAAGTTAAACACACTAGTGATTATATATAAATGAAAGGATATATTAATAGAAGGGGAGGGTTTTATAACAAATAACTAAGGTCCATATCAATTTTAACACACAGTGGATTATATATTAAATGAAGGATATATAATAGAAGGGGAGGGTTATAAACAATATAACTAGGTCCATACAATGTGAACACACGGTGGATTATATATAAATGATAAGGATATATAATAGAAGGGAGGGTTATAACAATATAAACTAGGTCCATATCAATGAAACACACGGGGATATATATAAATGATAAGGATTTATATAATAGAAGGGGGTTATAACAATTTATAACTAGGGTCCGATCAAATGTAACACACGGTGATTATATATAATGATCAGGATTGATAGAATAAAGGGGAGGTTTATAACAATATTAACTAGGTCCATTCAATGTAACACATGGATTATATATAAATGATAAGGATATATAATAGAAGGGAGGGTTCTTGTATAAACAATATAACTAGGTCCAATCAATGTCACACACGGTGGATTAGATATAAAATTGATAAGGATATATAATAGAGGAGGGGAGCGATTCTAACAATTAAACTATGTCCATATTCAATGTAACAACAATCGGTGGATTATAGATAAATGAAAGGATATATATAGAAGGGGAGGGTATAACAATATAAACTAGGTCCATATCAATAACACACGGTGGATTAGTATAAATGATAAGGATATATATAGACGGGAGGGTTATAACAATATAACAACTAGGTCCACATCCAATGATAAACAACATGGTGGATTATATATAAATGAAAGGATATTATCATAGAAGGGGAGGGTTGAGGTTATAACAAAATAACTAGGGTCCATATCATGTAAACACACAGTGGATTATATATAAATGATAAGGGATATATAATATAGCTGGTTATTGAAACTGACAGTTAATATATTGAACAGGGGCGGGGTTCATATGATTGACAGTGGGATCTGTTCCGCCCATTACAAAATTGTCTCCTCCTTAACTAAGTTTCCAATCCCGTACCCCGCCCCTTAGCGCAGTCGCAGCCCCAAGGTGCCCCCCCCCGCACAGACCCCGATATCCGAAGTGTCATCTTCGCGGATTCTGTATCCGGGTTGTACAAGATCACTTTAACGCCCACGCGAGGGCCGAAATCTACACCCGGCGGTGTGTCAGCAGGCGAAGCCACATTCTTTAGGGTCACTATCGTACGTCATCCTTCAAAGGCTCCTCCCAATGACACCCGCGCCTATAGGAACGAAGAAACGCAGTGGGAGGAGCGAAAATAAACCGGACATGGCCGCGTCAAACCGGAACTCGCAAACTAGTCACATGATGTCTGGTTCAAATTGTCCAGAGCCAATCAAAGTCAGAACGGATCACGTTGGACTGAACCGCCTCTACGGGGTCTTTCCAAACTACCCTATACCCTCCTGGTTATTACCCCACACTACCCTATACCCTCCTGGTATTTACCCCACACGACCCTATACCCTCCTGGTTATTACACCACACTACCCCATACTCCCATGGATATTACACCACACTACCCTATTACCCTCTGTTATTACCCCACACTACCCTATACCCTCCTAGTTATTACCCCACACTACCCGCATACCTTCCTGGTTTATTTACCCACACTACCCCCATACTCCCATGGATATTACACCACACTACCTATACCCTCCTGGGTTTACCCCACACGACCCTATACCCCTGGGCTTACCCCACCACTACCCTATACCATCCGGGTATTACACCACACTACCCATACTCCCCTGGATATTACTACAACTAACCGACTACCTCCTGGTTATGACACCCCACTACCCCATAACCCCGGATATTACCTCAACTACCTATGTACCCTCCTGGTCTATACCCCACACTTACCCCATTACTCCCCCTGGGGATATACACCACACTACCCTATTACCCTCCTGCGTTATTACACGAACACTACCCCATACTCCCGGAGATTACCTCAACTACCTATACCCTCCTGGTTATACACCACACTACCCATACCCACTGGTTTTACCCCACACTACCCCATACTCCACTGGTTAGTACATTCAACTACCCTATACCCTCCTGGTTATTACCCCACACTACCCTATACCCCCTGGTCTTTACCCCACACTACCCCATACTTCCACATGGTTATACCTCAACTCCCCTATACCTAATGGTTTATTACCCACACTCCCCTGGATATAACCTCAAACTACCCATACCCTCCTGGTTATTACCCCACACTACCCCTATACCCGTGCGTCTTACCCAAACACTACCCATTCCAATGGTTTATTACCTCAACGACCCTATACCCTCTGGTTATTACCCCCACACTCCCTGGATATACCTCAACTACCCTTATACCGGCCTGGTGATTATCCCACACACCCTATACACCATGTGTCTTTACCCCACACTAGCCCATACTTCCAGTTATTCCTAACTACCCTATACCACCTGGTTATTACCCCACACTACCCCTATACCCCCTGGTTTTACCCCCACACTACCCCATACTCCACTGGTTATTACCTCAAATACCCTTACCCTCCTGGTTATTACCCCACACTCCCCGGATATATCAACTACCCTATACCCTCCTGGTTATTACCCCACACTACCCTATACCCCCCTGGTCTTTACCCCACACTACCCCATACTCCACTGGTTATTACCTCAACTACCCTAACCCTCCTGGTGTTACCCAACACTACCCTATTACCCCTGGTCTTTTACCCACATACCCATACTCCATGGTTATACCTCAACTACCCCTATTACCCTCCTGGTGATTACCCCACACTACCTATACCCCCGGGGGTCTTTACCCCACAATACCCCATAACTCCAATGGTTATTTACCTCAACTACCCTAACCCCTCCTGGTTAGTACCCCACACTACCCTATACCCATGGTCTTTACAAAACACTACCCCATACTCCACTGGGTTATTACCTCAAACTATCTATACCCTCCTGGTATTACCCCACTAATACCCTATTACCCCCTGGGTCCTTTACCCCACACGACCCCATACTTCCACTGGTATTACCTCAACTACCCTATACCCTTTCTGGGTATTAACCCACACTGACCCGATACCCCTGGTTGGTCTTTGACCCCACACTACCCCTACTCCACTGGTTATAACCTCAAACTACGATACCCCCGGGGGGGTATGACCCCTCACTACACTATTACCCCTGGTCTGTTACCCCACATACCCCATACGCCCATGGTGATACGGCGCAACTACACTATAGCCCTCCTGGTTTTACCCCCACACTAACCATTAGTCCCTGGATATTACATCAACACCCTATACCCTCCTGGTTATTACACCACACTACCCTGGATATTACCTCAACTAACCTAAACCTCCTGGTTATTACCCCACACTACCCTATACCCCCTGGTCTTTACCCCACCACTACCCCATACTCCTGGTTTATACCGCAAACTACCCTATACCTCCTCGGTTAGTTTACTCCCCCACACTACCCTATACCCCCTGGTTACCCCACACTACCCCATACTCCACTGGTTATTACCTCAAATACCCTATACCCTCCTGGGTTTTATTACCCCACACTACCCTATACCCCCTGGTCTTTACCCCACACTACCACATACTCCACTGGGATTACCTCTCAACTACCCATAAACCCTCCTGGTATTACCCCACACTACCCGATACCCCTGGTCTTTTACCCCCACACTACCCCATACTCACACTGGTTTACATCACAATACCATACCCTCCTGGGTATGTTACCACAAACTACCCCATACTCCCTGGATATTACCTCAACTACCCTATACCCTCCTGGTTATTACCCCACACTACCCATACTCCCTGGATAGTTACCTCAAAACTAACCCGATACCCTCTGGGTATTGACCCCACACTACCCCATTACTCCCCCACGGATATTACCCAACTACCCTATACCCTCTATGGTTATACCCACACTACCCTATACCCCCGGGGGTTCTTTACCCACACTACCCCCATACTACACGGTTATGTACCTCAACTACCCTATACCCTCCTGGTTAGTACCCCACCACTACCCTAACCCCTGGTCTTACCCCACATACACCATACTCCCCTGGGTTATTACCTCAAAATACCTATACCCTCCTGGTTATTACCAACAATTAATACCCCATACTCCCCTGGATATACCTCAACTACCATTTATACCTCCTGGTGATACCCCACTACTACCCTTATTACCCCCTGGTCTTTACCCCATCAGCTACCCCATACTCCACTGGTTATTACCTCAACTACCCTATACCCTCCTGGTTATTACCCCACACTACCCCATACTCCCCTGGTTATTACCTCAACTACAATATACCCTCCTGGTTATTACCCCACCAACTACCCCAACTCCCCTGGTTATTACCTCAACTACCCTATTACCTCCTGAGTTATTACCCCACACTACCCCATACTCCCCCTGGTTATTACCCCACACTACCCCATACTCCCCTGGTTATTACCTCAACTACCCTATACCCTCCTGGTTATTACCCCACACTACCCCATACTCCCCTGGTTATTTCAACTACCCTATACCCCTCCTGGTTATGACCCCTTACTCCCCTGGTTATTACCTCAATACCTATACCCTCCGGTTATTACCCCACATACCCTACTCACTGGGAATTACCTCAAACCTACCTAGACCCCTCCTGTTATACCCCCCACTACCCCCTAGACCCCCTGGTTTACCCCACACTACCCAGACTCCACTGGATTACCTCAACTAACCTTATTACCCTCCTGGTTATTACCCCACACTACCCCTATACCCTGTCTTTACCCCACTACCCCTACTCCACTGGTTATATCAATACCCTATACCCTCTCGGCTATAACACCCCACACTCCCCGTTCGGAGGCCCCGGGCAGAGGAGAAGCATAGACCGAGGGGAGAGGATACCATGATAGAACCAGAGAGGGCAGCACGCAGCGCACAACGGCACAGGCGAATAGAACGCACGCAGCACCCCGGCACATAAGTACACGCAGCGATGTCACCCGAGAGGGGAAAGTAAGGACACAACGGAGGAGAAGAGTACTGGATAGCACAACGAGGAGCAGGTGAGCCAGCACACGCCACGACCGATAAGCGGAGGCTGAGTCTAACAACCTCAGCTAGAAACTGGTTTATTCCCCACACTACCCCATACTCCCTGGATATTTACCTCAACTAACTCCTATACCTCCTGGTTATTACACCACACTTACCCCATACCCCCGGGATATTACTCAAAATACCCTTATACCTCCTGGTATTACCCACACTACCCTATACCCCTTGGTCTTCGACCCCACCACTACCCCATACTCCCTGGTTATACCTCAACTAACCTATACCCTCGGGTTATTACCCCCACACTACCTATACCCCTGGTCTTTACCCCACACTACCCCAACTCCACTGGTTATGACCTCAACTTACCCTATACCCTCCTGGTTATTCCCCACACTACCCTATACCCCCTGGTCTTTACCCCACACTACCCCATACGCCACTGGTTATTACCTCAACTACCCTATACCCTCCTGGTTATTACCCCACACTACCCTATACCCCCTGGTCTTTACCCCACACTACCCATATCCCCTGGTTATTACCTCAACTTACCTATACCCTCCTGGTTATTACCCCACACTACCCCATACTCCCCTGGATATTACCTCAACTACCCTATACCCTCCTGGTTATTACCCCAATCCCCCTGGATAGTACCTCAACTACCCTATACCCTCCTGGTTATTACCCCACACTACCCCATACTCCCCTGGATATTACCTCAACTCCCTATACCTCCGGGTTATTGACCCCACACTACATATACCCCTGGTCTGTCTTACCCCCACACTACCCATAATCCACTTGTTAGACCTCAACTACCATAACCCCTCCTGGTTTATTACCACCCTACACGTACATAGCACACCCTGGGGTCTTTACCGCCACAATTCAATAAAAGTTCTTATCATTTAAAATGGTGCTAATTTTGCCCCCAACCAATCAGAACTTATGTAATATTTGAAACCTAACATCTGATTGGTTGGGGCAAAATTAGCACCATTTTAAACGATAAGAACTTTTATTGAATAACCCCCTATATAGTATCCCCTTACCAACCAGAACCACAGCATATGTATTAATACCAGTAATTCTCATTATTATATAGTATCCCTGTACCAACCAGAACTACAGTGTATGTAATAATACCAGTAATTCTCAATATTATATAGTATCCCTGCACCTACCAGATCTACAATATATGTATTAATACCAGTAATTCTTAATATTATATAGTATCCCTGTACCAACCAGAACTACAGTATATATATATACTAATACCAGTAATTCTCAATATTATATAGTATCCTTGTATCAACCAGAACTACAGTATATGTATTAATACCAGTAATTATCAATTTTATATAGTATCTCTGTACCAACCAGAACTATATAGTATATGTATTAATACCAATAATTCTCAATATTATATAGTATCTCTGTACCAACCAGAACTACAGTGTATATAATAATACCGGTAATTCTCAATATTATATAGTATCTCTGCACCAACCAGAACTACAATATATGTATTAATACCAGTAATTCTCAATATTATATAGTATCCCTGTAACAACCAGAACTACAGTATATGTATTAATACCAGTAATTCTCAATATTATATAGTATCCCCGTACCAACCAGAACTACAGTATATGTATTAATACCAGTAATTCTCAATATTTTTTTGTTTTAGAAATTTATCTAGCCCACTTAAAGCTAGGAGATTTAGTAAGGACTAGAGTCCTGGGTATACCACCCAAGAATAGGGACATAGTGCCAGACATAGGGGTAGAAGATTCCATTACAGTGACCTGAGAGCTGGGGTGGCACTAACAAGCTGATTGTTATTTATGCTGTTTCTGATCCCACTGGTTTGTGAGTATTTATGTGATATCTGTGCCATGCTATGCCACCCTATTGTGCTAATTACAATGCTTTAATAATATTGTTCTGTTAATAAATAAGTTACTGTTTAAATTTAATAACCACTGGTGCCCATTTATTCCATTTTACCTAGAGCAGTCATGACTTGTATTTTATTACTCACTGATACCACCTGCAGGCTGGAGGTGGTACATAAGGAGCCTTGATGTATATGCCCATTTCAATACACATCACGTCCTATGTAACATATATAACCTTTTTTTGATTGGCTAAGACTGTCACATGTTTTACAAACAGCACATCATAGGAGGTGTAGTTTAACCTCCTATTTTGACTCTACCATATTAAAATAGGAATCTCAGCTCTGTAAGTAAGTTTATATATTTTGTGTAAGTCGTATATTTTGTCTTTTACCTCATATAAGTTAGTGCTATACTTTATATACATTTACTGATGGCAATTGGGTAATCCTTGGCCCTGAAATTACAAAAAATAGCAAAAGTGGTATAAAGGCAATACCTTCCAGAACATTCTAGTTCCTTTATCAAGCTGAATACAATGAAGCTGTGGTACTCTCTGATATATATCCAACATTTACAATATGTACAGTATACAACACCAGCTTTTCCTTTTGCTGGTTATTTAAATGGTAATAGTGAGATAGCACACACATACATATATACCTTTCCTATATGTAATTTCCTATACCCCACACCTCATTGGTAGCCCCTAAAAACTCACTGCTATCTCCTATGAATGTATAAATATATTTACTGTATATACAATAAATTATATTGAAAACATGTTGAATAACCTAGAAAATGTTTAAATCCAGTACAGAGAGTAAAAAGATAATAATTCAGTCAAATAGTCCCTCTTCCTTTAGTATATCTCCTAGTCTATGTTCTGTTTGTTCTGGGGTAAAGTGTGTATCATAATTGTGGTTCAGACATTAAAGCAGGTAAATGGGACGTGTTTCATTTCTAAATCTGAATGTTTTGAGATTTCTCAGCCATCCTACCTTCCTCTCTCCCTTACTCTTTTTATAAATCCCTCTAACGTGGAAGTGCATTTCTGGAATACATCCCTACAATCTACAGCCACTCTTGGTCCACTGATCACAGACTTGGAGAAACAACTGAAGACACATTTGCCCACGAGACTACAACTGAGCTCAGCTCACTCTACCTTGCTACAATGTTGCAAGGTGAATTTGGTAAGCATACTAAAGGGGATGGGAAAGGAAGAAGGGGGAGTAAAAAAGGAGCTTTAAGAACAGAACAGATCTAAATGGCAAATGCAATCTGTCAGGTAATGAGTTATAGTCTAGCTGGGCAAAATTGGCTTCACTTCTGGGCAAAATTGGCTTCACTTGCTTCCCTGAGTCTGGGAACATGCTGGTAGTAGTGACAGGTGACCAGGAAACAGTGGGGCAAGAATCAGCTGCTGTTTCTAAACAGCTGATCGCACGTATAAAGAAAACATACACACAATCAGCTGTAAGACCAGAACTGAACCAGAAGTCCGGGTCGACTCTGATCGCACGTATGTTTCCTTCATTGGAGACCTATGGGGAGGGGAGGGAAGGGATCAGCGGCCCGGAATACACTTGATTAACAGATCCTACTGATTGGCATTTGGATTCAGATATTTATTTGTAGTGTAAATCCTCATACACACGTACAATCACGGGGGCCAAACATAAACTGCACGATTTTCAGCCAAAATGACTGTGAAAACACATCGTGCGCCGTAGGTTGGCAACCACAAATGTACAAGTCTATGCACCTTAATAATGGGTAGGCAAATTTTCATCCCATCCTACCACTCACTAGTGGATATATTAATATTCATACAATCTTGTAGTATCTACCAGTGTAGGGACTGTGTAGTATCAATACCAAACTGGGCTTTAAAGATTTAAATGTTGGATTTTATATCAAACACCAGGGACCCCAATTCCCCTCCGTGAAACTGACACATTTGGCTAATGGGTTTTTATATAACTCGGCTATGAAAGGAATGTAATTAGGTAATTTAAAGGGCAACTATAGTGAAAAAAAAACTTTGCCTGTATACAATGTACAGATCACTTAGTATAAGCTGCCTTCATGTTGCTATGTGGCTTCGTTTCTTCACACTGGCAGAAGTTTGTACCAAGCTGTGTAGTCCCCCTCCTCTCTCTGTCTAGTCCCCCTCAAGCAGTAAAGGGCTGCATACAGAGTCCAAGCATGCTCAGTTGAAAGGACTTTAAATGAAGTGCTGACCTCCTGTTGGCCTCTCCCTTCCAGAGATAGACTGCAAGCAAGCAAAGTGTTGGAGAAAGTAGCAATGTGCTGAAGGGAGGGGCAGAGGAGGAGAGAGGAGGACAAGTGGTGCTGAAGTAAGTTACTGAACTCTGCCTGTTCTCTAAGTTTGCTAATTGTTATTTATTTTTGCACCTAAAGATCATATCTCTCCCCTGCTTAGCTGAGATCAGAATCACTTAAGACAGAGTCAGTGTAGCAGCAGCTATAGTGAGACCTTCACAAACACAGTGACACTGCTTGTTATCCTGATACATTTCATTTGCTTTAGTCTATATATTTCATAGATTGCACTGTGTGTCTTGTTTGGTATATAGTCTGTATTACTGTATTATTATATATATTGTTTTATAATATATACTGTATTATTATATATACTGTATTATTATATATACTGTATTACTGTATGTCTTGTTTGGTATATAGTCTGTGTTACTGTATTATTATATATACTGTATTATTATACATACTGTATTACTGTATATCTTGTTTGGTATATAGTCTGTATTACTGTATTATTATATATACTGTATTATTATATATACTGTATTATTATATATACTGTATTACTGTATGTCTTGTTTGGTATATAGTCTGTATTACTGTATTATTATATATACTGTATTATTATATATACTGTATTATTATATATATACTGTATTACTGTATGTCTTGTTTGGTATATAGTCTGTATTACTGTATTATTATATATACAGTATTATTATATATATTGTATTATTATATATACTGTATTACTGTATGTCTTGTTTGGTATATAGTCTGTATTACTGTATTATTATATATACTGTATTATTATATATACTGTATTACTGTATGTCTTGTTTGGTATATAGTCTGTATTACTGTATTATTATATATACTGTATTATTATACATACTGTATTACTGTATGTCTTGTTTGGTATATAGTCTGTATTACTGTATTATTATATATACTGTATTATTATACATACTGTATTAGTGTATTATTATATATACTGCATTACTGTATTATTATATATACTGTATTATTATATATACTGTATTAGTGTTCTATTTGAGTCACTGGTTTTGTATGTATATGGGGGAGGGGCTGTTTATAGTGTGTTCTGTTCATATTGCTGGGTTAATGGTTTATTGATTGTGTTTAGCACTACAGCATTTGACTATATGTTGCACATGGTACATATAGTGTGGGTGAGAGAGTGTGTGACAGTACTGCATGGGAGCTTTGGATTGTGTGGGTGTGTGCCTTTGAGTGACAGATGATGTGTAGCAGCTCCTACAAATCACAGCATATTCAAAGGCTTATATCTCGGGGACTATGTAGAATTTAAAGAAACTAAAGGTACCCTGGTGGATGGGATGACTTATAGGATACATTAGAAGGGATTTAAAAAAAACAATTTTCTCACTATAATTGCCCTTTAATACCAGATCATTGCCAACCTGGTTAATATAAAGGTTCAGTATCACTGTGGACGGATACACCTAAGGGCAGATTTGTTTTTGAAACAGGATCTTGGTGTTTATTTAATTGTAATGTTCCTGTTGGATTTAGATTATTAATTAATATCTGTTTAATTAAAGATTCTCAGTGTCTGTGTCTAAATAACCCTGTATCCACCTCCCATGATCCTACTCTCTATATCTCTCACTGGACAACCAAGCATGGTCCATGGCTGATGAAAACCGTGTGTAGCCAGTGAAGATCTCTCCTTCTAAGATCTCTATGTTTATCTTTATTAATTATCCAAGGGCTGATGAAGGTAAGTTTAATGTCTAACTAGGATTGGTAGATCAGTAACCTATCACAGGGTGACTATTAATAACATTGTCCCCATGGATAATTCAGCAGTACGTAGAATAAAACACATCAATCAGCCCAGATTAAGCAGTATCACCAGATACGTATGGACTAGACATGTCACATGAATATAACCAGAGTCTCATAGTGAAACAATTTGCTGTAAAGCTTACTGTATATGGATTGAATTCAGTCTAACACGTAAATCTAGAGACACAAAAACTGAACTGAATGAACGAAATGTACACGAAGCATATAACAGCTAGTTTACAGCAAAAACCTTCAGTTTACCAGGCAAGAACACCGTTCAAAGAGAAACTATGGTGAGACTCTGGTTAATTCATGTGACAGGTCTAAGACCACTACGTATCTGGTAGATCTGCTAATTCTGGGGTGAATCTGATTGGTTTTATTCTTACGTTACTGACTGAATTATCCCATGGGGGACAATGTTATTAATAGTCACCCGTGGTAGGTTACTGATCTACCTCAATGCCAGTTAGACATTAAAACACCAATCCCAGCCCAGGAGGGACCCCATCCCATTAGATGATGAAACTTACCTTCATCAGCCTTTGGATTAATGATTAAAGATAAACATGCAGAGTGACAGTAGAAGGAGAGGGATCTTCATGGCTACACACGGTTATCACCAGGACCCTGCTTGGGTTGTCAGTGAGGATTGGTGATAATGTGTGAGGGACAAATGACCTTGTGACTATATAAGATATACAGAGTAGGATTATGGAGGTGGATACAGGGTTATTTAGACACAGGACACTGAGAATCTTTAATTTTAAACAGATATTAATTAATAATCTAAATCCACAGGAATTAAAATTAAAATAAACACCAAAGATCTGTTTCAAAACAAATCTGCCTTAGGTGTTGCCTTCAACAGTGATGATACTGAAACCTTTATATTAACCAGGTGGCCAATGATTTTCCCTGGTTTATAAAGCGGCAATTATAGTGAGAAAATTGTTTTATTTTTTTTTAAATCCCTTCTAATGTATCCTATAAGTAATCCCATCCACCAGCCGGTACCTTTTAGTTTCTTTAAAATTCTACATAGTACCCGAATATAAGCTTTGAATATGCTTGTGTGATTTGAGGAGCTTGCTAAACATAATCTGTCACTCAAAGGCCACACACCCACACAATACAAGTTCTCCATGCAGTACTGTCACACACTCTCTCACCACACCTTATGTACCATGTGGGCAACATATAGTCAAATGCGGTAGTGTAAACACAATCAAATAAACAATGTAAACCAAGCAATATGAAAACAGAACCCAACTAATAACAGCCCTTCCCCCAATACATACCAACAATACCAGTGGCTCCAAATAGAACACTAATACAGTATATATAGATACAGGATTATATAATAATACAGGAATGCTAGTAGTATTATAAATAATACACAATACAGTATGTATAATTAATACAGTTATATAATAAGACAGTCATACAGACTATATACCCCCCAAACAAGACATACAGTAATACAGTATGTATAATAAGACAGTATATATTAATTACGACAGTAATACAGACTATATACCAACAAGACATACAGGAATACAGTATATATAATAATTACAGGATATATAATAATACTCGTGGATACAGACTAGTACAAAAAAGACATACAAGTAAGAAAGGCGTTGTTAGATAAGGAAAAAGAGAGATAATAATTACTGTATATATAATAAGTGACTAGTAATACCGACTCAATACCAAACAAGACATACAGTTTTTAAAAATACAGAGAATATAATAAACAGTGATTATAATATACCAGTAGATCTAATAATTACAGTAATACAGACTATACCAAACACAAGGACATAAGTAAGACAGTATATATAAGATATGAAGTATATATAAAGAATACAGTATATATAATTATACAGTAATTACAGACTATATACAAAACAAGATAGACAGTAATTACAGTGATAATAATAATACAGTATATATATAATACCAGTATATATTAATTAATACAGTAATACAGACTATATACCAAACAAGATATACAGTAATACAGTATGTATAATTTAATAATACAGTATATTCATAATAATACAGTTACACACAGACTATATACCAAACAAGACACATTGACAGTATAATACAGTATATATAATAATACAGGATATATAATAATACAGTATTAGTATTAAAACAATATATATAATACTTACAGTAATACAGACTATATACCAAACAAGACACCAGTGCAATTATGGAAAATATATAGACCTAAAGCAAATGAAATGTACAAGTGATAACAAGCAGGGTAACTGTGTTGTGAAGGTTCTCACGATAGCCATGCTGCTACACTGCTCTGTCTTAAGGATTTCTGATATCAAGTAAGCAGGGGAGAGATATGATCTTTCGGTGCACAAAAATAAATAACAATTAGCCAAACTACTCCGAGAACAGGCAGAGTTCAGTAACTTACTTCAGCACCACTGTCCACTCTCTCCTCCTTGCCACTCCATGCAGCACATTGCTACTTCTCCCAAAATTTGCTTGTTGCAGTCTATCTCTGGAAGTGACATTACCACGAGGCACAGGGAGGTCAGCCACTTCATATTTAAAGTCCTTTCAACACCCTGAGCATGCTTGGACTCTGTATGCAGCCCTTTACTGTTGAGGGGGAATAGACCGGAGAGAGGAGGGGGGCCTACACAAGCTTTGGGACAAACTTCTGCCAGTGTGAAGAAACGAAGCCACATAGCAAACATGAAGGGCAGACCTTAACTAAGTGATCGGTACCATGGTATACAGGCAAACGTTTTTTTTTTACTATAGGTGCCTGGAAGAGACCGAAGACGCATTCCTTTCGATAGCCGAGTTATATAAAAAAACCCATTAGCCAAATGTGCAGTTTCCGGAGGGGAATTGGGGTGGTCCCTGGTGTTTGATATAAAAACCAACATTTAAATCTTTCTTAAAGACCCCGTTGGCCCTTATTGATCACAACACAGTCCCTACACTCGGTATGGATACTACCAAGATTAAGTATGAATATTAATTATATCCACTAGTGAGTGGTAGGATGGGATGACAACTTTGCCCACTACCCATATTAAGGTGCCACTCCAAGGACTTGTACATTTGGGTTTGACCACCTACGGCGCTGACGATGGTTTTCACAGTCATTTTGGCTGATGAAAATCGTTTTTTGCCAGTTTAGGGTGGCCCCAGTTTTGATTGTACTGGAGTCATGAGGATTACACGTTACAAATAAATAATCTGAATCAAAAGGCCAATCGTAGGACTCAGGAACTGGTACTAAGTGTATTCCGGGCCAAGCATCGATCCCCTTCCTCCCCTCCCAGAGGTATCCAATGAAGACGAAAATACGTGCGATCAGAGTCAACACGGACTTCTGGTTCGTTCTGAGTCTTACAGCTGATTGTGTGTATGTTTTTCTTTATACGTGCGATAATCAGCTGTTTAGAAAACGCAGCTGATTCGTGCCCCACTGTTTCCATGGTCACCGTCACGACTACAGCTGTTCCCAGGAACAGGGAAGCAGTGGAAGCCAATTTGCCCAGAGAAGTGAAGCCAATTTTGCCAAGCTAGACAAACTCAATACCGGCCAGAGGATTTGCCATTTTAGATCTGTTCTGTTCTTTTAAAGATCGTTTTTTAACTCACCCGTCTTCCTTCCCATCCCTTTAGTATGATTACCAAATTCACCTTGAAAACATTGTAGCAACGTAGAGTTGAAGCTGAGCTCAGTGTAGTCTCGTGGGCAAATGTTGTCTTCAGTGTTTCTCCCAAGTCTTGTGCGGGGACCAAGAGTGGCCTGTAGATTGTAGGATGTTTCCAGAAATGCACTTCCGCGTTAGAGGGATTTATTAAAAGAGTAAGGGTAGAGGGAAAGGTTTAGGATGCTGAGAAATCTCAAAACATCAGATTAGAAATGAAACACGTCCCATTTACCTGCTTTAAGTCTGAAAAACAATTAATGATTACACACTTGTACCCCAGAAACAAACAGAACACTAGACTAGGAGATATACAAAGGATAGAGGGATATTGATCCTGCTGAATTATATTTTTTACTATCGTACATGGATTTTTAAAACATTTCTAGGTTATTCAAACATGTTTCAAAAATTTCTTGTAATATACAGTAACATATTATACATTCATAGGAGAGAGAAGTGAGTTTTTAGGGGGATACCAATGAGCGTGTGGGTATTAGGAAATTACATTATAGGAAATGGTATAGATGTATGTGTGTTTGCTATCCACTATTACATTGAAATAACCAGCAAAGGAAAGCTCGGTGTGTTATAATGTACATATTGTAAAATGTTGGATATATATCAGAGAGAGACCACAGCGTTCATTGTATCAGCTTGATAAAGGAACTAGAATGTTCTGGAAGTATTGCCTTATACCACTTTTGCCTAGTTTTTGTAATTTCAGGGCCAAGGATTACCCAGGTGCCATCAGGTAAATGATATAAAGATAGCAAGAACTTATATGAGGTAATAAAAAACAAATATACGACTTAAAAAATTATATAAGAATTACTTACAGAGTGAGATTCCTATATTAATATGTAGAAGAGTCAAATAGAGGTTTAGTAAACTACACATCCAAGGAGGTGCTGTTTGCTAAAACATGTGACAGTTCTTAGCCAATCAAAAAAAAGGTTAGAGATGTTACATAGGACGTGATTTGTGTATTGAAATGGGCAATTACATCAAGGCTCTTATGTACCACCTCAGCCTGCAGGTGGTATCAGTGAGTAATAAATAGCAAGTCATGAGATGCTCTATGGTAAAATGGAATAAATGGGCACCAGTGGTATAAAATTTAAAACCAGTAACTTATTTATTAACAGAACCCAATATTATTAAAGCATTGTAAATTAGCACCAATCGGGTGGCAATTAGCATGGCACAGATAATACATATCACAACCAGTGGGATCAGAAACAGAGAAATAACAATCAGCTTTGTTAGTGCCACCCCAGCTCTCAGGGGCACTGTAATGGAATCTTCTACCCCCTATGTTGGCACTATGTCCCTTATTCTGGGGGGTATACCCAGGACTCTAGTCCTTCCTAATCTCCTAGCTTTAAGTGGGTAGATAAAATTTGCTAAAACAAAAAAAATACTTTGAGATTAATTGGTATAGGTATTAATGACATATACTGTAGTTCTGGTTGGTAGGGGAGGTACTATAGAATATTGAGACATTCACTGGTATTAATTAATAATATACTGGTAGGTTGTGAGTTGTTACAGGGGATACTATATAAGATTGAGAATTACTGTATGAAGACAATATGTGAGTTTGGTGGTTTGCAGAGATACCTAGATAATATTGAGAGAATTACCGGTATTATATATACACTGCTATTCTGGTTTTGGTACGGAGATTACTATATAATATTGAGATATTATTGGTATTAATACAGATACGATTATAGTTCTGGTTGGTACAGCATGATACATTATTAAAATGAAAATTACTGGTTTTAAGACATATACTGTAGTTCTGGTTGATACAAGGATACTAATAATATTGAGAATTACTTGGTATTAGTTATATATCTATACTGTAGTTGGGTGGTACAGGGATACTATCTAATATTAAGAATCTGGTATTAATACATATATGCTGAATCTTGGGTAGCGTTGCAGGGATACTATTATAATATGAGAATTACTGGTATGATTACATTACATGTAGTCTGGTTGGTACAGGGATACTATTATAATAATGAGAATTACTGGCTATTAATACATATGCTGGTGGGTCTGGTTGGTAAGGGGATCCTATATAGGGGGTTATTCAATAAAACGTTCTTATCATTAAAATCGTTGCTACCTTTTGCACAAAACAATCAGATGTTAGGTTTCAAATGTTACATAGTTTGATTGGTTGGGGCAAAATAGCACCATTTTAACGATAAGAACTTGATTGAATCTCCCTGTATAATAATATTTGAGAAATTACTGGTATTACGACATATACTGTAGTTATGTGTTTTACAGGTTTGCGTACTATATAAATGAGAATTAAGGGTATTAATAAATATATTGTAGTTCTGGTCTGGTACCGAGATACTATATATATGAGGAATTACTGATATTACTAAATATACTGTGTTTGGGTTGGTACGGGTGATACTTTAATATTGAGAATTACTGGTATTAAATACAGTACTGTAGTTGGTTGTTCAGCGATAAGGATATAATATTGAGAATTACGGTATTAATAATCTACTGTAGTTCTTGTTGTACAGCATACTATATAATATTGAGAATTACTGGTATTAATACATAGACTGTAGTTTGGTTGGACGAGGGATACATATAATATTGAGAATTAATCATATGGATTAATATTATATACTGTAGTTCTGGTTGAGTACAGGGATACTTATATATGAAGAATTTCACTGGTATTAAACATATATTTGTAGATCTAGGTAGGTACAGCGGGTACAATATTATAATTGAGAATTAATTCGTATTATTACCATACACTGTAGTTCTGGTTGGTGGTAACAGGGGATACTATAAATAATGAGAATGACTGGTTAGTAATTATATGCTTTGTGGTTCTGGTTTGGGTAAGGGGGCTAAAAAGATACATATAGGGGGTTGTTATTCAATTAAAAGTTTTGATCGTGTAAAAATGGTGCTACTTTTGCCCCAACCCAATCAGTGTTAGGTTTTCAAAATCTTACATAATGTTCTGATGGTGGGGGGCCAAAATTTAGACAACATTTTAAATGATTAAGAATGTTATGAATATCCCGGTATTATTAATATTGAGAAATTACGTTGTATTAATACAATACGTAGTTCTGGTTGGTTACAGGGGATACTAATAATATTGAAGAATACTGGTGTTTATACATATACTGTAGTTTGGTTAGTACAGGGACTACTATATAATATTGAGAAGTAATGGTATAATGTTACATATATTCTGTAGTTCTGGTTGGTTTAAGGGGATACTATACACTATTGAGAATTAATGTATTTAATACATATACTGTCGTTCTTGTGGGTAAGGGGATTACATATAATATTGAGAATTACTGGTATAACCCTATACTGTAGTTCTGGGTTGTACAGGAACTATAATATTGAGAATTACTGGATTATAAAAGGCATATGCTTGTAGTTCTGGTTGGTACAGGGATACTATATAATATTGAGAATTACTGGTATGTTACATATACTGTAGTCGGGTTGGTTACTACAGGGATACTATATAATATGAGAATTACTCGGTATTAATACATATACGTAGTTCTGGTTGGTAAAGGGATACTATATAAGATTGAGAATACTAGTATAATACATATACTGTGTATGGTGTACGGGGATTACAATGATAATACTAGAATTACTGGTATTAATACATATACTGTAAGTTCTGGTTGGTAGGGGATACTATATACTATTGAGAAATTACTGGTTAATACATATACTGTAGTTCTGGTTGGTCGGGCTGCGGGGGAAACTCCCATAAAATATTGAGAATTACTGTTTCTCATGACTTTATATTTTTAACACTGTCTACTGCGATACTCATAGAGTGTTCTGGGTAAAAACGTGTGTGATCACAGACCTGATTGGTTGATGCAGGCGGTACAGTTAGAATAACAGAATAAACTATATAGAAATAAGTTGTCGAAGTATGATGTTATTGCAGTTAATTATCGTTTTTAAGAATAGAGAGTAGGGTTAACTTATTCTTAACGCCCTTGGAGTTAAACATTACATATTAATGTAGTTCTGGTTGTACAGGTTGTGGGTAACAGGGGTATAGATTTCTATTAGAAGTTAAGGACAGCAGAAAAATGATTGTGGAATGTTAGGAAGGTGAAGTTACTATTGAGCATAGTCGAAGCTGATTAGTACGAGCAGAAAAGAGTATACAAAGTACAACAAATTGGGCTATAACTTATTGTTATATGCATATAGGCTTTTATTGTTATTATTACGATAGGTATTGATGGATAGTGTCATGTAATTTGATGGCGCTATGGTGGAGGGAAGTCCTTAAACAAGTGCGTTATTAACACTGCAGCAAGAGGCCACCAACTAACGAGCTGACTATGAATTCCAGATATATTTGAGTAAATTTGACTTGGTCAGAAATAATACCAGGTCGAACCTTTCCGGCATTATTAAAAAGGGCATCCGCATAGTATACAACTGTAAGGACGTCATGATCTTGATACACTTGTATGAACAGTATGGTGACTTTTTTACCCACGAGTTATTGTCATTTTAAAAGTGGAAGGAGAATGTTAAGTACAGGGGTGGGCCATACACTCTAATGATATGGGTAAATCCCGTCAGGAAAACAACAGGTGTTTACCCAATAGCGTTCAGTGGATCTATTGATGATAAGAGGGATCATTTGAGACTTGAATTACTGGTATCCGTACTCCAGCAATCAATTAAATATAACGTTGTGCATGTATGACACTACGTCCGTAGTGAGTCGTTTTTACTAAGCGCGGTCGTCAGGGAAATACAACATAGAAAATAAATTATTTAGTGCCGTCCAAGAATTCATAGTAAATAAGCGACGTCGGGATATTGTTTATTTGTACTGTAGATTACATATAACTTGCGTGCTAGTTCTGGTTCGGTACGATGGGGCACGAGACCAATACTATGCCCACATATGTGGACGATAGGTCCCTGTGTGCGGCCCCCACGAAGCATGTGTATGCCGACCAGTATACCAGTATAATGATCTGTTCTATAGTTATAATTAATAGGCGGTAGGAAAACACACATTTGTATGAACCTTTAGTCTGGAGTTTCCCACCTACGGGCGAAGTTTTTTCTTGCACACTGCCAGTAATGACATGATCCATTGAAAGAATACTAACACATGCAAAATTATGGGGATGTCCGATATGGGATTCGGTTTGACTGACCACGGGTCCTGTTGCGTTGGAAACCGCGAGGAAATTACGCTCCACATTTTCATCCCTTTCAACAAGATCTCAGCGGTTTGTTAGCTGTGAGTCAGGCATAATATAAAGCTGTATGTACAAAGCATTACACAAGGGATGCCATTCTGAAGACCTGAAAAGGAAATCATAGAGCTATGAAGCAAACAATCAATGTGGAGTGGTTAATGCAAGGCAGGCTTCAGGATGTTGGGGTTCAAACAACCGCGAGGGATTACATAAAATATTGAGGAATTACTGGTATAACATATACTGTAGTACTGGATTGGTACACGGGGCGGAGGTACGCCCGTGGATACATATAATATGAGGGGAATTAATTGCGTTTAATACATATACGATAGTGTTGCAATGGAAGTAGGAGATTGAGGGTCTTAGATACAAGTGGGGTGAAAACAGTTCGATTTATTGCAGCTCCTAACCGCAAAAGATATATAGCATTTGTTACAGAGGAGAATTTTATTTATTCTTCTGTATAGTTTTGACATGTAGTCACTCCGCGGTTTTACCCTTATTACAAAAGTTCTATACACATGTGCAATAACTTAGGAGCCAATGGGGCCGACCCAGCAAACAGAAAAGTTTTTGATGGCGGCCTCATGGCTTTCATAGCTATAGGCTTTATACTTTTGTTTTAGGGGTTCAGGGGGATGGTATATACTGTCAGTGGGTGGAACAAGTAAGAAGATTGCCCCCCCGGCGCTTGCGCGTTGCAGGGTCTGCTAACCTTGGTAGTTACATGATGGTTAGGAAAGCTCTTATATCTCGCTTTCCCGGTAAAGGGCACTGAGCACGGTTTAGCCAGGAACGGGGATGGAATTAGCTAGTTTAAGGGTTCCAACATGAACAATGCATGATGACAAATGTGCAATTTTGAAATGACCTGCCATCAGCTATGATTTCTGTAAAATTGTATATTACAGACTAAATATTACACTAAGTGCCAACAGATCTGCCTAATGTTATAATACTAGGCGATTTGGTTGTTGTTACAAGTGGACAACAGCTAGATCCATTTTTATTTGTTCCTCTACTAGTGTTATAGAAGTTAGAAATCTTACATTGAGGACATTGAACCTGTAGATGTACTAGAGTTAGATATTGGAATAGCTCATTCGACAGAATATATGCCTTAATATCTGCCAAGATGAACCGATGCCATGTGTATGGGGTTATTAAGGGTGACGAATATTATATGATATTAGACCTGTGTTGGAAGCATTTATATTAAGTTTGAAATCAGTTGGTGGTTCTCTGGTGTTCCGAGGTCAAAAAAGATCTGTTTTTAGTCTAGCGTTCCTTAGGTTAATTTACTTGTAGGAGGGACAGAGTCAAGCAAAAGACGAACAGTGGAAACTTGAGCAACGCTATATACTTCAAAAATATAAACAGTGCTAGCTAGGGGGCAATCATGAAGATAGGAAGGGGTGAGTTACTGGGGAACTCTTAAGGTTTAATCTGAGTCAAGCATTTTCTTAGAGATGTATCCTGGCGGTGGTAGTTCTGTTGACTGGGCTGTGGGCACTCATCAGAGTTGAGAGCTTTGGATTATTTAACAAAAGGAAGGTATTACTACAGAGATATTAATATTGAGAAATACCTCGAAAGTAGGTATTTGTAAATTACACACCCTAACTAAGCTGTGCATGATACATATAAGTGGTGGCCTGGTTAGTACTGTTCTCGCCTTGACTTATGAAGCCGCGGTATGGAGCTGATGTACAACTAGTCTTCTCTGCACAGAGATGTTACCAGCTGAAAAACTGGTGTTCTCCAGGATGTCATTGTATCTGTATGGAACCCAACAGGCGACGTTCTTATATAACAGTAGGGAATAATACTCTGCTGTATAGCTAGTGTTGGTTTCCTTAAATTAAACATTAATGTGGACATCAAACCAACAGACGATTGTGGCACATTAGCCAATTAGACCAATTTATGTACTATGTGTGTTGGTCGATGGAGTTGTTTTGTATTTTTTGTACAGGTTCATGGCTATGTAATCTCCGGTAAGAGCAAACTGAGTGACAATACATGAGCATAATATTGAGGATACTGGTATTAATCCACATATATTGTAGTATGGTTGTATAGGGAGAACGTTAAATTTACAAAAACCAAGTTAGTTCTCCTTTACTATATTAAAAAACCCGTTATGTTTCTTTTTCCGAAGTAGATTTGGAACGTACAGGATTACGTCCTAGGTGTTATGCACGTGAAATTTGTAAAGATACGTTTGTATATACTGTATTTATTGTGAAACGGTGGTCTAGGTAAATTCTTGGAAAGACCCCATACTAGTGTTACATTTTGGAATATTCTGTTGCGCGTCTATTCCCTCTGAGTTCCATTCAGATGATTTCATGTGACCAGATGTGACATTCAGCCATATTGTATATTTGCTCTGAATTCTTCGCAAGCTTCTGGCGTCATCGTGTTATTTTATTATTTTACCAACCTAAAATCAATTATCGTTGATTGGTGGGAAGAAGTGTAATACACGTTACAGTAGAAGGCCCTGAGCATTAAGTTGGATCCAGAGTTGTAGGCTCCTGCAGTAGAGCATTTTAGAATATAAACAGGAGGGTTTGTTTTGTGATCAAACAAGTTGATGTGTAATGGTAGTTCTTGAGTTTGAGAAAGTGCGCAGCCTGCATTAATGGCTACAAGTTAGACACGGTGAAATTAGTAGTTGAATATGTAACACTTGGCAAGCAGTATACAAGATGTTTATCGGGGGCTTCGTCCCTGAGGGCCCCAAGCTGCGAAATGCGAATAATGTTTCACTGGGGGAAGGAAGCAAAAAGGAGCATTGGACGCTTCCCCCAAACTTGTGCTTTGTTACTGGCAAAACTTAACAGCACACACTAAATTGATTGTCCACTTATCTAGGGGGGGCTAGGTATCGGGTGACGGATTGCCTAGTCACTTTGCTTAAATCTTTTGTTTTCTTTAGAAGTGTGGTTTAATATACAGCGGTTGTATCCACAAACCTATGGCATATGTGCGATAGAATCCTTCAATGGCTGATATATGCCTTTGGAAAGGAGAGAAAGGGACACCCAGTCATTTGTGAGGGTCTTTTGTTATTTTTTTGTTTCAATGGGACCAAGTAGTTGTTCCTGAGCTCTGTTCAGGAAGTCAACAAACAAAGAAGTTGGGCTGTACGGTTAGTTTGTTAATAAAGTAAAAAAATAAAAAATTGTTGACAAAAAACACAGTGTATGTTTCTAATAATGGGAAAGGAAATGAAAAATTCCAAATCAGAGTTGTTTTGGGATGAAGAAAAACCCCCAGGCAAACCCACATTCCCCACGTCCGCTCCACTTAAGATAAGTAGATTTGGAGTTGGGACCGATTAGATTAAACTACAGGAGGGGCACAATCGAACCGTCCAGCATACTTAGCAGCCAAACGTAGTATTGAGGGTCAAAATGGCCCATAGTAATGGAGATCCTTTAAATGCGAAGGCAGTGAGATGCGGAATTTTATGAGAGGGTTAGGGCAAAATAGGAGAGGATACAAAGGCGAAAGGTTGTGTACAATACGCAGTCATATTGGATTGCTGGTCAGACAAAAAAATTCAACTGCATCGATAGGGAAAATGTAATAAATGGGGGGGCCAGCTACCAATCGTTGCCTTGGGATATGTATTCTTAGCACAATGATTTTATCTTGATCCGCCCCTCACAATATACACAATCGTACTGACGTGGGTTAGTACTGAGCTCTGTATGTAATTGGAGTTAAATAGTCTTTGTACCATGACAAACCAATGATTCTGTCTATCAAAGGAATCCAAAAAAGTCCTGACTAAATCCATTCTACTTGCTTGGGTTACGGCTTGGGCGAAAAGCTTTAAAAATTCACTGGAGTTACGACCAGTCGCAGATGTATTAGCTGATGTATCTAACGGGTCTATGTGGCCACTCATGTTAGACGCCATTGGTGAGTTTATGTGCCGACATCTGGCCATCTAATCAGTGACATAATATACAGAGGATGACCTAACTCTCAGGTGTACATTGATGAGTGTGACCCTCACAGAGTGGGCGGGGAAAACGCCTCTTACCACATAGGCAACATGATACAGCAGATATAAAGGTACCGTTTTGCCGATCCTGGCTCATTTGGTGGCGGTGAGGAACCCCTATTCTGTCGCAGCATAATTGGTTCCGCTTTGACAGCCCCGGTGTTGTAAAGGCTACAAGCTAAATTGCTGGTAGCCAGCACTAGGCACGCTGGGTTTTTTGTATTTGTTGTTATAGAGCGACAGTGAACCTGATTAAGCATTGGGATGGTTCTATTTAGTGGGGGAAAAAGGCTTCTATGCAGAACGTGTGGGCGTTCTCCATGTAGGGCTGGGGTGACACATGGACAAATTTTTTACCCCGACCAATCAGTTGAAACTAGCGCAGGGCCACACACTTTGTTTAGTTGTGACCGACCCATTTTAGCACCACTATGCGCTCAATTTACATTGAGGTGCCTGCAACATTTTCAAGTGTATTGATGCTAATCAGCACAGGCAAGAGATCTCAGTTCAGACCAGCAAAATGTCTCACTCAGTCGCCACTACCCCCTTAGCAAGTAAACCAGGGTCCAGGTATGGCATGAGAACTTTCGAAGCAGTGCAAGTTATATTACCCAAAGTTTCCTTTGTTCTAATGAACTGTGAGGACTGATAACACCTGCGAATGAAACTGGACAGCTGAGCACTTGCAAACACTGGCAAAAAAACTGAGGGCGTTGGACCGTAACGATCCTGCTGCATAATGAGCTGCGGGGTAGAGTATTTGGGCCTCGGACAACGGTAACTATAGTGCTACATTAGTAGACGCCTGTATGGTGATGTATACACTGTGCCGACTATTAGGGCACTTCTAAATTGAGGGGAGGACAGACATTGGTTGCAGATGACAGACCAAAAGCCCAGACGTGCAAATACTGGGTATTAATTAAATTCTGTTTTGGGTCAAAAAGGCTGAACATAATGGACAATGAACTCGGGGGGGGCTGGCCTACGCACAGGCAATATGAACGATTGAACAGAAAAGGAGATAGGGGTGGTGTGACAATGTACGGTGGCCGAATGCCACGGCGAAAAGGATGCGATTGGAGGTTGATAAAACTGGCTGATAACCTGAACTCAGGGAGCTAACTTGAAGCCCTGAGCACCTATCACTGCTAAAAATAAAGGAGATGAGAGGGGGTGACTGGTAAACCATCTAAAAAAAATGCGGTGCAGGCCGGGTTTAGCCCATAGATTCCTCGACACCATGTCTTTAAATACGCAATAGAGGCCTCATTATTTATATTGCGTTGTCCTCTTTAATCAAACCATGTAATATTAGAGATTAGTATAAAAGAGTGTTCCTTTAAAATACTAATTATCCTTTAGATTAGATAACTTTTACTAAATATCTCGTGTGTGGCAGCCCAAAATAGATTTGAACAATTAGAGAAAAAGTGTCGATAAGAGACACAGCAGCCGGGGGAGATTTGGCATTTCTCCCTAGAGCATTATCTCGGCACTCATGAGTTTTCTCCCATGCCCACCAGAGCTAAACTCCTAATACAGTCCCACGCGCCTCATCCTCAGTCTCATCTCACAGCTTCTAGGGTATTCATTGTGGTGGACCACCATCGTATCACAAGTTAGTTCAGGCTCTATCAATTTTCATCATTAAGCAGTAATAGCTAGAAAAATGTTACAAATGAAAATTCCATTACAGCAGAACAAGGGCATAGGGATTGCCCCACTAACTGCCAAAAACAGAGAACAGACCTCCGCGCTAACAAATCACATTCAGTTCATTTTGTTAAAAAAATCTGTAAGGCCAAGTTCAGGGCCTCTCTGGCACCAGAGAACGAGACAAGCTGGAAGCTAAAAACAAAAAAACGTGTACTAGATACAAGGTTTACAAATTAGCAGATATATGGCTGAATGTCAAGTCGACGATACATAGTGCGGGATAGGAGAAAGATCGTACTTGACCGATAACTAGGGTATAGAATCGTTTTCATCTGTTCTTTAATTATAAGAACGGACATGAACATGTGAAATAGGATGCGGCGTGAAGAATCCAAGAAAAGCAATGCGAAGTATCAAGGCACTATGAAGCACTGGCCTTACTATTACTATGTATTGGCTTACAAGTTTATATGTCTCGATTGTAACCAGAGATCTATACATGTCCTTACGTTGCGTAGCAGGGCACAAATTTACTCAGTGTGACAAGTCAGATACTTTATAGACAGGGGGATGGGAAGTGATGCTTTTTTTGTCATCCCGACCGGGGACCATCACTTGATTTAGAGTTCACAAAAGACCCATTATCTATAAGAAACACAGCTACATATGTGGTTTTTGGGTTGTGTCGGTGACACGTTTCATCGTAAAATGATGTACATATCCATAGTGGTCTAGTTCTGCTGCAGCGTTTGCGGGACGTACTAGGATACGTTTACAAATTACAGCAGAACAAGAGAGATCACGACTAACACATTCGGCTCATTTGCTACCATGAGTATCCAACGTTCAGGCTCCATACTAGATACACATGTACAAATTACAGCCAGAAAACACAGGAAGCAGATCTAACACATCGGTCAATTTGGTCCCTTGTATCCAAGGTCAGGCTCCGTATCAGAATTCAGCAACGTTTACATTTTACGCAGAGAGAAAAGGGGCCGACTGTGTGCTAGTGCAGATTAAGGTGTGAGATGTCTAATCTGCTGCGAAGTGTTCGGTCTAACGCTGGAAATTCGATGTTAATTGTGATAAGGAGGGATCTTGTCTACAAGAAAGTCACACCCTACATTCCCTCACTGGAGGATCGGAGGTCAAAATCGTACCAAAGTCACGCTCCCCCGAGTACTTAAAGATACAGTTTGTGCAGTTCTCACTTTATCAAAGTCTGATTGAATTCAGTCTATATGTAATCAGTGCAGCCCTAGTAATTATATTGTATAAGGATATTGTACAGTACATTATACATAAGCCACTATCCAATCACACCCTTAACACCTGGCTGTGATATGCTAATTGGGATTCTCCAGGGTACATAATTGCCACAGATTCTTGTACAAGTCATTCTGAATTGAGAAAGCCAGTCGGATGACTAGCGAAACGTCTTCAAGAACTAAACTTCAAGTCCGGTTGATCTAATTGAATTCAACAGATATAATGTAGTATGTGCCATCTTCTCTTTTTATAATATGTTGTGATATGCTAATTGGGATTCTCCAGGGTACATAATTGCCACAGATTCTTGTACAAGTCATTCTGAATTGAGAAAGCCAGTCGGATGACTAGCGAAACGTCTTCAAGAACTAAACTTCAAGTCCAGTTGATCTAATTGAATACAACAGATATTCGCACTGGTCAGTGGTCAGTGCACCTGTATGGTGACATCACAATGCCGTTTGCGTGAGACGTTTGAACAAGCATCTAAATGGAATTATCAATGGGGATCCTATATTAAATGGAATTATCAATGAGGAACCTATATTAAATGGAATTATCAATGGGGATCCTATATTAAATGGAATTATCAATGGGGATCCTATATTAAATGGAATTATCAATGGGGAACCTGTATTAAATGGAATTATCAATGGGGAACCTATATTAAATGGAATTATCAATGGGGATCCTATATTAAATGGAATTATCAACGGGGAACCTATATTAAATGGAATTATCAACGGGGAACCTATATTAAATGGAATTATCAACGGGGATCCTATATTAAATGGAATTATCAACGGGGATACTATATTAAATGGAAATATCAACGGGGAACCTATATTAAATGGAATTATCAACGGGGATCCTATATTAAATGAAATTATAAAGGGGGAACCTATATTAAATGGAATTATCAATGGGGAACCTGTATTAAATGGAATTATCAATGGGGAACCTATATTAAATGGAATTATCAATGGGTACCCTATATAAAATGTAATTATCAATGGGGATCCTATTTTAGATGTAATTATCAATGGGGATCCTATATTAAATGGAATTATCAATGGGATCCTATATTAAATGGAATTATCAATGGGGAACCTATATTAAATATGTTAATATAGGTTCCCATTGATAAATTCCATTTAATATAGGTCCACTGATTATTTCCTTTAATAAGATCCCATTGATAATTCCATTTATATAGGATCCCCATTGATAATTCCATTTAATAAGCCCCATTGAATCATTTAATAGGTCCCATGATAATCCATTTAAAAGGTTCCACCATTGATAATTCCATTTAATATAGGTTCCCCATTGATAATTCCATTTTAATATAGGATCCCCATTTAATTCCATTAATATAGGTCCCATTGGTAATTCCATTAATATAGGTTCTCCATTGATAATTCCATTTAATATAGGTTCCACATGATAATTCCATTTAATATAGGATCCCCATTGATAATTCCATTTAAATAGGATCCCATTGATAATTCCATTTAATATAGGTTCCCCATTGATAATCCATTAATATAGGTTCCGCCATTGATATTCCATTTAATATAGGTTCCCCATGATAATTCCCATTTAATATAGGTATCCCCATTGGTAATTCCATTTAATTATCCATTGATATTCCCATTCCACATTGATAATTCATTTAACTAAGGTTCCCCATTGATAATCCATTAATAGGATCCCATTGGTAATTCCATTAATATAGGTCCTCATTTGGTTAATTCCATTTTTAAATAGGATCCCATGATTGAACTTCCATTATAGGATCCCATATTCGAGTAAAATTCCCCATGATTAATCCATTTAGATAGATCCCCATTGATAATTCCATTTAATAGGCTCCCATTGTAATTCCTTTATTAAGGATCACATTATAATTTCATTTAATTAGTCCCATTGATAATTCCATTTAATTATAGGTTCCCCATTGATAATTCAATTTAAAATAGTTTCCCATTGATAATTCCTTTATATAGGATCCCCATTGATATTCCATTTAATATAGGATCCCACATTTATAATTCCCCATTTAATATAGGTCTCCCATTGATAATTCCTTTAATATAGGTTCCCCATTGATAATTCCATTTTTTAATATAGGTGTCCCCATTGATAATCCATTTAATATAGGTTCCCCATTGATAATTCATTTAATATAGGGTCCCATGATTGATAATTCAGTTATATATAGGATCCCCATTGACTAATTCCATTTAATATAGGCATCACCCATATGATTCCATTTAATAGTAGGTTTGATCCCCATTGATAATTCCATTTATTATAGGATCCCCATTTTGCATGATTCCAATTATAATTATAGGATCCCATTGAGTACTTCCATTTAATATAGGATCCTAAATTCCTATGATAGGAAGCCCTGATTTACATTATATAGGATCCCTCATTGAATAATTCCATTTAATATAGGTTACCCCATTGATAAATTCCATTTAATTAGGATCCCAATTGATATCTTAATAGATCATTTACAACATTTAATATAGGTCCCATTGGATGAATCCATTAATATAGTTTCCCCATTGAGAATCTTCTAAATAGACATTTCCCCATATGATAATTCGCAATTTAATTATAGATTCCCCTTGAATATTCCATTTTAAATAAGGTCCCCATTGTAATTCCCCTTAATATAGGATTTTCCCCAATGTGATAATTCCATTTCAATTATAGGTTCCCCTTGATATCTTCCATTTATCTAGATCCCATATAATTCCATTTAATATAGGATCCCATTGAAATTCCATTTAATATAGCGATCCCATTGATTTTTAATTCCATTTCATTTAATAAGGATCCCCATAGATAATCCATTAATATAGGAATCCCCATTGATGATTCCATTTAATATAGGGATCCCCCCATTGATAATGCCATTTAATATAGATCCCCATTGATAATTACATTTAATATAGGTCACCACTTGATAATTCATATTAAATATAGTGTTCCCTTTTATTATTTGTGATAATTCCATTTACTATGGGTCCCCATTGATAATTAAATTTAAATTTAATATAGGATTACATATTGGTTAATTCAGTAATATAGGTTCCCCATTTGATAATCCATTTATAATAGGGGACCCAGGATATTTCATTAATGTAGGTTCCCCTTTGGATAATCCATTTAATACTAGGATCCCCATTGGTAATTCCATTTAAATAATATTCCCCATGGATAAATTCTAATTAATATAGGATCCCCATTGAATAATTCCATTTAATCATAGGTTCCCCCACTTGAAATTCCATTTAATATAGGATCCCCATTGATAATTCCATTTAATATAGGTTCCCCATTGTATTACATTTAATATAGGACCCCATGATTAATTCCATCCATTTATATAGGATCCCATGATTAATCTATTAATTCGGATCACCATTGATACTTCCATTTAAATTTAATATAGGCCCCATAGATAATTCCATTTTAATATAGGATCCCCAGATAATTCCATTTAATCTAGGATCACCATTGATAATTCCATTTAAGATAGGATACCCATTGATTAATTCCATTTTAATATATAGATCCCCAGTGATTAATGCCATGTATATAGGATCCCCAGTGATGAATGCCATTTAATATAGGATCCCCATTGCTGAAGGCCAGGGACGAGAGGAGGCCCTCATGGAGAAGGCCAAGGAATAGAGGAGACCCAGGGAGAAGGCCGAGTGAATATAGGGTGCCCCAGGATTATTCCATTTTAAATATGTAGAGTGTGGTTTCCCTATTATTTGGTTTAGGTTTTGTCGGGAATGGCGTTTCCACCACAAAGCTCAGTTTTCTATCCTGGCAAAACAAGGGCCCCCCGGGCCCCCCCCCCCCCCCCCCGGAATCTGCCAGTACTTTTTTTTCGGCCAAGGGGCAGACTTGACACACACTTATGGAGTAAGATAAGGAATTCCTGTGCCACCTTGGCTCCCCCACCACCCCCAGAGATGATCAACAGGTCTGCGCTCTATGTTTTGTTTCCCCCCCCCGTTCGCGTGACCCCTAGATGATTGCGCACACACCACGTTCCACCCCTGCTATAGACCCTCCCACAACGGCATGTGAGGGATCACCATACAGGTGCACTGACAACTGACCCGTGCGACATATCTGGGTGTCTTCAATCATTAGATCAAATGGACTGTGAAGTTTAGTTCTTGAAAGACGTTTCGCTAGTCATCCGACTGGCTTTCTAATTCAGAACAGAATGACTTGTACAAGATCTGGTGGCAATTATGCCACCCTGGAGCAATCCCAATTAGCATATACCACCAGCCAGGTGTTAAGGGTTTGTGAATGGATAGTGGCTAAGAGTTGTTTATGGAACACGCCCAGCAGTAAGGGTGTTAAAACAGCACTTGTACATGGCAGACAGATGGTGTCGAACCCCCCCACTCCCACCTCTTCTTTAGGATTGGCTTTATTATTTGTAACATAATGGCCAAATACAGGAAAACAATGTCTTGAAACACCATTGTCCTTTTTTCAGCTTCGCCTCTATTTTTTTCCGTCCACTTTTCTCTGTCACTTTGCCCCGCCAGCGCCTTTCATCATGCTTTACCCACCACTTGATTATTCTCTCCGCACCCCCCCTCTTTGATTTTATTGCCCGTCACACCCTTCCCCCACCCCGACTCCCCCATACCATCATTATCTGTTTATTTCGGTCCCCCCCATCTTACCCCCGGTCTCCTTACGTCGTGCTTCGCCCTTTCTCCTTCTCACCTTTGTTCCTTTTTCTTTGCCCCCTTCGAGTGCCCCTTATTGTTTCCTCCCCTTCATTTGACATTTTCTGTCGTTCGTGTCTCTGTTTTGCTAATTTTCACCTTTTTCCCGGTGTTTCTAGTTGATTCTCGCCCACATTCGATGTTTGGCGTGGTCTACGCCCCACCGTCCCCTCCCCCCCTTTCGTTCCCCCCCCCATTCCTTTTTTTTCCTGCACCTGGGAATTATCAATGGGGATCCTATATTAAATGGAATTATCAATGGGGATCCTATATTAAATGGAATTATCAATGGGGACGGGAACCTATATTAATGGAATTATCAATGGGGGAACCTATATTAAATGGAATTATCAAGGGGATCCTATAATTAATTGGAGATTATCTAATGGTGGATCCTATATTAAATGGAATTATCAATGGGAACCTATATTAAATGGAATTATCAATTGGAAACCTAATTATATATGGGGAATTAATCCAATGGGGATCCTATAGTAAATGGAATTATCAATGGGATCCTTATTAAATGGAATTATCAATGGGGAAACCTATATTTAAATGGAATTATCAATGTGGAACCTATATTAAATGGAATTATCAAGGGAGAACAATATTTAATGGAATTCCAATGGGGATCCTATTAAATGGAATTATCAATGGGGATCCTATATTAAATGGATTATCAATGGGGATGTTCCTATTAAAGGAAATCAATGGGGAACGTATATTAAATGGAATTATCAATGGAGAACCTATATTAAATGGAATTAACCAATGGGGATCCTATAGTAAATGGAAGTATCAATGGGGAACCTATATTAATGAATTATAATGGGAACTAATATAAAGGAATATCATGGAGAACCTATATAAATGGATTACAATGGGGATCCTATATTAAATGAATTATCAATGGAATATAATGGAATCTAAGTGGACCTATATTAATGGAATTCATGGGGAACCTATATTAAATGGAATTATCAATGGGGATCCTATATTAAATGGAATTATCCATGGGGATCCTATATTAAATGAATTATCATGTGGAACCTATATTAAGATTATCAATGGAGACCTAATTAAATGGAATTACAATGGGATCCTATATTAAATGGAATTATCAATGGGGATCCTATATTAATGGAATTATCAATGGGGACCTATATTAACAATGGTAATTATATATGGGGATCCTATATTAAAATAGGAATTATGAATGGGGAACCATATTAAATGGAATTATCATTGGGATCCTATATTAAATGGAATTATCAATGGGGATCCTATATTAAATGGAATTATCAATGGGGATCCTATATTAAATGGAATCATCAATGGGGAACCTATAAAAGATACTTACAGACCTTCATTCCCATGGCACTGCCCCTCTCTGCTACTTCCGGCTAGCAGAGAGCTGGGAGCAGAGCGCAGGAGAATGAATCCCATGCTTATGGGACTTTTTTTTTTTACAAATCTAAATCAGCGGTTGGGGGTGGGCTGGGGTAAGAAAAATTGATTTAAGTTAGATATATCCTTTAATGCAATCATGTTTTTTCTTTCTCACAGGTCGTGTTGAACTAGTAAGAACAGTGTGTGAAGGAATGGGAGGATACTGCACCAGGTCCTGCTCTGGGCAAACAAATGGATCTTGTATGATTTTATCATGTTGTAAATAATCAGCTGATTACGATGACTTGATTGTCTTCACCACAATCCCCACCCTAACAATGGACGTGTCCTTTGTATAATCTGTACCAATCATTAAAGGCATTGAAAGAATATTTGACTGGTGGATTATTATAAACATGGGGCTTGGATATTTATTATTAATATTAATAATGATAATAATCTATAATACTGAGATCAGCTACTGACCCCAATAGAACATTATAATGTTACAGTGAGAAGAGAGGGTGTATAAGGGACAGTTACAATAATAATATTAATAATGATAATAATTTATAATACTGAGATCAGCTACTGACCCCAATAGAACATTATAATATTACAGTGAGAAGAGAGGGTATATAAGGGACAGTTACAATAATAATATTAATAATGATAATAATTTATAATACTGAGATCAGCTACTGACCCCAATAGAACATTATAATATTACAGTGAGAAGAGAGGGTGTATAAGGGACAGTTACAATAATAATATTAATAATAATAATAATTTATAATACAGAGATCAGCTACTGACCCCAATAGAATATTATAATGTTACAGTGAGAAGAGAGGGTGTATAAGGGACAGTTACAATAATAATATTAATAATGATAATAATTTATTATACTGAGATCAGCTACTGACCCCAATAGAACATTATAATGTTACAGTGAGAAGAGAGGGTGTCTAAGGGACAGTTATAATAATAATATTAATAATGATAATAATTTATAATACTGAGATCAGCTACTGACCCCAATAGATCATTATAATGTTACAGTGAGAAGAGAGGGTGTATAAGGGACAGTTACAATAATAATATTAATAATGATAATAATTTATAATACTGAGATCAGCTACTGACCCCAATAGAACATTATAATGTTACAGTGAGAAGAGAGGGTGTATAAGGGACAGTTACAATAATAATATTAATAATGATAATAATTTATAATACTGAGATCAGCTACTGACCCCAATAGAACATTATAATGTTACAGTAAGAAGAGAGGGTATATAAGGGACAGTTACAATAATAATATTAATAATGATAATTTATAACACCGAGATCAGCTACTGATCCCAATAGAACTTTATAATGTTACAGTGAGAAGAGAGGGTGTATAAGGGACAGTTACAATAATAATATTAATAATGATAATAATTTATAACACTGAGATCAGCTACTGATCCCAATAGAACATTATAATGTTACAGTGAGAAGAGAGGGTGTATAAGGGAAAGTTACAATAATAATATTAATAAGCATAATTATTTATAATACTGAGATCAGCTACTGACCCCCATAGAACATTATAATGTTACAGTGAGAAGAGAGGGTGTATAAGGGACAGTAACAATAATAATATTAATAATGATAATAATTTATAATACTGAGATCAGCTACTGATCCTAATAGAACATTATAACGTTACAGTAAGAAGAGAAGGTGTATAAGGGACAGTTACAATAATAATATTAATAATGATAATATTTTATAATACTGAGATCAGCTACTGACCCCAATAGAACATTATAATGTTACAGTGAGAAGAGAGGGTATATAAGGGACAGTTACAATAATTATATTAATAATAATAATAATAATAATAATAATTTATAATACTGAGATCAGCTACTGACCCCAATAGAACATTATAATGTTACAGTGAGAAGAGAGGGTATATAAGGGACAGTTACAATAATTATATTACTGAGTCAGCTACTGACCTCAATAGAATATTATAATATTACAGTGAGAAGAGAGGGTGTATAAGGGACAGTTACAGTAATAATATTAATAATGATAATAATTTATAATACTGAGATCAGCTAATGACCCCAATAAAACGTTATAATGTTATGTTATTTTATTATAATGTTAAAGTAGAAATGGTCAGTGGAGCAAGCGATGGATCGTGTGCAAGATAAATTTCCTCCTTTTATTCTTGGTACATACTAAATGAATTGAAAGGATATGTACCGGTACACTGGGAAATTTGTTTTTTTAAATTGCCAATTACTGGAAACTATAATTCTGTAATCACTGTACCATTATTTTGTTGATCTGTCCGCTATTTATTTAGATATCCAGTCTGATACATCTTATATTTCAGCTGTCAATCAAGAGCCTTAGTATCTGTTAGTTTCACTGTTTCTGAAATGGTGTCAGTTGGTATGTGAACTGTATTGTGGGATATTCTCTCTCTCTCAATGTTGCTTCATAGGGATTACTGAGCATGCTTGCCCTATCAGAGAGTCAGATAGTCTGGAAGGGGGCGTTTTGGCCGATAAAGTGCCCATACACAGGCCTTTGTACACATCGTGCAGCGCGGGTCAGCACCCGCAATTGCATATATGTACGAACCTTTACTCATTCACTTGGATAAGTTTTCCAGTCACTCACAGCCAGAATCTGTTCCGGGTGTTGAGGGAGGGAGCAGGGTTGTCTCCACTGTGCAGGGGAAAACTGGGACTGCCCCTTTGAAACTTCTACTCATTATCCTCCCGAGACCTGCCTCCTAGTTCCCAAGCCTGCCTGGCCCATATGGGGTGCTGTTGGTTCCCAGATCATTTTGTAACAAAAAAACTTCAGTGACAACAATCTATATTATTGACCAGAAGAAATTCAGTGTTAAATATTTATTTAGTGAACAAAAACTTTGGTGACCAAAATACATTTAGTTGACCAAAATAAGTTCCATGGTAACAAAACACATTTAGTCAACAACAAAAAAATAACATTTTAGTGAGAAAACTTTATTTAGTCGACCAAAAGAAATTTGTTAGAAACAAAATAAATGTAATCAATAAAAAACAATGTTTTGGTTAGAAAACTTTATTTAGTTGACCAAGAAGAAATTTATTAGAAACAAAACATACTGATAGTCAACAAATAACTGTAGCACCAAAATATCTTTTGTTGAACAAAATGTACAGTGGATTGATACAGAATATTTTTTATGTACAAAAAGTGATGAAATTTAACATTATGCAAGCAAAAAGAAAATTTTGTAGACCAAATACATCTTGTAGAATAAGGAAAAACAAGCCTACTGTACTTTTTGTCTTAAAAATGCAATTTTGTGCAGCAATATTAATGTTTGGTAATGGTGAATGGTGAATGGCAAAAAATAGAAAATCGCAAGCTTTCCCTTTAATCTTTATTAAAATATATAAAGTGATAAATTGTTCACTTTCCCTTTAATTCCTTCCTTAAAGATGTGTACACATAATAACTCTTTCTAATAATATATTTCCCTTTAAACATTTTAATATGAAATATCTGCTATGTGATATATTTCTCCTTTAAAAGTAGTAATTACCATGTATCCCCTTTAATCTCTTTAATAATAAAATGCTTGTAAATGGCAAAGTATAAAACGCTAAACACATTTTTCTATTGGTTTTCTAAAATAAAATAGAGTAATATATGACACTTACCCTTAAAGGGCATGTCCACCCCCAAAACTATAATCCCCCCAGTAATGGCCCCACCATGTAGTGTAGTGTAATCCTACCTCACATCCCAGCTCCATTGGGTTCTCCTGTAGACCCCCCCTAAAGTCCCAAAACAGTCCACAGGAGGCTAGCAGGGCTCTGCCTGCTACCTTGCCTCCGTTAGATATTTGTCATGCGTACTGCAGCCCTTCTCCCCCTCCCTCCCCCTCCCCTCCCTCCTCTCCCTTCCCTTTCTACTCTCCCTCCCCCTACATAAACCTTTTAATATGCTGCTCCCCATGTCTGGTAGCCCCAACCGCATGATTAGTATTTTGCAAAAGCTCCCCAAACTCTTACTTACCTCTCCTCTTTCCTCCCGCTGCACTGAATGACCGGCAGCCGCGTCCGTGATTGGCTGCCGCTCAGCCAATCACAGACGCGACTGCCGGTCCCGCCCCTCTGCTTGCATTCTCGCAAGCAGAGGGCCTGTCAGTGCAGCGGAGGAACGAGGGAGGTAAGTAAGAGTTTGGGGGGCTTTTGCAAAATACTAATCATGCGGTTGGCTAATCCAATAGGAGGAAGCCAGCAATATTCAAATAGGCAAAGTAGCTCTGGGGGGGTAGAACACCCCTCCTCCCAAATATTTACTTTTAAAGCCTCAGCTCTCTGGATAACTAAAGTTGGTTTTACAGTGTACATGTCCTTTAACCTCCCAGTCACTTTACAGACATCCTACCCTGCCAAATGTGGCTTCTGGACAGGGTGGGCAAATGGTGTTGATGGGAAGAGGACATGGCATGTTGTTATATATAAGATGCCCTTAGGCTTAGAGAAACCCTGGATGGGAACAACCAGGGTGTCTCTCTCTAATGAGGCAATATGAGCAAAATGCTCAGGGCAGCACCCCTGATAAACATCAGAGAGGTGGCAGGCAGAGCTCACTTTAATTTTTTTAAAAAGAAAAACGTCAGGAATTATGGTATGGACAAATGGCTTTTTGAGGAACTGTATAAATACTGCTGTGATGTGCATTTTAAAAAGACAAATGTTTAACCACACCCATTCCTGGAAGCCACCACACCTAACAGTGGTTGTGGTGGTGCCCTTTATGGCGCCTAGTGGTACATAAGGGCAGCATTCAAAAGTTTGGCTCAGGTGGCTAGAGATTCCTGTACACACCTGTTATGGTAGAAGGGTTATACATAACACTACACTTGGGAATAGCAACATTGATGACATTGATCCCACCCAATATTTTTATATTTGTCAATCCAGAAGTCATTTAGTTAAAGCTTTCTGTACAATGAATCAAAACTGAAGTAACCAGAGATCAGAACTGACACAACGTGGAGTGAAAAAATGTAACCACAATCTTACAATGTCAATTTACTGATTAAATGCAACTGAGAAATAAGTATTAAAAAAGCAGAATACTACTTACCAAGGCTTGAAAGGGAGTCACGCAGATCGCAGATGGTAATTACAGAGACGTCTCTAACTTCTGAACTACGTGTCGACAATGGCAACTTTTGCAACTTTAAACAAACTTGAAAGGTGAAAAACTCTAGTTGTGGTAAGACACAGCTCCTTACCTCCCGTTCTTTACTAAAACGAATTGGCACAACTTGGAGATACCCTTGAATATTTCATTGATCTGCAGTTATTATAAAGGGGCCCTCCTTGCCTTCTGAGAAGCAAATACTTTTATTTCTTCATCCAGATCTAAGCTGTGGGCTAACCATCCTCAATGGATATAGTTACAAGGCCAACTAGTTTTCTCCTATGACATCATAGATCATAAATAGGTTTTTATTAGTTTTAACTTGGAGAAACTATTGTTTTCCACTTCACAACAGTAGTTTATAGTTTAGTTTTTAGTTTAGTATTTGAGGTTGAATAAAGACATACGTCCATCCAGTCCAACCCATCTAGCAATATCCTCATTTCCTGCCTAACTGTTAGTATAGTATAGATTAGTATTTAGTATAGTATAGTATAGTATAGTATAGTATAGTATAGTATAGTATATAGTAGTAGTATAGTTTGAGGTTGAATAAAGACATACGTCCATCCTCCAACCCATCTAGCAATATCCTCATTTCCTGCCCAACTGTTAGTATAGTATAGTATATTATTTAGTATGTATAGTATAGTAAGTTAGATGTATAGTATTAGTATAGTATTTGAGGTTGAATAAAAGACATACGTCCATCCAGTCCAACCCATCTAGCATATCCTCATTTCCTGCCTAACTGTTAGTAAGTATAGTATAGAAGTTAGTATAGTATAGTATAGTATAGTGTATAGTATAGTATAGTAGTATAGTATTTGAGGTTGAATAAAGACATACGTCCATCCAGTCCAACCCATCTAGCAATATCCTCATTTCCTGCCTAACTGTTGATCTAGAGGAAGGCAATAAAAACCCACCAAATTTATGAAGGGAAAAAATTCCTTCCTGACTCCAAGTGGCAATGGGAAATCAGTAATAGGAAGTGTAAGTAATATATGAAAAACAATGCAGATATTTGCAAACATTGAACTCATTTTGTTTTTGTATATGTACCCCAGAACAGTGCTTGGTGTGTTACAGTTTGATATCTACTGATTGCATACAGCTCATAATACAACAATATCTTGCTATTTGTCATGGGAACGTACTTTCTCCAGCTGATCACATTGCTGTTGAACTTCTTCCCTTGTGATTTCTGTGACATTTGGAATTGAATACAGGAATCCAAACATCCTGCTGTGCTTCTTTATCTGCTCGAAACGATCTTCTAATGGTCTCCACACAAATTGTCTCTTTGTGTGACGTACTCTAGCAATTTGTTCAAGTGGGAAATCGCCATCAATGCCCAATTCTTCAGCCAGGTTTTGAGCAATCTTGATAACATTTTTTAGATTTTGGATTTAGTTTAGACATATTGAAGTAGTATCTTCAATCACCGCAGAGAGGACATCATTTATCTTGCCAGTCTGGTTGCGGACAGCTTTCATGGCATTGATGTGGCTTTCCCAGTCATACTTAATGGTTTAAGTGTAAGCCACTGTTGACTTGTTGACAAGTGTTTTTTCATAGTATTCCATCACTGTGTGAATTATTAAAGGGTATGTCTATTCACCAAAATCATTTTTTTTTTTTTCATTATAAGGTGTGTGTGTGTGTGTGTGTGTGTGTGTGTGTAGTAGTTGTTTGTTCGTTCGTTCCAGCACAGCAGTAAGTACCTTACTCAAGAAACGGAACAAACAAACTCCGGCACCGGGTACATAGCAGCAGTGGATCAGCTGATCTGCAAGGGGCGGATCACATGACAGTCCTCTCCCTGCTCTCGCGGCTATCTCTGTAGCCGGACACACATGTTCCGATTGACTCCCTCACCCGGAGCAGGGTCAGGGAGTCCGACGCAGCATGGACGGATCTGCGCATGCGCGGGATTGCACGCGCGTCGGACTGCCTGCTACTGGGAAGGCAGCGAGAACAATATTCAATGTGCCAAGCGGACCTTACAGCACACAGATCAGAGAAACAGGGGCACACAGACAAAATCCATAAAAGGTACCATGCATATTTAAATGGGCTCTTTTACTTTAGCCAATGTTAATTTTTCAGGTGGACATACCCTTTAATTATAAACTCTGAATTATATTAAAAAACTTTGCTATCTCAATAGACTGAATGTATGAGAGAAGGACCTTGCATTCTAACTGAATACTAAACCACCTATCTCCTACCTGCCCTACTTCCCCTTTTTCTGGATAGATTGCCCCTTTACCTCATTTTGGTATAATTGAAATATGGCACAGGACAACATAAGCGTTGGGTGAACGTGGTTGGCCACAGCTTTATTGATGTTACACTCAGATGTTATGGACCCTTGCATTGTCGCCACCCCCAAGGTTGCCCTAGCAACCTTACCAACCAGGTGTTACCAACAACCAATCCTTTTGCCATCCTTTGTATGCCTGCCACCTGTTACAGTGGGCAAGTAAAAAACTATATCCCAATGCTAGGATCTGACTGCCTGCTGTGACATTACAACCACAGTAAAGGGAAACTTTGTATGTACAATGTATAAATAACATTTTCAAAAGCATATAAAACATATTTACAAATTCTCATAACAGAACAGTAGTAGGGATGGGATGGGAGGGACAAGTGGCTTCCCCCTGCACTCCTAGCCTAAAATGGCGCCGGACCACGTGTTCCGCCCTTTAAATAAGCGCAAGTGCTCTCGCGAGACGTATGACGTCATCGTGCATGCGTGCCGGTAGACACGCCCCGTCCTCGCTCGCAAAGCTCTACTGGGAGCTATGACACTAGCGGGGGAGTGATGAGAGGCGCCGGCCGAGCCCGACAGGTAACTCCATTGGACCTCCTCCCCTCAGTCATGCGCAGTGCTGCATATGCTGTGCGCTGCTTCCAGAACAGGATGCTGCATCACTACTGAACTGAACTTCACTAAGTTGGGCCATTTCTAGTTGGTACAGCAGACACCCCCAGCACACAAATGCCTCCCAGGCTCCCCCATGGCATTGATGGCACAGTTACTTACAAATTGGAAGTGGCAATAGCATAGCAAAAAACCCAAACCCGCTGCCCCTGGCACAGCACTACTCAGCTAATGATGGTGAGCCATGCCATGCCATCACCCCACAGGCCACTGTACTGACCTGACTAACCTGGCCTAACCTGGCCACTGCAGTGCCGCCAGAATCCAGGGAGATTAAAATCAAAATGAGGACAATTGGGGAAGAGACAGAACAGTCAGTACCGTTTCACATACGTACTTACTGTTTTGCCTCAGTGAAGTCTTGGACTGGTGAGACAGACCAGGATGGCTGACCTGACCAAGTACTCCAGCATGGCCTGCACCAGAAGCCAAGCGGGAGAATGCAGTACGCAGTGCAGTCCATGCACACAGCGTGCACATGCAGGAGGAGAGGTTCCCCTGGCCCGGCACTGGCCAGGAAGAGGTCACTATCCGTAGTGCTGATTCAGCATCAACACTGCAAAAAAAGTGAAAGTTGTAGTGGTGGCAGTGCTGTAGTGGACAGAGCATCATGATCAAACAGGGGTGTTAAATACAGGTCTAACTCATAATTATTCATGAAACATGTTGGAAATTATACTAATAATTATTTTACCTTTGAGAATGGCTATTACCATCAAAAACGAGAGACAGCCATGGGTACGGCCTGCGCTTCTACATATGTTGGGCTGTACCTAGGCCCGTGGGAGAGGCAACTGTTTGCTGAGGATGAATTGATATGGGCTACCAACTACATAAGTTTGTGAGCAAGATATATCGATGATGTGATTATCCTATGGGATGGCCCTATACAGGATTGGGAGCGTTTTTATGCCATACTAAATAAAAATGAGTATAATCTTAAGTTTACCTATCAATGTAGTAGTGACCGTATTCCATTCTTGGATATCACTATTAAGAAAATAGGTAATAGGCTCCATACTGAGATGTATAGAAAACAAACTTCGGGCAATTCCCTCTAAGAACAGACAGTATGCACCCCACGAGTCTCCTCGGGGGCATTCCTGTAAGCCAATATCTACGGGCACGAAGAAATTGTATTACATTGTTGGATTTTGAAGTTGCGAAGTTCAGCTCTTATTACGGGATTGTGTATTGGATTCTGTGACCTGGCCCATGTATTCATGAAATCCTTAGATGCTCCCAAGCTTCTATTTAACTCTGCATTAGACTTGTGTCTGTATTCATGTGATTCTTACCATCGTTATTCCACCGTGTGATATACTAAAAACACAGACACAGTGTATCTCCTAATGAAACTCCTGCCTTCTCCCAATATGTTTTATGAAATGTATCATCACGCCTCATTGCTTTGGCTTTTCTTTCAGTCATTATCTGGCCAACTGATTTTCTACTGACGTGATTTTATCCTATCAGAACAATAGTAACAAGTCACTATACTATACAACATAATCACTATATGTTATTTAAAGGAATCTGACACTGTGGATGTTCAGAAACAGCTTCATTCCTACTGGGGAATATTTCCTTTAAAAGGTTGGACTTGATAGATGCATGTCTTTATTCAACCTCAATTACCATGTTATTATGTAACTGTTAGACAGACATTATGGGTAGGGTATAAAGGTTGTACTAGATGGACGTATGTCTTTATACAACCTCAATTACCATGTTATTATGTAACTGTTAGACAGACATTATGGGTAGGGTATAAAGGTTGGACTAGATGGACGTATGTCTTTATACAACCTCCAATACTATGTTACTATGTAACTGTTATACAGACATTATGGGTAGGGTATAAAGGTTGGACTAGATGGACGTGTGTCTTTATTCAACCTCAATTACCATGTTACTATGTAACTGTTATACAGACATTATGGGTAGGGTATAAAGGTTGGACTTGATGGATGCATGTCTTTATTCAACCTCAATTACCATGTTACTATGTATGTCCGTCCCCAAACAATTTTTTACCTCCTAAAACCCAGACCTCACAGAGTCACAAAAAATCCAGCTTCTTAATATACTTACCAGCCCTTGCTCCCTCGGCTGCCTTCTGAGAGAGGGTCCAGAATGGCAGGAGCTCCTGTGATTGGCTGATATGTGATTATGTTTAGAACCATTTTTGTTCCAAGAATTTTCACCTTCTTGCCCTTACTGATCCCTGGCTTTCCCAACATGATTCTGCTATTGAAGCCTCTGTTTCTACAGGGGGTCTTTACCTCTCTAATACACCTCGCTCGTCATGAAGGTTTTGGCCTCCTTCTTTCCCCGCCTGTCATTTTAATGTCATCATCCCCCCACCTGCCTTTTCGTTTACATCCTTTGAGGTTCACACTATACATATGCATTTCCTACCCTCTGTCACTATATGTAGCTGTGGTATACAGATCCCCATCCACAACTCCCCCAGCTACATTTCTCTCAAACTTTGAGACCTGGCTTACCTTCTTCCTCTCTATTGACGGTCCTGTTCTAATTCTAGGTGACTTTTTTTTTTTTTTAACTCTTTTTATTTTGGTTCCAACACATGTCTTATGACAGTTTTATACAAAAATTTCAACATGTTCATTTTCGGGTAGTTACAGAGTCAAAACATATATGGTTAGCTTGTGTGGAGAGAGTTAGTCGGTTACAGTTAATTAGACAAACTATATACATTAAACAATGTCCGAGCCCTTGATTCATTTATAGTAATATGTTCACTTACGTATAGTTGTCGTGGCCGCCAAGCCGCCGCCCGCCCGGCCCCCTCCAGAGGGCGGAGTTGGGATCTGAGGTTCTCACGTACATTGGGTTCAGCATAACTATTGGAGCCCAGGGTTGGGGTGGGTTAGTTTAGGGTACTGGGGGATTCAATCCAGGGGGTCCATATTTTGTAAAATTTATTCGGGACATTCCTGTGCCTGTACATTAGCTTGAGATATGGTAAATCTGTATTTATTAATTTGATCCAAGTTTTAAGTTTAGGCGGTTTAGGAGACATCCATCTTAGTATGATCGTTTTTCGTGCATAAAATAGGGTAGCCTGCAGGAGAGCCAGTTCCGCGCTAGACCAGACCTCCCCCTCCATCAATCCAAAGAGGCAAGTCGACGGTTGGGGGTCGACTGGGTGTGGTGTTAAGTTTCCTAGGAATCGGAGTATCTCTGTCCAAAATGGGTAGACTTTAGGGCATTCCCATATCAGGTGTATGAAGTCAGCACCCTCCTGTAGACATTTTGGGCATTTAGTAGCTGTTGCCCTATGGACATGTCTTAGTTGTTTTGGGGTATAGTACGATTGGTGTATGATCTTACATTGAATCAGTTTATTATTAGAGGCCGGGGAGGCTATTGTGTGTGAGCTAAAGAGGTCTGTCCCCATTGTTCCTCGGAGAGTGGGCCTAGGGAGGGGGACCATCTGTCTTTAATTGATTCTGTGGCTGGGAGTGATTTAAATGAGAGCAGATGTGTGTATATTTTGGAGATGATGCCCCTGACTCCCTGTGTGCGAATGATTCCTATAATGGGGTGCTTCGATATTATACTGCAGGAAGAGGAGAGACTGACCCTCAGGGCATGGTGGATCTGTATGTAGCGGAAATGTGCCGAGTTCGGGATCTTGTGGATCTTCTGGAGATCTGTGAAGGGAATTTTCTGATTATTGCGTATTAAGTCTCCCAGCGTTTGGACTCCCCAGTCCTTCCAGTGTGTCCGACCCGGGAGCGAGAGAAATTCCGGGAGCAGTTTGTTGCCCCATAGGGGGGTATGTTCAGAGTGTCCTCGCTGCTGGAGAAGGAGATTAGTGAGATGCCATATTCTGGCTGCTTGTTTGAGTAGTGTTGTTGCGGGGCCTATGATATGTTGTTTGGGGGACGCTATGTAAGCCATAAAAGGGCCAGTGAGGTATAAAGTGGTCATAAGGTCAGAGGTGTTGGGGGGAGTGGAGGGGTTCACCCAGGCTTGCAGGTGCTTGAGTTGCGAGGCCCAGTAGTATAGCTGTAGGTCAGGGAGGGCCAGGCCCCCCATGTGCCTGGGGGCCTGTAGTTTAGACATCTTAATTCTTGGCTTTTTGCTGTTCCAAATAAAGGAGGTGATCATACTATTGATTTTCGTGAAGAATGTTTTGGGGATATAGGCTGAGCTGTGTTGGACTGTATAGAGGATTTTGGGGAGTAAAAAGATTTTTATCATCTGAACCCTGCCCCATAGATTTAATGGAACTTCCCTCCAAGCTAGCACTTTCTTTCGTGTATGGGCCAAAAGGCTGGAGATATTTAGGGAGTAAAATTGTTGAGGGGATTTGGTTATTTCAATGCCCAGATATTTAAAGTGCTGTACTATAGGGATAGGGATGGAGCTGGGGAGTTTGCTAATAGGGAATGTGTCTAGAGGGTACAGGGCGGATTTGTCCCAGTTGATCTGGAGGCCAGAGTGGTTACCGAATTCGTTGATGAGGGTGAAGGCTGTTGTGAGGGAGGAGGTGGGGTTTCCTAGATATAAGATTAGATCGTCGGCATAGAGGCCGAGGCGTTCCTCGTAAGGTCCCACTCGGAAACCTTGTATTTGCGTATTGGACCTTAGGGCGATGGCTAGGGGTTCAATCGCGAGGGCGAAGAGGTATGGAGAGAGCGGGCAGCCCTGTCTCGTGCCCCTCTGTAGTGGGAAGCTCTCTGACAGAGTTCCGTTAACAAGGATTTGAGCTATTGGGTTGTTGTATAGGAGTTGTATCCATTTGATGAAACTCTGTCCTACTCCGATCCTCCAAAGTACCTCCCATAGAAAGGGCCACTCCAGGGAGTCAAACGCCTTACGGGCATCTAGTGAGAGAATTAGTCGTTCTCCTGTATTGTCGTGGTTTGTTTGAAGTTGGGTATGGGTGCGGCGGATATTTATGGTCATAGACTTAGCGGGCATAAACCCGGTTTGGTCAGGATGTATAATTTCTGTAATTACTTGTTTGAGTCTTTGTGCCAGGGCTTTTGCGAGGATTTTGTAGTCTGTTGTGAGTAGGGATATTGGCCTATATGAGTTACAGTCTTGTGGGTTTTTATCGGGTTTAGGTATCATAACTATCGTAGCGTTGCATAGTAAGGCTGGTAGGGAGTTGGAGTCATAGGACTTGTTATACATTTCAAGCAGTTGGGGGAGAAGTTGTTGTGTATATCTTTTATATAGCTCTATTGGGAAGCCATCTGGGCCAGGGGTCTTCCCGTTGGGCATCTCTGCTATAGCCGAGATTAGCTCTTCGCGGGTCAGGGGGGCATCTAGTTTGTTCCGTTGTGCTCTGGTTAGGATGGGGAATTGTAGTGTGTCTAGAAATTGGGCTGAGTTATTTCTTGGGTGAGACAGACGGGAGGTGTATAGAGACTTGTAGTATTTGTGGAAGGTGGAGAGAATCTGGGGGGTGGTGTGAACCAGTGTGTTCTGTGGGGTAAGGACACTGATCACTGTGTTAGATTGGGTGTGGTCCTTTACAAGGAAGGTCAGTAATTTAGCGGATTGGCCTCCGTTTACGAAATGTTGTTGTTTTATGAAGAATTGTTTCCGGTTGGCCTTCTCGATCTGCAGGTTGTTATACAGTCGTTGGTGCTGTAGCCACTTTGTCTGGTTGGAGTGAGTGGGGTGGGTTATATAGTTTTTTTCAGCTTGCATGAGTTGTTTGGCCAGCCTGTCCTCGTTATGTTGGGTGGATCGTTTGATGTAGGATATAGTGGAGTGTAGGCGGCCCCTGAGGTAGGCCTTGAGGGTCTCCCAAAGAAGTTTAGGGTTGTCGATTGGTGTGTTGTATGCGAGGAATTCCTCCAGTCGCTCAGGGATTAGATCTGGGGTTGGGAATTGGGACAGCCAGAATGGGTTGAATTTCCATGGTTTTGTTGAGTTTGTTGTGTTGGGGAGACTAAATTGGGCCAGTATGGGTGAATGATCAGATACTCCGCGGGGGAGGTGAGTAACGGCTGATAATAGAGGAGCAGTTTTCTTGGCGAGAAAGACATAGTCAATTCTTGAGAGGGAGTTGTGGGTAGGGGAGTGACAGGAGTATTCGTGGGTGTTGGGGTGCCGGAGTCTCCATGCATCTATCCATGACCACGTTTGGGCCAGGGAGGCTAGGGGGGAGTGGGAGACAGTGCTATGGATGGGGTGTGCGTCTGGGGTTCGAAAGTGGTCCATCTTTGGGCAAAGCACCATGTTGAAGTCCCCCATACAAATAAGATGTGAGTCCGGGTAGCGTACAATTAGGGGTGTAATTGTTTTCATAATGTGGAGCCCAGCAGTTGGAGGGTTATAGAGACATATAATGATTAGTGGTGTGGTATCTATCTCCACTGCGACAAAAACAAATCTTCCAAATGGGTCAGTTTTTACTAGTTGTATTTTATATTTTAGGGTTTTCCTAAGAAGGACAGATACCCCTCGGGAGTATGTGGAGCAGGCGCTGTGGGCCGCTCAACCCACCCAGGGTTTTTGAAGGTATTTAGTGGTGGGGTGTAGTAAGTGGGTCTCCTGCAGGCACACCATGTCAGGTGAATGTCTAGTTAGCACATTAAATACTTGCGTGCGTTTGTCTGCTCGGTTCAAGCCTCTGACGTTCTAGGAGATTAGTTTGAGAGATTTTGTTGAGTCACCCATTGTCCTGAAGGGGTGGGGAGATGCTGACCCAGGCGGCGGTCCCGAGGCGGGCGGAGGGCGGCAGGCAGACACCTTGAAAAACATTTGACAGAGTTGTTACAGTGAGAAGATTGTACAATGGCTCGTTACTGTATACAAACAGATAAATATATCTTTTCATTAACATAATTGTGGATCCAAGGATCCTAACATTACTGGTCAGGTTGGGGGTCCAATACCCCCTGTCTGACTCAGGTGTGGGGGAGGTGAGTATTTCTAAACTTAAACGTTCCGTAACGTTTGGGGAGGAGACTCCCGGCTATTTTGCTTTAAGTGATTTAAGATTTATGTACTACGTTCTGTTGGGGGAGGATATAGTTCGATCCCAAGGAAGGGATAAGGGAAGGGAGGGGGGGGGGGGGGGACTCCCACTTTTTTTGAACTACTTGATAGTGTTATCAGACAGCACTTGTAATGATCGCACCACTGCATCAGTTTCCAGTTCAGCTATGCACGGGCTTTAGTATGTGGTTTTCTACTGGTAGGTAGTGTAAAGACATTAGAGCATAGTTTCTTATTGTCAGGCTGTTCTACAGAGTTATCAAGCAGCAAATTATAGCGGCTGTGTTGCATAAACAGTTATGCACAGGCATTGGTATATGATCTCCTGTCGGTACACTGTGTAATCGGACCACTAAGTGTTGATTTGGGATAACTGCGTTATAAGGTCGACCACGGTGTTGGTAGTGTAGAGACCTTAGTGCATAGTTTCTTTTAACAGGCTGTTCTACCAAGTTATCAAACAGTTAATTGTAACGGTTGTGTTGCAAAAACAGTTATGTACAGGCATTGGCATATGTCTTCCTGTCGGTACTCTGTGCAATCGGATCACTAAGTATCGCTTTGGGATAGCTGCGTTATAGGGTCGACCACAGTATTAGTAGTGTGGAGACGTTAGAGTGTAGTTTCTTGTTATCAAGCTATTCTACAAGGTTATCAAACAACAAGTTAAAGCAGCTGTGTTATATAAACAGTTATGTACAGGCATTGGTATATGATCTCTTGTCGGTACACTGTGTGACCGGATCACTAAGTGACGATTGGGGTAGACACGTTATATGGCCGACCACGGTATTAGTAGTGTAGAGACATTAGAGCATAGTTTCTTATTATCAAGGTGTTCTATAGAGTTATCAAACAACAAATTATATCAGCTACATTGCAAGACCATTTTCGGGTTCGGTAATGTACAGGCAATGGTGTATGGTTTCTCACTGATACACCATTTAAGCAGATTGGTGAGCAGCAGAAGCGCTCATGTTGTAGGGTCGACCACAGTATTACATTTGTGCTGTGGTTAGGGAGTGGATTTCCCATTGTTGGGCCATTCAGCAGGACTGTCAGGTATCAAGCCTTAATGTTGATGTTGCAGTGCCAGTTCCAAGACCGTCATATATAGGCATTTGAGTATAGTCTCTTATTGTTGGTAAGCTGTGTGGCCGAGGTACTGACGGTCAGATCAGGGTATTTACGTTGTAAAGCCAGTCCCGAAGTTGGTTATGAGTGGGCTCTGCTGGGGTGTTCTATCCTCATGGGGTCCAGCTGGCGGGGTCATCACCAGACGGGCGGGCCGTAGTCTGGTTACCATCTGGGTTGGAGCTGTACTGGCCTGGGGCGTGAAGAGCCGGGTTATCCGGTGTTAGCCGAGAGATGGAGTGTGGCTTCCCATTCGACTCTGGCACCATCTCGGAATATTTGGTTGTTTCGGTGGGAGCGGGTCAGTGTGGTCCGGGTCCATGGGTCCATAGGCAAGAGGTGCGTCATGGTTCCCTAATGAGTTCATGGGGTGCCAGGGTCTCTGGGTTAGGGTTGGGGTATGTGGGTCTGCGGGTCGTTAAGCTCGCTGGGTCCGGGTATAGGAGTCATAGTGGGTTGATCCGGAGAGGTAAAGTCTGGTGAGGTGGGGAGAAAAGGGAAGAGAAGGAGGGGGGGGGGGCAACTGATCAAGGGTTACCTCATTGACGGGGGGGACGTGACTACATCCTCCGTTGTACGCTTCGCCTAAGTGCGACTAGTTGGGCCCAGGTGGCTGTCCAGCCATTCGGTCGCCTCCAGCGGTGAGTCAAAGAACCTTGTGGATCCATTATGTTGCACTTGGAGGCGCGCTGGATATATCATTGAATAGGGTAAGTTGTGGGTTCGGAGTCGCTGCTTAATTGCCAGAAAGGTGGCCCTTTTCTTTTGAAGATCTAGGGAATAATCAGGGAAAAACATGATTGTGGAGTTGTGGAGTTGTCGATTTGTATGTCTTTTTTTTGCCTGGCAAGCCGTAGGATTGTGTCGCGGTCTCTGGCGCATTATCATAGGCCTAGGCCTCGAGCCGGGCGGGAGCGGTCTGGTAGGAACGCGGTGGGCCCTCTCGACGGTGAAGACCGGGGAGAAGTTGTTCGGGCCAAACGTATGGTGCAGCCATTCAGTGAGGAAGGATTCGGGATTACCACCCTCGGTGCCCTCCGGGATCCCAACCAGGCGCACATTCTGGCGGCGCGATCTATTTTCCAGATCGTCGGTCCGGGCCAGCTGTGTCTGGAGTTGTTGGCGGAGGGAGTTTAGTTCCTCTGATAAAGGGCGCACCGTGTCTTCCACCTCTGTGGTCCTGGCTTCGAGCTCTCCGACTCTTTGTCTGATGGTCTGGACGTCGTGGCGTAGCAGGCTCACGTCCACCTTCACTTCCTCGATGAGGACTGTTAATGCTGCCTTGGAGTCCTGGATGGCCGCTAGGATTTGAGAGGTCGCTGGTTCTAGGAGGGGTGAGTCGCCGGGGGGGTCTGGCTGTGTGAAGGGGGAAGTAGGTTGAGTCGGGCCGGCGCCCTCCACGTGTTCGGGCTGCGTGGGCGCGGGTGCGGCCTGGTCCTTGGGCTGATGTACGAATTTGCCCAGTTTTGCGATGGCGGTGTGTTTCGCCGACCCGTGCTTCGTCATCTTTGAGGTGTCCTGGGTTATTGGAGGGGTATTTGGGTGTAGACAGTTAGCGTAGTGTTGCTGTAAGAGTTTTTAGCCGGGAGAGCTCCTATTCTCCACGTCCGCTCAGTCAGCCATCTTGGCCACGCCCCCAAAAGGTATTACTTTATATCCAAGATGTCTCTACTTTCATCAATGGCTAGCATGGTACAATTCTCTAATACTACTAAGTATAATTGCATCCAAAAATGTATTTTACATGCACCAGATAAAAACTCAATTATATAACAGTAAATATATAAATGCACTCACTTGGCTGGCCAGCCTAATCAATAAAGAAATTTGTACACTTACCAGCATAAAAAGGGTAAGAGTTAAAAAAAGAGTTGAAAACTTGTGGATCTCCAAGCTGCCAGCCATTTCAGTGAGGAAGGATTCGGGATTACCACCCTCGGTGCCCTCCGGGATCCCAACCACGGCGCACATTCTGGCGGCGCGATTTATTTCCAGCAGATCGTCGGTCCGGCCAGCTGTGTCTGAGTTGTTGGCGGAGGGGTATTTAGTTCCTCTGATAAAGGGCGCACCGTGTCTTCCACCTCTGTGGTCCTGGCTTCGAGCTCTCCGACTCTTTGTCTGATGGTCTGGACGTCGGTGCGTAGCAGGCTCACGTCCACTTCCACTTCCTCGATGAGGACTGTTAATGCTGCCTTGGAGTCTGGATGCCGCTGGATGGCCGCTAGGATTTGAGAGGTCGCTGGTTCTAGGGGGGTGAGTCTCCGGGGGGGTCTGCCTGTGCGAAGGGGGAGTGGGTTGAGTCGGGCCGCGCCCTCCACGTGTTCGGGCTGCGTGGGCGCGGGTGTGCGGCCTGGTCCTTGGGCTGATTGATGTGCGAATTTGCCCAGTTTTGCGATAGCGGTGTGTTTCGCCGACCCGTGCTTCGTCATCTTTGAGGTATCCTGGGTTATTGGGGGGGTATTTGGGTGTAGGCAGTTAGCGTAGTGTTGCTGTAAGGGTTTTTTAGCCGGGAGAGCTCCTCCTTTCCCCACGTCCGCATCAGTCAGCCATCTTGGCCACGCCCCAATTCTAGGTGACTTAACTCTGCTCTATCTGATTTTCTCGTTTCCTTCACATAACATCTCATTTGAAGTAGCGTCACCATGTGCCTGGATCTTTGAAAAGTATTACAAATGTTTAATATAACTTACCTGATAGAGGTGCCCCCGATATCCCTTTCCCTTTAGTCCATCACAGCTACGCGATGACTCACAATGAAGGACTTTTGGTAACTGCTGCCGCAGCGCTGCCTCTGCACATCTTCAATGAATTTCCGGCCTCCAGCCTCTCCACTGCAGTAGGTGAGGAATAGCCAATCACTGTATATAACGATATAGTCATGGGCAATTCATCACATACTAGTAGCCATGGGCATTGTATAACATGAATGAATTTTTTCCCTCCTTTTTTAGCTGGGGTTTTTTGCCTTCCTCTGGATCAACTGTTAGGTAGGGTTAAAAAAAAAAAAAAAGATAGGTTGGACTTGATGGACGAATGTCTTTATTCAACCTTAATTACTATGTTACTATGTTACTATGTTACCAGTATGTAATGAAATGCCCATGGCTACCAGTTTTGATAAAATTCCCATGGCTACCATATGTGAAAAAGTTTCATGCTACAGTATGTAATAAAATACCCATGGCTACCAGTATATAATGAAATTGCCAGTTGATACATATCAAAATAATTAAACCAAAAGAGTTTTATTATATCTTTATCAATCATGACTTTATTGTTCATGGGCCCCTGTGTGGTTCCCTCTATACTATTTCCCTGGGAGAGTCATCAGCTCATTTGGTTTTAACTACCCATCTGTAGGCCTGATGATACTCAAGTATATTTTCCACCCACATGCTCATTCCTGACACCCATCACACATCTCCAACTGTCTCCTCATGGAGGGCGCACCAATGCCTCAAACTAAACCCTGACTCAGAACTGAACTAATCATTTTCCCACCTAAACCTGGTCCTATCCACCTTTTTTTTCATTTCTGTGACACTCCCCCTTTTTTCCTATTAGTCAGCATGTTGCTTAGAGGTTATTATTGACTAGCAAAATACCTGCACTTCGCCCAGCGGAGATGTATTGAATAACGTTTTTAGTAGAAAGCAATAATGTATCAAGATTGCTGTGTCACTCGGCAACCTGATATATTAAAGAAAGACAATTCAATAAGCTTTACGATAATGCACACTCCATTAACGTTATTTAATATTATATTTTTATTCAACTATGAAATTTTGTGGTGAAAATAACCCTCACCACCCCTCCCCGTCCACCCCTAATACCCCCCACTATCCTCTCTGTAAACCCTCCAAACCCTTCCCCTTACACCTCAGCCAGTCCCCGCACGCACCTGAATTTTGGTAAAAATCGGTCCAGCCGTTAGTGTGCAGGAGGTTCAAATTCTCATCATCCCCCCCATTCACCCCCACCCTAAAAAAAAAATTTTGTTAACCTTTTACTGGTAAAGGAGAATATGCCATAAAATTTGGTTGAAATCGGACACAACCTTCTGTGCTGCAATGTCAGATCTCACCGTTACAGGTGCAATGGTCAGATACTCACGTACAGGTGCAATGTCAGATACTCACCGTTACAGGTGCAATGTCAGATACTCACCGTTACAGGTGGAATTTTCGAAACGAAACCTGCTCAATTTTTTGTAAGTAGGTGCAATGAATGAGCCTGCCAATTTAAGCCGTCTGCCTCCACGGCAGTTGGAGAATTAGTGATGAGTGAGTTGATGAGTGAGTGAGTGAGTGAGTGAGGGCTTTGCTTTTCGAAACGAAACCTGCTTAACTTTGTAAGTAAGGTGCAAGAATGAGGCCTGCCAATTTAAGCCGTCTGCCCTCCACGGCAAGTTGGAGAATTAGTGGGAGTGAGTGATGAGTGAGTGCATGGAGTGAGTGAGGCTTTGCCTTTTCGAAACGAAACCTGCCCTTAACTTTGTAAGTAAGGTGCAAAGAATGAGCCGCCAATTTAAGCCGTCTGCCTCCACGGCAAGTTGGAGAATTAGTGATGAGGAGGCAAGTTGGAAAATTAGTGATGAGTGAGGTGAGTGAGTGTGAGGGCTTTGCCTCTTTCGAAACGAAACCTGCTTAACTTTGTAAGTAAGGTGCAATGAATGAGCCTGCCAAATTTAAGCCGTGCCTCCACGGCCAGTTAAAGAATTAGTGATGAGTGGTGAGTGAGTGAGTGATGAGGGCTTTTGCCTTTTATTAGAATAGATTCCTCTCTCTCACATTAACATTAGCAAAAACCTGCTTTTTTTTCTGGCAACATGTGAAAATCAGTAGATTCCTTTTTCTTTCCACTGCTGCTATGTTTATCCGTGCTCTCAACCCATCACACCTGGACTATTAAAACTTTTGCTTTCTGGTACTTCTGCTTCCCATCTTTCTCCCCTTCAGTCCATACTTAACTCGCATGCATTGTCTCACTCTAACAATTAGGAATTAAATCTACTCGCGCCGCACATCACCAGGCTTCTTCCCATTAAGTTGGGTCTGTCCAATCCTATCCCCCTGAAGGCCAAATAGGCACAAAGTAGGGAATAGGGAAAAGGAACCTGCATTATTATGGGCGCATTTGTACTATTTGTGCCAATATTTTATTACTTTAGGGCAGGTCCCAAATCAATGTCAGAAATCTGCTGTGGGTTTGCATGGCATTTGGGCTGTCAGCTGAATATCGGAGAGATGTGGGAAAGGTGACTGGTGTAAGTAAGCCTGGTTTAAAGGAGAACTAAACTTCAGTTTTTCAGATCCTAATGTGAAAGTTTTTCTCCCCAGAACACCTACCACGTTGAAAGATTCTTCCTAGTTATTTTGCATTAGTAGATATAAGGTACTTAGATTCTGTAACAAAGGAGGCTTTCCATCTTGTTGCCAGTACAACTCATAGCCCATGTTGGCTTCAAACAGCCACGCCCCACTGACCCCAGGATTCACTGTCTCTATGTGCAAGTTTCTAGATCTCTTTCTACTGAAGAAAAGCCTCTAAATGTACCTGTGATCAAGTTAGAGTTGCTGGTGGCGTACCATATAATGCTGTGTGAGTTAGAAACAATCAGACCAAGAAGTCACAAGTTCAAATCCCCTAGCTTACTTATGAAACAATATAACATGGTCTACTGCCTGAGTTTTAGTGCTTTTTTTGTTTTGTTTGTTTACAATGTTTCTCGAAAAATATGAAGTTTCTACATATGTACAAACTGTATATATAGCAGCTCTGTTATTTATGTACCAACCAGGTGAATTGCGACAGTCTTCATAGCAATACAAATAGTGAACTGACATTTACTTCTATTGATTGAGAGTTCACCCTGTGGTGTGTTTCTGCTAAAGTGCTGGGTTAGGATTAAAATCAGACATTAGGACACAGGTTTGATTCCCCATTTCCCCTTTTTTTGTATTTATTATGTGTCTAGCCAAAAGATAAAGACTCTACATGTACTAGTTTCATTACTTATTAGCCATTGCGGCCTAGTGGTAGATAGCTTTCTTTTTAGAAGACACAGAATAGAAGTTGCTGGTTCGATTCCCCGTACTTACTTTATTTTTTTGCTGAAATGTTAAATGTTCTGTTTCTTTCATCCGTGCTAGCAAAGAACATACACTGCAAAGATTACTTTTTCTTTTTTGTATGAAAAGCAAGGGATTTTATCACTGTTAGGGACAGGAGCATTTCTAAGGGTTTACACAAAAAAACTGCACACTGATATCCTTTTGTTTTTTCGGTGTCAGAGGGAGGGAATTTACTCTGCGCCTCTAACATGATTACCTGCAGCTTCATGGCACCACAGCATTTTAGACTTGCAGTTTTCCTGGTGAAGAGCTCCGGCGGACCCTCCCCCTAGCTGTGTTTGTTCCCGATAAGGTGAATTATGGAGCTTGACCACAAGGTTATTTTCATAAATCACACCAGCCATCCACAGCAAAGGGAGACATGGATGACACAGCTTGGTGTTCATTTGTGAATGTGAGCTCCTATTTGGGACAATGTTGTCTTGGGACTTTAGTTCTCCTTTAAGATGTAGAATTGTATCAGTTTATTATTAGCTGATGGGGAACATTTGATATGTGATTTAGCTAAATCAACCCAGTCATCTTCATTCAGTAAAGGGATATATCTAGTCCACTTCTCAAGTACTGGTTTGGAATTTTTTTGATCTTCCAGATGACCAGAGGAAGAACTGAAGGAGAGAATTTAATTTTTGAAAAAAGGATGTTGGTATATGGATCATACTATGTTGTAACTATGTTGTAATGTATAGAGCAGGTTGGAAAGTGACTACTACCAAGCAGTTCAAGAAAGCCAGTTTGTTGTTTTGTATGTTTTTGTCTACCGCATTTATGCTTTCTGTGAAGGCTTGTACTTCCTTCTGGTGTCATCCACATATCTGAACCAGTGGCTGGGTGCTATGCCCTTAAAGGTATTAAGCGCCTGTTTTTCTACCTCCTCCATGTAAAAGTTGGCCAGTCGGATGACTAGCAAAACGTCTTCAAGAACTAAACTTCAAGTCCAGTTGATCTAATTGAATACAACAGATATACCATGACCTGGATAAATGAATATTACAGATATACCGTGACCTGGATGAATGAATATTACAGATATACCGTGACCTGGATGGATGAATATTACAGATATACCGTGACCTGGATGGATGAATATACAGATATACCCGTGACCTGATGGATGAATATTCAGTATACCATGACTGGATGGTGAATATTACAGATAACCATGACCTGGATGAATTACAGATATCTGTGACCTGGATAAATGAATATTACAGATATACCGTGACCTGGATGGATGAATATTACAGATATCCATGACCTGGATGGATGAATATTACAGATATACCATGACACAGATGGATGATATTACAGATATCCATGACCTGGATAAATGAATATTACAGATACCGTGATCTGGATGGATGAATATTACAGATATACCATGACCTGGATGAATGAATATTACAGATATACCGTGATCTGGATGGATGAATATTACAGATATACCGTGACCTGGATGGATGAATATTACAGATATACGGGACCTGGAGGATGATATTCCGATATACCGTGACCTGGATGGATGATATTACGATATACCGTGACCTGATGGATGAATATACAGATATACCGTGACCTGGATGGATAAATATTACAGATATACCGTGACCTGGATGGATGAATATACAGATATACCGTGACCTGGAGGGATGAATATTACAGATTAACCGTGACCTGGATGGATGAATTTACGATATACCGTGACCTGGATGGATGATATTACAGATATACCGTGACCTGGATGGATGAATATTACAGATATACCGTGACCTGGATGGTGATATACAGATATACCGCGCCTGGATGAATGAATTACAGATATACCGTGACCTGGATGATGAATATTACAGATATACCGTGACCTGGATGGATGAATATTACAGATATACCGTGACCTGTGATGGATGAATATTACAGATATACCGTGACCTGGATGGATGAATTTACAGATATACCGTGACCTGGATGGATGAATATTACAGATATCCGTGACCTGGATGATGAATATTACAGATATACCGTGACCTGGATGAATGATATTACAGATATACCGTGACCTGATGAGGAATATTACAGATATCCGTGACCTGGGAATGAATATTACAATATACCGTGACTGGATGGATGAATATTACAGATATACCGTGACCTGGATGGATGAATATTACAGATATACCGTACCTGGATGGATGAATATTACAGATATACCGTGACCTGGATGGATAATATTACAGATATACCCGTTACCTGGAGGATGAATATACAGATATACGTGACCTGGATGGATGAATATTACAGATATACCATGACCTGGATGGATGAATATTACAGATATACCGTGACCTGGATGGATTGAATTACAGATATACCATGACCTGGATAGATGAATATTACAGATATACCATGACCTGGATGGATGAATATTACAGATATACCATGACCTGGATGATATATTACAGAATATCCGTACCTGGATGGATGATATTACAGATATACGTGACCTGGATGGATGAATATTACAGATATACCATGACCTGGATGGATGAATATTACGATATACCGTAACCTGGATGAATGAATATTCACAGATATACCGTGACCTGGATGGATGAATATTACAGATATACCGGACCTGGATGAATGAATATTACAGATATACCGTGACCTGGATGAATGATATTACAGATATCCGTTACCTGGATAAATGAATATTCCAGATATACCGTGACCTGGATGGATGAATATTACAGATTACCGTGACCTGGATGGATGAATATTACAGATATACCATGCCGGATGGATAATATACAGATAACCGTGACCTGGATGGATGATATTACAGATATACCGTGACCTGGATGAATGAATATTACAGATATACCATGACCTGGATGGATGAATATTACAGATATACCGTGACCTGGATGGATGAATATTACAGATATACCGTGACCTAGATGGATGAATATTACAGATATACCGTGACCTAGATGGATGAATATTACAGATATACCGTGACCTGGATGGATGAATATTACAGATATACCGTGACCTAGATGGATGAATATTACAGATATACCCGTGACCTAGATGAATGAATATTACAGATATACATGACCTGGATGGATGAATATTACAGATATACTGTGACCTGGATGGATGATATTACAGATATACCCGTGACCTGGATGGATGAATATTACAGATATACCGTGACCTGGATGGATGAATATTACAGATATACCGTGACCTGAGGGATAATATTACAGATATACCGTGACCTGGATGGATGAATATTACAGATTACCGTGACCTATGGATAATATTTACAGATATACCGTGACCTGGATGGATGAATATTACAGATATACCGTAACCTGGATGAAAATATACAGATATACCGTGACCTGGATGGATGAATATTACAGATATACCCGTGACCTGATGATGTATTACAGATATACCGTGACCTGGATGAATGAATATTACAGATATACCATGACCTGGATGGATGTATTACAGATATACCGTGACCTGGATGGATGAATATTACAGTATACCATGACCTGGATGAATGAATATTACAGATATACCGTGACCTGGATGATGAATATTACAATATACCGTGACCTGGATGATGAATATTACAGATTACCGTGACCTGGATGGATGAATATTACAGATATACCATGACCTGGATGAATGAATATTACAGATATACCGTGACCTGGATGGATGAATATTACAGATATACCGTGACGATGTATGGATGAAATTACAGATATACCTGACCTGATGGATGAATATTACAGATATCATGACCTGGATGGAATGAATATTACAGATATACCGGACCTGGATGGATGAATATTCAGATATACCGTGACCTGTGGATGAATGAATATTACAGATATACCGTGACCTGGATGGATGAATATTACAGATATACCGTGACCTGGATGGATGAATATTACAGATATACCGTGACCTGGATGGATGAATATTACAGATATACCGTGACCTGAGATGGATGATATTACAGATATACCGTGACCTGGATGGTGAATATTTACAGATATACATGACCTGGATGAATGATATTACAGATATACCTGACCTGATGATGAATATTACAGTATCACCGTGACCTGGATGGATGAATATTCCAGATATACCATGACCTGGAATGAATATTACAGATATACCATGACCTGGATGATGAATATTACAGATATACCATGCCTGGATGAATGAATATTACAGATATACCATGCTGATGAAATATTACAGATAACCGTGACCTGGATGAATGAATATTACAGAATACCATGACCTGGATGATGAATATTACAGATATACCGTGACTTGATGAATAAATATTACGATATACCATGACCTGGATGGATGAATATTACAGTATACCATGACCTGTGAATGAATATTACAGATATACCGTGACCTGGATGAGAGATATTACAGATATACCGTGACCTGGATGAATGATATTACAGATATACACTGGGATGAATATTACAGATATACGCATGTCCTGGATGGATGAATATTACAGATATACCAGGACCTGGATGAATGAATATTACAGATATACCGTGACCTGATGATGAATATTAAGATATACCGTGACCTGGATGAATGAATATTACAGATATACCACGTGACCTGGTGATGAATATTACAGATATACCGTGACCTGGATGAATGAGACCTTCACAGCATGATTAATACCTAGTTTACGCTATATATTTAGCAGAGGTGAAAGCTGCTAAAGGATAATTGGTGGTGTGCCAGAGGAGAGATTCCTTGGTGGGGCCTGTGAGGCCTAATATTTTATTTTAACTTTGCCAGACTTTATGCCGCTAGGTGTGTAGGACAGTGCGTTTGTTTGGGAGAGTATTTGGCTGGATTCACGAAGGTACTGTAAGAGAAAGAGTGGAAGGTATGCATGTAGATAGATTCATTCAATAGTGTGGGGTGAATCTTGTGAGTCTGGTAGAGGCATTATCACCTTGATATTGCTAGGTTAATAATATGAAAGTTCGGAAGGGCGAGACCAGCTAAGGATTTGGGTCCCTGTAGAGTTGATAGTTTAACCCTTGCTCTGACCAGAGGAGGACAGAAGGAGAGAATTTAATTTTTAAAAAAAGGATGTTGGTAATTTATTTCTTAAGTACACCATATTTGCGGGGTCCTTTTTGTGCGCGGTCGGGTTTTTAGCCGGGAGAGCTCCTATTCCCCACGTCCGCTCAGTCAGCCATCTTGGCCACGCCCCCAATTCTAGGTGACTTTAACTCTGCTCTATCCTGATTTTCTCGTTTCCTTCACATAACATCCTCATTTGAAGTAGCGTCACCATGTGCCCTGGATCTTTGGAAAAGTATTACAAATGTTTTAATATAACTTACCTGATAGAGGTGCCCCGAATATCCCTTTCCCTTTAGTCCATCACAGCTACGCGATGACATCACAATGAAGGACTTTTGGTAACTGCTGCCGCAGCGCTGCCTCTGCACATCTTCAATGAATTCCGGCCTCCAGCCTCTCCACTGCACGTAGGGTGAGTAATAGCCAATCACTGTATATAACGATATAGTCATGGGCAATTCATCACATACTAGTAGCCATGGGCATTGTATAACATGAATGAATTTTTTCCCTCCTTTTTTAGCTGGGGTTTTTTGCCTTCCTCTGGATCAACTGTTAGG
>JAACNH010000243.1:138725-179270 GCA_019447015.1 Hymenochirus boettgeri | reverse complement strand
TAGGGTTAAAAAAAAAAAAAAAGATAGGTTGGACTTGAATGGACGAATGTCTTATTCAACCTTAATTACATGTTACTATTGTTACTATGTACCATTATGTAATGAAATGCCCATGGGCTACCAGTTTTGATAAAATTCCCATGGCTACCAATATGTTAAAAATATATCAGCTACATGTATGTAATAAATACCCATGCTACCAGTATATAATGAAATTGCCAGTTCGATACATATCAAATAATTAATTAAACCAAAGTTTTACATTATATCTTTATTTCATAGACTTTATTTCTGTTCATGGGCCCCTGTTGTGTCTCCTCTATACTATTTCCCTGGGAAGAGTCCATCAGCTCATTTGGTTTTAACTACCATCTGTAGGCCTGATGATACTCAAGTATAGTTTTTCTCACCCACATGCCTCATCCTGACACCCATCACACATCTCCACTGTCCTCCTCATGGATGGCGCACCATCCGTCAAACTACCCCTGACTCAGAACTGAACTAATCATTTTCCCACCTAAACTGTCCTACTCCACCTTTTTTTTCATTTCTGTGACAACACCCCATTTTTCCTATTCATCAGCATGTTGCTTAGAGGTACTCTATTGCTATGCAAAATACTGCCACTTCGCAGCGGAGATGTATTGAAATAACGTTTTTAGTAGAAAGCATAATGTATCAAGATCTTGCTGTGTCCCTCGGCCTTGATATATTAAAAAGAAAGACATATCATAAGCTTTACGATAGTCAACAATCCATTAACCGTTAATTTAATATATACTTTTTATTCACTATGAAATTGTGGTGAAAATACACCTCACCACCCCTCCCGTTCCACCCCTAATACCCCCCACTAATGCTCTCTCTGTAAAACCTCCAAACCCTTCCCCTGTACACCTCAGCCAGTCCCCGCGCACCGCCACCTGAATTTTGGTAAAAATCGGTCCAGCCGTAGTGGTTCAGGAGGTTCAAATTCTTCCCATTCCCCCCCATTCACCCCCACCCTAAAAAAAAATTTTAATGTTAACCTTTTACTGTAAAGGAGCATATCGCATACAAAATTTGGTTTGAAATCGACACCTCTGGCATGTCAGATCTCACCGTTACAGTGCAATGGTCAGATACTCAACGTGTACATGGTGCAATGTCCAAGATACTCACCACGTTTACAGGTGCAATGTCGATACTCCACCGTTACAGGGGACATTTCATAACGAACCGTGCTCATTTTTTGTAAGTAGGTGCAATGAATGAGCCTGCCAAATTTAAGCCGTCTGCCCTCCACGGCAGTTGAGAATTTAGTGATGAGTGAGTTGATGAGTGAGTGAGTGAGTGAGTGAGGGCTTTGGCCTTTTCGAACGAAACTCTGCTTTTTTTAACTTTTGTAGTAGTGTCAATGAATGGCTGCCAATTTAAGCAGCGTCTGCTCCACGGCAAGTATGGAGAATTATGATGGGGAGATGAGTGATGAGTGAGTGATGAGTGATGAGGCTTTGCCTTTTCGAAACGAAACCGTCCTCTACTTTTGTAAGTAAGGTGCACAGAAATGAGCCTGCCAATTTAAAGGCCGTCTGCCCTCCAACGTCAACGTTGGGAGAATTACAGTGATGAGTGGAGGAAGTTGGAAAATTAGTGATGAGTGGTGAGTGAGTGTGAGGGCTTTGCCTTTCGAAAGGCGAAACCTGCTTAACTTTGTAAGTAAGGTTCAATGAATAGCTGCCAAATTTAAGCCGTCTGCCTCACGGCAAGTTCTAAAGATTAGTGATTGAGTGGTGAGGAGTGAGTGATTGAGGGTCTTTTGCCTTTTATTAGTATAGATTCCTCTCTCTCAGCATTTAACATTAGCAAAACCTGCTTTTTTTTTCTGCAACATGTGGAAATCAGTAGATTCCTTTTTTCTTTCCACGCTGCTATGTTTATCCGTGCTCTCAACCCATCACACCTGTGACTATTATACTTTCTGCGTTCTGGTACTTCTGCTTCCCACTTTCTCCCCTTTCAGTCCATACTTACGCGCATGCATTGTCTCACTCTCTAACAATTAGTTGATTAAATCTACTCGGCGGCCGCACATCTACCAGGCTTCCCCATTAAGATGGGTCTCTGTCCAATCCATATCCCCCCCTGCAAGGCCAAATAGCACAAATAGGGATAGGGAAAAGGAACCTGTTATTAATGGGCCATCATTTGTACTATTTTTTGTGCCAATATTTTATTACTTTAGGCAGGTCCAAATCATATGGTCAGAAATTGTCTGTGGTTGCATGGCATTTAGGCTGTCACTGACATATCTGGAGAGATGTGGAAAAGGTGACTGGGTGTTAAGTAAGCCTGGTTTAAAGGAGAACCTAAAACTTCAGTTTTTCAGATCTAATTGAAACGTTTTTTCTCCCCAGAACACTACCCACGTTTGAAAGATTCTTCCTCTAGTGTTATTTGCATTTATGTAGATATACAGGTCATATTAGATTCTGTAACAAAGGAGGCTTCTCCATCTTGTTGCAGTACAAACTCATAGCCATGTTGGCTTTAACAGCCCCGCCCATGACCCAGGATTCACGTCTTCTATGTGCATAGTTTCTTAGATCTCTTTCTAACTGAAAGATCAAGCCTCTAAACTTAACCGTGATCACAGTTAGATTGCTGTGGCGTAACCATATACCTGCTGTGTGATTAGAAACAATCAGACCAAGAAGTCACAAAGTTCAAATCCCCTAAGTTACTTTGAAACCAATATAACATGGGCTACTGCTGCTGAGTTTTAGTGCTTTTTTTTGTTTTGTTTTTTACATGTTTCTCGAAAATAGTATGAAGTTTCTACATAGTTACAAACTGTATCTATAAGCCAAGCTCTGTTTATTAATGTACCCAACCAGTGATTGCCCAGTTTGGGTTAATTTCTTGGACAGTCTTTTCCCATTGCAATACGAAAATAGTTGAAACTGACCCATTTACTTTCTAATTTGATTGAGAGGTTTTTTCCCACCCTGGTTGGTGTGTGTTTACTTGCTAAAGTGCCTGGTTAGATAAAAATCTAACCTCTATGAATACACAGGTTTGATTCCCCTGGTTTCCCCCTTTTTTTTTGTATTTATTATGTGTTCCCCCCTAGCACAACGAATAAAGACTCTACACATGTACCTAGTTTCCATTAACTTTATTAGCCCCCCCATTTGCGGCCTAGTGGGGGGTTAGATAGCTTTCCTTTTTAGAAGAGACACAGAATAGAAAGGTTTTTTGCTTGGTTCGATTTCCCCGTACTTAACCTTACTTTTTTTTTGCTGTAAATGTTAATGTTCCCTGTTTCTTCTCAATCCGGCCTTAGCAAAGAAACATACACTGCAAAGATTCTTTTCTTTTTGGTATGAAAACAAGCAAGGGGATTTATCACCTGTTAGGGAACAAAAGGAAAAAGCATTTTTCTATGTGGGGTTTTACACAAAAAACTGCCAGCATGATATCCCCCTTGTTGTTTTTTCTGGTGGGGGTTTCCCCATGGAGGGAGGCGAAACTCTTGGAGGCTATTCCCCGTAACATGATTTAACCTGTCAGCTTTTGTCCCAGGGAATCAAGCTGCAGTTTTATTGGTTTTTTTTTTTTCCCTGGTGAAGAGTTCCGGCCGGAAACCCCCCTTTACCTGGGTGGTTTTTTCCCAGATAAGTGTTACAATTTAATGGTAAGCTTTTTTGAAACCCACCAGGAGTTTTTATTTTTCATAAATCACCCCAGCCCCATCCACAGCAAAATGGAGACCAATTTGAGAACCAACGGCTTTTGCCCCTTTGGTTTTGGTTTTTTTTTCCCCATTTGGTATGGAATGTTTGTCTCTCTCTATTGGGACAATGGTTTTTGTCCCCCCCTTGGGGCACTTTTAGTTTCCCCCCTTTAAGAAAAATGTAGAAATTGTTAATCAGTTTTTATTTATTATCTTGATGGGAACAAATTTGGAAAAATATGTGAACATTTTTAGAAGCTTAATCCCACCCAAGTCCCCCATCTTTCCATATCAGTACAAAAGGTAATATATCCTAGGTCCCAACCTTTCCAAGTTTAACCCTTGGTTTTTGGAAATTTTTTTTTGGAAAAATTCTTCTTCCAGAAAGGACCAATAAAAAAGGAAAAAGAACCTGAAGGAGAGAATTTTCCTTTTTTTGCCCCCCGGCTTTTTTGGGTCTCTGGCCCCTTCTCCTCTGTTTGGTTTGGGCACTCGTTTTTGTTTTACTGGTAAATAGAGCAGGTTTTTTGCAAAGTGACTACTAAACCCACAAGCCAAGTTCAAGAACATCCCCCCCAGTTTTTTTTTTTTTTTTGTTTGTTTATGTTATGTTTTTATTTTGTTTCTCAACCCCGCATTTTATGCCTTTCCCCTGTGGGGAATGCCCCGTTTTGGTCACACTTCCTTCTGGTGGGGTCCATCCCACCGATCCTGAACCCAGTTGGCCCTGGGGTTGCCCCTTTATCCCTTAAAGAAAGGTTTAATTAAGCGCCTGTTTTTTTTTTTCCTAACCCTCCCCTCCTGTTTAAACAGGTTTGGCCCCAGTTTCCGCCCGGATGAACTAGCACAAAACGTCTTCCCAAAAGACTAAACTTTCAACAAGTCCCCCCACTTTGATCCTAAATGAAATACACAGAAATGTAATACCCCATGTGGGACCCCTTGAAAAAAATAAAAATGGATATTACCGGATATCCCGTGGAACCTGAATGAAAAAAATGAATTCATTAACAAGAATATACCCGTGAAAACCCTGGATGGGATTGAAAATATTTAACAGATCTACACCGTGACCGTGGGAAAATGGGATTGAATATTTTCAGATTAGTTACCCGGTGACCTGGATGATTTTTGAAATTATTAAACAGATAAAATACCATGACCTTGGAATGGATTTGAATTCTTTAAACAGATATACCCATGAAAAAAAACCTTGGAAATGAAAATTTAATTACAGAATATAAACTTTTGTTTACCCTGATAAAATTGGAATATTCACATATTATCCCGTGGACCCTGGAAAAAAATGGATGAATATTTACAGATTATTCACCCATTGGAAACCTGGGAATGGAAATGAATATTAAACAGAGGATATAACCAATGAAACAAACCAGATTTGATGAAAAAATATTAACAGATATTACCATGAACCCCTGGATAAATTAATATTTAAACAAAGATATTACGGTGGATCCTGGAAATGGATGTGAATATTTTACAGAATAATACCCCATGACACTGGGGGATTGAATGAAAATATTACCAGATATAACCGTGGGAAAACTGGGAAAATTGGAAATGAAGATTACAGAGTTAAATACCGTTGCAAAACCCTGGATGGATGAATAGTAAAACCAGAATTACTACCGTGACCCTGGATGGAAGTTTTTGGAATAATTAACCAGATTATACCGTGACCTGGATTGAAATGAAAATATTCAAAAGATATCCCCCCGTGTGAAACCCTGATGGAAAATGACATTATTACAATTATACCGTGAAACCGTGGATTTGGATTGAAAATATTAACCGATATAACCCGGTGCGAACCTTGGCCATGAAAATGGAATTTAATTAACAATATTATACCGTGGGACCTGGACATGGGATGAATATTTTTACCAGATATAATACCCGTGGAACCCTGGATTGGAATTTTTGAAAATATTACAGATAATACCCGTGCTGTGATGGAATTAAAAAATTACAGATATATACCAGTGACCCTTGGACATGGGGAAAATGAAATATTAACAAGATATACCGGGGGACCTGGGGGATTGGAAATGAATATTACAACAAGATTATACCCCGCCGAACCCTGGGAACAACTGAAAATGAAAAATAATTTACAGAATAATAGACCGTGACCCTGGGATTGTGAATGAATATTACAGAATTAACCGGTGGACCCCTGGAATGGATTGAATATTTTTAACAGATATACCCATTACCGTGACCCTGGAAATGGATTGAATTAAACAGAATAATAAAAACCGTGGTGGACCCCTGGGATTGGAATGAAATTTACCGATTAAATAAACCCGTGGACCCTGGAAAGTGGGGAAATGAACTATTACAGATATACCCGGTGAACCCTGGGCCAATGGATTTGAAATCTACACATATAATAAGACCGTGGGAACCCCTGGGGATGAATGAATTATGTACAGATACCCGTGTGGGAACCGTAAATGGGATGAAATCTTACCGATCATACCGGGGGACCCCTGGGAAATGAATGAATATTTACAGATTATAACCGTTGAAACCTGGAAACTGGAGGGATGACATATTACAGATATAACCCGTGACCCTGGAATTGGATGAATATTACCAGATAATCCGTTGGGAAACCTGGATGGAAGAAATTATTTGACAGATATAAAACCCTGTGACCCTGTGCGAAATGATGGAACATATTACAGGATTATAAAACCGTTGACCTGGCACTTGGGAATTTTAATATTTTAACAGATATAGCCCTTTTGCACCTGGGGAGGGATGAATATGACAGATTAACCCCATGACCCCTGGATGGATTAAATATTAACAGATATACCGTGGACCCCTGGAATTGATGCAAAATATTAACAGAATGAATACCAAATGAACCTGGATAAGATGGAAATATTAAAACAGATTATCGCAAATTGCAAAACCCCCTTGTGGATTTGAATATTACAAGATATAACCATTGACCTGGATGTGGACATTTGAATTTTACAGATATAAAAACCCCGTGGACCTTGTGATGGTGAAAATAATTAAACAGAATATCACCGGTTTAACCTGGAAATGGATGAAAATTAAACATATATTACCCAAGGACCGGAATTGGGAAAAAGTGAAAAATAAATTAAAACAGATATACCCGTTAACCCTTGGATGACAATGAAATAATTCACAGATATACCCCACCCGTGGGACCCTGGATGGATTTTGAAATAAATTACAGATTAATCACCGTTGAACCCTGTTGGATGAATGACTATTTAAAAAGATATTACCCGTGACCCCTCCTGGAATGAATGAAATTATTACAGATTAAATACAAATACCCGTTTTTAACAAACCTTCCCTTGGAAATAAATGATTATTACCTATCCATAAACCATAGGACCTGGAATTGGGGACTTGAAAAATATTAACAGATTATACCGTGAAAAAACCCCTTTTGGGAATGGGAAATTGAAAATATTAACCAGAATATACAAATGACAAACCTGGAGGGATGAATTATTTAAACAGAAAAAATATAAACCGGTGAACCTGTGATGGATTGAAAATATTAACAGATAATACCGTGACCCTGGCAAAAAAAAAAAGGAAAATGAACATAGTTACAAGAAAATATACCATCACCCTTGGATGGGCTGGAATATTTTAACGATATCCCCGTGACCCTGGAAATTGGAATTGAAATTCACAGATATACCGTGGACCTAGAAGGGGGAATTGAATAGTTTAACAAGAATTACCGTGACCACTAGATTGATGAAATATTTCACAAGTAATACCGTGACCCCTGGCAAAAAATGGAATTGAATATTAACAGATATACCGTGACCCTTTGATTGGGATTGACTATTTAACAGAAAATTATATACCGTGGGACCCTAGGAGTAATAAATTATTACAGATATACCCATGAACCTGGGTGAACAAAATGGAAATTGGAACATATTAAAACAGATTAATACTTGGTGACCTTGGAAATTTGGAATGGATATTACAGATTAATAAACCGTGACCTGGAAACAATGGAATGAAAAAAAATCAAATTAACAGATATACGTGAAAACCTGGATGGATTAAAATATTACGAATATCCCCGTGGGGGACCCCTGGGGGGGAAATGAGGATTGCATATTACAGCTATACCGTGAAAAAACCCTGGAATTGGGATTTGAAATTGATTTACAGAATAATACCCGTGCACCTGGAAAATGGGCTGAATATTACAGATATACCGTGAAACCTGGATGGAATTTGATATAAAACAGAATAATTACCCGTTGACCCCCCTGGGAAAACTGAAATGAAAATATTACAGTATAACCGTTGAAACCCTGGAAAAACATGGGAAAAATGAATATTATACCAGATATCCGTGGTACCTGGATGGATGTATAATTTTTCAACAGAAAATCTAACCCGTTTTTTACCCCACCCTGGGATGAATGAATATTACAGAATACCACAGTGACCTGGATTGATGAATATTACCAAGGAATATACCCGTTGACCTGGATGGATTGAAAAAATATTAACAGATATACCATGACCTGGAAATGAAATGAAATATGACAGATTTATACCCGTGAAACCCTGGATGGAAATACTTATTACCCAGATATTACCCGTTGAAACCCTGGAAAATGAAAATGAAATAATTAACAGATATCCGTGACCTGGGAATGGATGAAAAAATATTACAAGATTTTATACCATGAAAACTGGAAATGAAATGAAAATATTACAGATATCCGTTGAACCTGGCATGGGATGAATTTAACAGATATACCGTGACCCTGGATGGATGAATAATAAACAGATATTCCCCAGATGGAAAAAAAACCCTGGATGGGGATGGCAATATTTACAGAATTACCATTACCTGGAACCAGGATTGTTAATATTAACAGATCTAAACCCGGTGACCTGAATTGGAAAAATGAAATATACAGAAATATACCGTGACCTGGAATGAAATGAAAAAAATTATTACAGAATATCCCGGTGGGAAACCCCTGGATTGAAATTGAATTTAAACCGAATATAACCCCCGTTACCCCCTGGATGGATTTGAAATATTTACAGAAATATACCGGACCTTGGGAAAATGGAATGAATTATTAACAAATATTATAACCCGTGAAACTGGATTTGAGTTGAAAAATTATTAACAGAATATTACCCCGGTGACCTGGATGGATTTTACAAAATATTCCAGATTTACCCAATGGACCCCTGGGGAAAAATGACATGACATATTAAAAAACAGATATACCCATGAACCCCCTGGGAATTGAAATGAAAAAATATTACAGCATAATACCGTTGACCCTGAATTGAATGAATAATTACAAAGAATAATACCCATTGACCCCTGGAAACATGAACATGAATATTACAGATATCCCCAATGGACCTGGATGGGGATGAAAATAATTACAAGATTATACCATGACCCTGGGATTGAAAATTGAATATTACAGATATTACCATGTGCAAACCCCCGGATGACTGTAAAATTATTAACAGAATAATACCGTGGACCCTTGAACAATGCAATGAAAATATTACAGATATATACCATGAACCCTGGGATGAATGAATATTCACAGATATACAAACCCGTTGGGTGAAACCCTTGGAAAATGAACATAATATTAACCGATAATACCCAACCATGACCTGATGGATGAAAATAATTACATATAACCCCTTGAAAAAACCCCTTGGCAATGAAAAATGAAACAATATCACCGATTATAAAGCGTGAACCCGGAATGAATGAATCTTCCACTATATACCCCCGTGGGACCTGGGAGAATGGAATATTACAGAATATCCGTGACCTGGTGGGATGGAAATCTTAACAGATAGTCAACCATGTCCCCCTTGGGATGGTGAAATATTACAAGATAATACCCATTGTAAACCCCCCTTGAACAAATGAAATTGCAAATAATTACAGAAAATAATACCGTGACCCTTTATAATGAAATCTTTTACAGGATTGATCCGTGGAACCTGTATGAATGAAGTTTTAAAAACAGATATACACCGTGAACCCTGGGAAACTGGATGAAATATTTTTACAGAATATAAAACCGTGACACCTGGGCTGAATGAGAACCTTGTCACAAAGCAAATTATTAATACCTAAAAGTTTAACGCTATATATTTTTAGCAAGAGGTGGGGAAAAGCTGCCCTAAAGGAAATAATTGGGGTGGGTGTTGGCCAAGAGGGAGAGATTTCCTTGGTGGGGGCCTGTTTGGGGGAGGGCCCCCCTAATAATTTTTTTTATTTTTATACTTTGCCAGAACTTTAAAATGGGCCCTCTAGTTTTTGGTGTAACAGGACAGTTGGCGGTTTGGGTTTTTTTGGGGGAGAGTCATTATGGCGAATTTCACAACGAAAGGTTAACTTGTTAAAGAGAAAGAAGTGGGAAGGTCAAATGCCATGTAGAACTATTTCCATATTGCAATCGTTTGGGTGGGTTGGGGGGTGGAATCTTTGTTTGGAAGTCCTGGGTAAAAAGAAGGCCCCCATTGTAATTCACCCCTATTTGATATTTGCCTTAGTTAAAAATTAAATATAATGAAAAGGTTTTTTTTTCGTGACGGGCCCCGGGAGCACCCAGCTAAGGGCAATTTTTGGGGTGTCCCCTTGGTAGAGTTTTGAAAATTAGTTTAACCCTTTGCCTCCTGACCCAGAGGAAGGACAGAATGAAGAGAATTTTTAATTTTTTTTTAAAAAAAGGGAATTGTTTTTTGGTAAATTGGATTAATATTCAAATTGTAATGGGGGAAAAAAGTTTTAAATTTAATCTTAATTAAATTTGATTATTTCCCATATTAAGTTTTTGATTTTGGGGGCAACTGGTCCCCCCCCACCCCCCCCCCCCCCCCGTCCCATTGGGGTGGTTTTTTTTTTTTTTCTTTTTACTAGGTTCCCCCCCCCCCTAAAATGGGAAATGATATTATGTTAGTCCTTGTCCTTTTTTAAAGACTCGGGAGATTTTTTTGGGAAAATAAATGAATTTTCCCAATCACCCTAATTTGGGGTTTTTGGGACATCATTGAGCCTTGGATATGTTTATAGACGGCGGGAAATTTGGGGTTCAAAAAATAATTGTTCAATCTTTGGAAGTAGATATGGAAAATTTTTACTCCTCCAGTTTTTTGTTTTTTTTTTAAACCAGCGTAGGAAGCCCAAATTTTTCTGAAGATGAAAAACCCTTGTGGGGGAATTTTGTAAGAGAAGCATGCACAAGTGATCAGCTAGATAACGTAAGACCATGTCCCCCCATCTTCCATACATGGCCATAAATGAGAGGTAATGGGAATCCCAAGAGAATAAACCGTTAATATTGAACAAAGGGTGTGGGGGGTCTGAAGTTTTTGGGTAACCTTGCCAAGAGGTTCCCCTATAGCCCACACCAAAGAGTTGGAAAAATAGGTTTTAAGTGAACAGTTGAAAATAATCCCCGTCCTGGTTCCCCTTTGTTTTGGGCCCAGTGGAAAAAGGAGCCAAATCAACCTTCCTTGGGAATTTTGGTTTATGGTCCCACCTTAGTGTGTGGGGGGTGGGCGATAAAGAATGGTAATCCCCATTTTGTCATGAAAGTTAAAGGAATAAAGGTTTTAAAAAAACCTTTTAAGACACTCTCGAAGGTAATGGCCCCATTTTGGACCCACATTTTGAAGGCCCCCCCCTTTTTTTGGTATATTCTAAATGCCCATCAAACAGGGAGCATTCAATAAAAAGTTCTTTCTTTAAATCTTTTAAAATGGTGGTGCTTAAAATTTTTTGTGGGCCCCCAGCCAATCAGAATTCTTAAAAATTTTAAGCATTTGGAAAAAGCCCCTTAACATCTTGATTGGTTTTTGGGGGCCAAAAAATTTAGCACCATTTTAAACAATAAGAAAACTTTTTTTATTTTGAATAACCCTGGTGTTAGGTTTCCCTGAAAGTAGGTCCACGGGTCCCCCCCTAAACCCCTTTTTTAGCTGGGGTTTTTTGCCTTCCTCTGGATCAACTGTTAGGGAGGGTTAAAAAAAAAAAAAAAAGATAGGTTGGACTTGATGGACGAATGTCTTTATTCAACCTTAATTACTATGTTACTATGTTACTATGTTACCAGTATGTAATGAAATGCCCATGGCTACCAGTTTTGATAAAATTCCCATGGCTACCAGTATGTGAAAAAAGTTCATAGCTACCAGTATGTAATAAAATACCCATGGCTACCAGTATATAATGAAATTGCCAGGCCCTTTTTTAGCTGGGGTTTTTTTTGCCTTCCTCTGGATCAACTGTTCTGTAGGGTTAAAACTTATTACATATCAACAAATAATTAAACCACAAGTTTTACCTTATATTCTTTATTCAATCTACTTTATTTCTGTTCATGGGCCCCTGTTGTGCGTCTCCTCTATACTATTTCCCTGGGAAAAGTCATCAGCTCATTTGGTTTTTAACTACCATCTGTAGGCTGATGATACTCAAGTATATTTTTTCCACCCACATGCTCTGTCCTGACACCCATCACACATCTCCAACTGTCTCCTCATGGATGGCGCACCAATGCCTCAAACTAAACCCTGACTCAGAACTGAACTAATCATTTTCCCACCTAAACCTGTCCTATCCCACCTTTTTTTTCATTTCTGTGACAACAGCCCCATTTTTCCTATTCAGTCAGCATGTTGCTTAGAGGATTATTGCTATCAAAATACCTGCCACTTCGCAGCGGAGATGTTTGAAATACGTTTTTAGTAGAAAGCAATAATGTATCAAGATTGCTGTGTCACTCGGCAACTCTGATATATTAAAAAGAAGACACTTCAATAAGCTTTACGATAGCAACATCCATTCAACGTTATTTAATATTATATTTTTTATTCAACTATGAAATTTTGGTGAAAATACCACTCACCACCCCTCCCCGTCCACCCCTAATACCCCCCACTAATGCCTCTCTGTAAAACCCTCCAAACCCTTCCCCTTACAACCTCAGCCAGTCCCCCCCGCACGCACCCTGAATTTTTGGTAAAAATCGGTCCAGCCGTTAGTGGCAGGAGTTCAAAATTCTTCCCATTCCCCCCCATTCACCCCCACCCTAAAAAAAATTTTGTTAACCTTTTACTGTAAAGGAGCATATCCATACAAAATTTGGTTGAAATCGACAACCTCTGGCATGTCAGTCTCACCTTACAGTGCAATGTCAGATACTCAACGTTACAGGTGCAATGTCAGATACTCACCCGTTACAGGTGCAATGTCAGATACTCCACCGTTACAGGTGGAATTTCGAAACGAAACCCTGCTCAATTTTTTGTAAGTAGGTGCAATGAATGAGCCTGTCCAATTTAAGGCCGTCTGCCTCCACGGCAGTTGGAGAATTAGTGATGAGTGAGTTGATGAGTGAGTGAGTGAGTGAGTGAGGGCTTTGCCTTTTCGAACGAAACCTGCTTAACTTTTTAAGTAAGTGTCAATAATGGCCTGCCAAATTTAAGCAAGCGTCTGCCTCCACGCAAGTTGGAGAATTATGATGGTGATGAGTGATGAGTGAGTGATGAGTGAGGGCTTTGCCTTTTCGAAACGAAACCTCCTTACTTTTGTAAGTAAGGTGCAAAGAATGAAGCCTGCCAATTTAATAGGCCGTCTGCCCTCCACGCAAGTTGGAGAATTAGTGATGAGTGAGGCAATTGGAAAATTAGTGATGAGTGAGTGAGTGAGTGTGAGGCTTGCCTTTTCGAAACGAAACCTGCTTAACTTTTGTAAGTAAGGTTGCAATGAATGAGCCTGCCAAATTTAAGCCGTCTGCCTCACGGCAATTCTAATAGAATTGTGATTGAGTGGTGAGGAGTGAGTGATTGAGGGCTTTTGCCTTTTATTAGTATAGATCCTCTCTCTCAGCATTTAACATTAGCAAAACCTGCTTTTTTTTCTGCAACATTGTTGCAAATCAGTAGATTCCTTTTTTCTTGCCACTGCTGCTAGTTTATCCGTGCTCTCAACCCCATCACACCTGTGACTATTATAACTTTCTGCGTTTCTGGTACTTCCTGCTTCCCATCTTTCTCCCCTTCAGTCCATACTTAAACTCGCATGCATTGTCTCACTCTCTACAATTAGAGTTAAATCTACTCGGTCGCCGCACATCACCAGGCTTCCCATTAAGAATGGGTCTCTGTCCAATCCATATCCCCCCTGAAGGCCAAATAGGCACAAAGTAGGGACTAGGGAAAAGGAACCTGATTATTAATGGGCCAGCATTTGTACTATTTTTGTGCCAATATTTTATTACTGTTAGGGCAGGTCCAATCATATGGTCAGAAATCTGTCTGTTTGCATGGCATTTAGGGCTGTCACTGACTATCTGGAGAGATGTGAAAGGTGACTGGGTGTTAAAGTAAGCCTGGTTTAAAAGGAGAACATAAAACTCAGTTTTTCAGATCCTAATGTGAAAGTTTTTCTCCCCAGAACACTACACGTTTGAAAGATTCTTCTCTAGTTTATTTGCATTTAGTAGATATACAGTAATAGATTCTGTAACAAAGGAGGCTTTCCATCTTGTTGCCAGTACAAACTCATAGCCCTGTTGGCTTTCAAACAGCCCGCCCCACTGACCCCAGGATTCACGTCTCTATGTGCAGAGTTTCTCTAGCAATCTCTTTCTACTGAAAGATAAAGCCTCAAATGTACCGTGATCACAGTTAGAGTTGCTGGTGGCGTACCATATAATGCTGTGTGATTAGAAACAATCAGACCAGAAGTCACAAGTTCAAATCCCCTACTTACTTATGAAACCAATATAACATGGTCTACTGCCCTGATTTTAGTGCTTTTTTTTGTTTTGTTTGTTTACAATGTTTCTCGAAAAATATAAGTTTCTACATATGTACACAACTGTATATAAGCCAAGCTTCCTTGGTTTTGAATTATGTCCAACCAGTGGATCCTTGTAATTCTACGTCCCTTTCTCATTGCAATAGAAATAGTGGAACTGACCCATTTACTTTCATTGATTGAGAGTTTTCCACCCTGGTGGTTGTGGTTTTCCTTGCTAAAGTGGTCTTGGTTTTTAGATAAAATCAGCTCGTATTGAATACACAGGTTTGATTCCCCTGTTCCCCCTTTTTTTTTTTTATTTTATTATGTGGTTCCCCCCCTAGCAAAAAGATAAAGAACTCTACACTGTCTAGTTTCATTAACTTATTAGCCCCCCCATTTTGCCGGCCTAGTGGGGGTTAGATAGCTTTCCTTTTTAGAAGAGACAACAGAATAGAAGGTTTTGCTTGGTTTCGATTTTCCCCGTACTTAACTTTATTTTTTTTTGCTGTAAATGTTTAAATGTTTCCCCTGTTTCTTTTTCAATCCCGTGCTTAGAAAAGACATACACCTGCAAAGATTAACTTTTCTTTTTGGTATGAAAACGCAAAGGGGATTTATCCTGTTTAGGGAACCCAAAGGAAAATGCATTTTTCTATGTGGGGTTTTACACACAAAAACTGCCACTGAATATCCCTTGTGGTGTTTTTTCTGGTGGGGGTTTCCCCATGGAGGGAGGCGAAACTCTTGGAGGCTATTCCCCGTAACATGATTTAACCTGTCAGCTTTTGTCCCAGGGAATCAAGCTGCAGTTTTATTGGTTTTTTTTTTTTCCCTGGTGAAGAGTTCCGGCCGGAAACCCCCCTTTACCTGGGTGGTTTTTTCCCAGATAAGTGTTACAATTTAATGGTAAGCTTTTTTGAAACCCACCAGGAGTTTTTATTTTTCATAAATCACCCCAGCCCCATCCACAGCAAAATGGAGACCAATTTGAGAACCAACGGCTTTTGCCCCTTTGGTTTTGGTTTTTTTTTCCCCATTTGGTATGGAATGTTTGTCTCTCTCTATTGGGACAATGGTTTTTGTCCCCCCCTTGGGGCACTTTTAGTTTCCCCCCTTTAAGAAAAATGTAGAAATTGTTAATCAGTTTTTATTTATTATCTTGATGGGAACAAATTTGGAAAAATATGTGAACATTTTTAGAAGCTTAATCCCACCCAAGTCCCCCATCTTTCCATATCAGTACAAAAGGTAATATATCCTAGGTCCCAACCTTTCCAAGTTTAACCCTTGGTTTTTGGAAATTTTTTTTTGGAAAAATTCTTCTTCCAGAAAGGACCAATAAAAAAGGAAAAAGAACCTGAAGGAGAGAATTTTCCTTTTTTTGCCCCCCGGCTTTTTTGGGTCTCTGGCCCCTTCTCCTCTGTTTGGTTTGGGCACTCGTTTTTGTTTTACTGGTAAATAGAGCAGGTTTTTTGCAAAGTGACTACTAAACCCACAAGCCAAGTTCAAGAACATCCCCCCCAGTTTTTTTTTTTTTTTTGTTTGTTTATGTTATGTTTTTATTTTGTTTCTCAACCCCGCATTTTATGCCTTTCCCCTGTGGGGAATGCCCCGTTTTGGTCACACTTCCTTCTGGTGGGGTCCATCCCACCGATCCTGAACCCAGTTGGCCCTGGGGTTGCCCCTTTATCCCTTAAAGAAAGGTTTAATTAAGCGCCTGTTTTTTTTTTTCCTAACCCTCCCCTCCTGTTTAAACAGGTTTGGCCCCAGTTTCCGCCCGGATGAACTAGCACAAAACGTCTTCCCAAAAGACTAAACTTTCAACAAGTCCCCCCACTTTGATCCTAAATGAAATACACAGAAATGTAATACCCCATGTGGGACCCCTTGAAAAAAATAAAAATGGATATTACCGGATATCCCGTGGAACCTGAATGAAAAAAATGAATTCATTAACAAGAATATACCCGTGAAAACCCTGGATGGGATTGAAAATATTTAACAGATCTACACCGTGACCGTGGGAAAATGGGATTGAATATTTTCAGATTAGTTACCCGGTGACCTGGATGATTTTTGAAATTATTAAACAGATAAAATACCATGACCTTGGAATGGATTTGAATTCTTTAAACAGATATACCCATGAAAAAAAACCTTGGAAATGAAAATTTAATTACAGAATATAAACTTTTGTTTACCCTGATAAAATTGGAATATTCACATATTATCCCGTGGACCCTGGAAAAAAATGGATGAATATTTACAGATTATTCACCCATTGGAAACCTGGGAATGGAAATGAATATTAAACAGAGGATATAACCAATGAAACAAACCAGATTTGATGAAAAAATATTAACAGATATTACCATGAACCCCTGGATAAATTAATATTTAAACAAAGATATTACGGTGGATCCTGGAAATGGATGTGAATATTTTACAGAATAATACCCCATGACACTGGGGGATTGAATGAAAATATTACCAGATATAACCGTGGGAAAACTGGGAAAATTGGAAATGAAGATTACAGAGTTAAATACCGTTGCAAAACCCTGGATGGATGAATAGTAAAACCAGAATTACTACCGTGACCCTGGATGGAAGTTTTTGGAATAATTAACCAGATTATACCGTGACCTGGATTGAAATGAAAATATTCAAAAGATATCCCCCCGTGTGAAACCCTGATGGAAAATGACATTATTACAATTATACCGTGAAACCGTGGATTTGGATTGAAAATATTAACCGATATAACCCGGTGCGAACCTTGGCCATGAAAATGGAATTTAATTAACAATATTATACCGTGGGACCTGGACATGGGATGAATATTTTTACCAGATATAATACCCGTGGAACCCTGGATTGGAATTTTTGAAAATATTACAGATAATACCCGTGCTGTGATGGAATTAAAAAATTACAGATATATACCAGTGACCCTTGGACATGGGGAAAATGAAATATTAACAAGATATACCGGGGGACCTGGGGGATTGGAAATGAATATTACAACAAGATTATACCCCGCCGAACCCTGGGAACAACTGAAAATGAAAAATAATTTACAGAATAATAGACCGTGACCCTGGGATTGTGAATGAATATTACAGAATTAACCGGTGGACCCCTGGAATGGATTGAATATTTTTAACAGATATACCCATTACCGTGACCCTGGAAATGGATTGAATTAAACAGAATAATAAAAACCGTGGTGGACCCCTGGGATTGGAATGAAATTTACCGATTAAATAAACCCGTGGACCCTGGAAAGTGGGGAAATGAACTATTACAGATATACCCGGTGAACCCTGGGCCAATGGATTTGAAATCTACACATATAATAAGACCGTGGGAACCCCTGGGGATGAATGAATTATGTACAGATACCCGTGTGGGAACCGTAAATGGGATGAAATCTTACCGATCATACCGGGGGACCCCTGGGAAATGAATGAATATTTACAGATTATAACCGTTGAAACCTGGAAACTGGAGGGATGACATATTACAGATATAACCCGTGACCCTGGAATTGGATGAATATTACCAGATAATCCGTTGGGAAACCTGGATGGAAGAAATTATTTGACAGATATAAAACCCTGTGACCCTGTGCGAAATGATGGAACATATTACAGGATTATAAAACCGTTGACCTGGCACTTGGGAATTTTAATATTTTAACAGATATAGCCCTTTTGCACCTGGGGAGGGATGAATATGACAGATTAACCCCATGACCCCTGGATGGATTAAATATTAACAGATATACCGTGGACCCCTGGAATTGATGCAAAATATTAACAGAATGAATACCAAATGAACCTGGATAAGATGGAAATATTAAAACAGATTATCGCAAATTGCAAAACCCCCTTGTGGATTTGAATATTACAAGATATAACCATTGACCTGGATGTGGACATTTGAATTTTACAGATATAAAAACCCCGTGGACCTTGTGATGGTGAAAATAATTAAACAGAATATCACCGGTTTAACCTGGAAATGGATGAAAATTAAACATATATTACCCAAGGACCGGAATTGGGAAAAAGTGAAAAATAAATTAAAACAGATATACCCGTTAACCCTTGGATGACAATGAAATAATTCACAGATATACCCCACCCGTGGGACCCTGGATGGATTTTGAAATAAATTACAGATTAATCACCGTTGAACCCTGTTGGATGAATGACTATTTAAAAAGATATTACCCGTGACCCCTCCTGGAATGAATGAAATTATTACAGATTAAATACAAATACCCGTTTTTAACAAACCTTCCCTTGGAAATAAATGATTATTACCTATCCATAAACCATAGGACCTGGAATTGGGGACTTGAAAAATATTAACAGATTATACCGTGAAAAAACCCCTTTTGGGAATGGGAAATTGAAAATATTAACCAGAATATACAAATGACAAACCTGGAGGGATGAATTATTTAAACAGAAAAAATATAAACCGGTGAACCTGTGATGGATTGAAAATATTAACAGATAATACCGTGACCCTGGCAAAAAAAAAAAGGAAAATGAACATAGTTACAAGAAAATATACCATCACCCTTGGATGGGCTGGAATATTTTAACGATATCCCCGTGACCCTGGAAATTGGAATTGAAATTCACAGATATACCGTGGACCTAGAAGGGGGAATTGAATAGTTTAACAAGAATTACCGTGACCACTAGATTGATGAAATATTTCACAAGTAATACCGTGACCCCTGGCAAAAAATGGAATTGAATATTAACAGATATACCGTGACCCTTTGATTGGGATTGACTATTTAACAGAAAATTATATACCGTGGGACCCTAGGAGTAATAAATTATTACAGATATACCCATGAACCTGGGTGAACAAAATGGAAATTGGAACATATTAAAACAGATTAATACTTGGTGACCTTGGAAATTTGGAATGGATATTACAGATTAATAAACCGTGACCTGGAAACAATGGAATGAAAAAAAATCAAATTAACAGATATACGTGAAAACCTGGATGGATTAAAATATTACGAATATCCCCGTGGGGGACCCCTGGGGGGGAAATGAGGATTGCATATTACAGCTATACCGTGAAAAAACCCTGGAATTGGGATTTGAAATTGATTTACAGAATAATACCCGTGCACCTGGAAAATGGGCTGAATATTACAGATATACCGTGAAACCTGGATGGAATTTGATATAAAACAGAATAATTACCCGTTGACCCCCCTGGGAAAACTGAAATGAAAATATTACAGTATAACCGTTGAAACCCTGGAAAAACATGGGAAAAATGAATATTATACCAGATATCCGTGGTACCTGGATGGATGTATAATTTTTCAACAGAAAATCTAACCCGTTTTTTACCCCACCCTGGGATGAATGAATATTACAGAATACCACAGTGACCTGGATTGATGAATATTACCAAGGAATATACCCGTTGACCTGGATGGATTGAAAAAATATTAACAGATATACCATGACCTGGAAATGAAATGAAATATGACAGATTTATACCCGTGAAACCCTGGATGGAAATACTTATTACCCAGATATTACCCGTTGAAACCCTGGAAAATGAAAATGAAATAATTAACAGATATCCGTGACCTGGGAATGGATGAAAAAATATTACAAGATTTTATACCATGAAAACTGGAAATGAAATGAAAATATTACAGATATCCGTTGAACCTGGCATGGGATGAATTTAACAGATATACCGTGACCCTGGATGGATGAATAATAAACAGATATTCCCCAGATGGAAAAAAAACCCTGGATGGGGATGGCAATATTTACAGAATTACCATTACCTGGAACCAGGATTGTTAATATTAACAGATCTAAACCCGGTGACCTGAATTGGAAAAATGAAATATACAGAAATATACCGTGACCTGGAATGAAATGAAAAAAATTATTACAGAATATCCCGGTGGGAAACCCCTGGATTGAAATTGAATTTAAACCGAATATAACCCCCGTTACCCCCTGGATGGATTTGAAATATTTACAGAAATATACCGGACCTTGGGAAAATGGAATGAATTATTAACAAATATTATAACCCGTGAAACTGGATTTGAGTTGAAAAATTATTAACAGAATATTACCCCGGTGACCTGGATGGATTTTACAAAATATTCCAGATTTACCCAATGGACCCCTGGGGAAAAATGACATGACATATTAAAAAACAGATATACCCATGAACCCCCTGGGAATTGAAATGAAAAAATATTACAGCATAATACCGTTGACCCTGAATTGAATGAATAATTACAAAGAATAATACCCATTGACCCCTGGAAACATGAACATGAATATTACAGATATCCCCAATGGACCTGGATGGGGATGAAAATAATTACAAGATTATACCATGACCCTGGGATTGAAAATTGAATATTACAGATATTACCATGTGCAAACCCCCGGATGACTGTAAAATTATTAACAGAATAATACCGTGGACCCTTGAACAATGCAATGAAAATATTACAGATATATACCATGAACCCTGGGATGAATGAATATTCACAGATATACAAACCCGTTGGGTGAAACCCTTGGAAAATGAACATAATATTAACCGATAATACCCAACCATGACCTGATGGATGAAAATAATTACATATAACCCCTTGAAAAAACCCCTTGGCAATGAAAAATGAAACAATATCACCGATTATAAAGCGTGAACCCGGAATGAATGAATCTTCCACTATATACCCCCGTGGGACCTGGGAGAATGGAATATTACAGAATATCCGTGACCTGGTGGGATGGAAATCTTAACAGATAGTCAACCATGTCCCCCTTGGGATGGTGAAATATTACAAGATAATACCCATTGTAAACCCCCCTTGAACAAATGAAATTGCAAATAATTACAGAAAATAATACCGTGACCCTTTATAATGAAATCTTTTACAGGATTGATCCGTGGAACCTGTATGAATGAAGTTTTAAAAACAGATATACACCGTGAACCCTGGGAAACTGGATGAAATATTTTTACAGAATATAAAACCGTGACACCTGGGCTGAATGAGAACCTTGTCACAAAGCAAATTATTAATACCTAAAAGTTTAACGCTATATATTTTTAGCAAGAGGTGGGGAAAAGCTGCCCTAAAGGAAATAATTGGGGTGGGTGTTGGCCAAGAGGGAGAGATTTCCTTGGTGGGGGCCTGTTTGGGGGAGGGCCCCCCTAATAATTTTTTTTATTTTTATACTTTGCCAGAACTTTAAAATGGGCCCTCTAGTTTTTGGTGTAACAGGACAGTTGGCGGTTTGGGTTTTTTTGGGGGAGAGTCATTATGGCGAATTTCACAACGAAAGGTTAACTTGTTAAAGAGAAAGAAGTGGGAAGGTCAAATGCCATGTAGAACTATTTCCATATTGCAATCGTTTGGGTGGGTTGGGGGGTGGAATCTTTGTTTGGAAGTCCTGGGTAAAAAGAAGGCCCCCATTGTAATTCACCCCTATTTGATATTTGCCTTAGTTAAAAATTAAATATAATGAAAAGGTTTTTTTTTCGTGACGGGCCCCGGGAGCACCCAGCTAAGGGCAATTTTTGGGGTGTCCCCTTGGTAGAGTTTTGAAAATTAGTTTAACCCTTTGCCTCCTGACCCAGAGGAAGGACAGAATGAAGAGAATTTTTAATTTTTTTTTAAAAAAAGGGAATTGTTTTTTGGTAAATTGGATTAATATTCAAATTGTAATGGGGGAAAAAAGTTTTAAATTTAATCTTAATTAAATTTGATTATTTCCCATATTAAGTTTTTGATTTTGGGGGCAACTGGTCCCCCCCCACCCCCCCCCCCCCCCCGTCCCATTGGGGTGGTTTTTTTTTTTTTTCTTTTTACTAGGTTCCCCCCCCCCCTAAAATGGGAAATGATATTATGTTAGTCCTTGTCCTTTTTTAAAGACTCGGGAGATTTTTTTGGGAAAATAAATGAATTTTCCCAATCACCCTAATTTGGGGTTTTTGGGACATCATTGAGCCTTGGATATGTTTATAGACGGCGGGAAATTTGGGGTTCAAAAAATAATTGTTCAATCTTTGGAAGTAGATATGGAAAATTTTTACTCCTCCAGTTTTTTGTTTTTTTTTTAAACCAGCGTAGGAAGCCCAAATTTTTCTGAAGATGAAAAACCCTTGTGGGGGAATTTTGTAAGAGAAGCATGCACAAGTGATCAGCTAGATAACGTAAGACCATGTCCCCCCATCTTCCATACATGGCCATAAATGAGAGGTAATGGGAATCCCAAGAGAATAAACCGTTAATATTGAACAAAGGGTGTGGGGGGTCTGAAGTTTTTGGGTAACCTTGCCAAGAGGTTCCCCTATAGCCCACACCAAAGAGTTGGAAAAATAGGTTTTAAGTGAACAGTTGAAAATAATCCCCGTCCTGGTTCCCCTTTGTTTTGGGCCCAGTGGAAAAAGGAGCCAAATCAACCTTCCTTGGGAATTTTGGTTTATGGTCCCACCTTAGTGTGTGGGGGGTGGGCGATAAAGAATGGTAATCCCCATTTTGTCATGAAAGTTAAAGGAATAAAGGTTTTAAAAAAACCTTTTAAGACACTCTCGAAGGTAATGGCCCCATTTTGGACCCACATTTTGAAGGCCCCCCCCTTTTTTTGGTATATTCTAAATGCCCATCAAACAGGGAGCATTCAATAAAAAGTTCTTTCTTTAAATCTTTTAAAATGGTGGTGCTTAAAATTTTTTGTGGGCCCCCAGCCAATCAGAATTCTTAAAAATTTTAAGCATTTGGAAAAAGCCCCTTAACATCTTGATTGGTTTTTGGGGGCCAAAAAATTTAGCACCATTTTAAACAATAAGAAAACTTTTTTTATTTTGAATAACCCTGGTGTTAGGTTTCCCTGAAAGTAGGTCCACGGGTCCCCCCCTAAACCAAAAAAAAAAAAAAAAGATAGGTTGGACTTGATGGACGAATGTCTTTATTCAACCTTAATTACTATGTTACTATGTTACTATGTTACCAGTATGTAATGAAATGCCCATGGCTACCAGTTTTGATAAAATTCCCATGGCTACCAGTATGTGAAAAAAGTTCATAGCTACCAGTATGTAATAAAATACCCATGGCTACCAGTATATAATGAAATTGCCAGTTAGATACATATCAAAATAATTAAACCAAAAGGTTTTACATTATATTCTTTATTCAATAGAACTTTATTCTGTTCATGGGCCCCTGTTGTTCTCCCTCTATACTATTTCCCTGGGAGAAGTCATCAGCTCATTTGGTTTTAACTACCATCTGTAGGCTGATGATACTCAAGTATATTTTTCCACCCACATGCTCAGTCCTGACACCCAATCACACATCTCCAACTGTCTCCTCATGGATGGCGCACCAATGCCTCAAACTAAACCTGACTCAGAACTGAACTAATCATTTTCCCACCTAAACCTGGTCCTATCCCACCTTTTTTTTCATTTCTGTGGACAACATCCCCATTTTTCCTATTCAGTCAGCATGTTGCTTAGAGGTTATTATTGACTAGCAAAATACCTGCACTTCGCAGCGGAGATGTATTGAAATAACGTTTTTAGTAAGAAAGCAATAATGTATCAAGATTGCTGTGATCACTCGGCACTTGATATATTAAAGAAAGACAATTCAATAAGCTTTCGCCCCCATTGCGAATAGGCAAAAGCCCTCACACTCACTCACTCACTCATCACTAATTTTCCAACTTGCCTCCACTCATCACTAATCTCCCAACTATGCTCGTGGAGGGCAGACGGCGCTTAAATTGGCAGGCTCATTTCTTGGCACCTTACTTACAAAGTAAGCAGGAGGTTTCGTTTCGAAAAGGCAAAGCCTCATCATCACTCACTCATCCTCATCACCACTCTCCATAATTCTCCACACTATGCCGTGGAGGGCAGACGCGCTTAAATTTGGGCAGGCTCATTATTGACACACTTACTTACAAAAGTTTTAAAAAAAAGCAGGTTTCGTTCGAAAAGGCCAAAGCCCTCACTCACTCACTCACTCACTCATCAACTCACTCATCACTAAATTCTCCAACTGCCGTGGAGGGCAGACGGCCTTAAATTTGGACAGGCTCATTCATTGCACCTACTTACAAAAAATTGAGCCAGGTTCGTTTCAGAAAGATTCCACCTGTAACGGTGGAGTATCGACATTGCACTGTAACGGGTGAGTATCTGGACATTGCACCATGTAACGTTGAGTATCTGACATTGCACTGTAAGGTGAGATCTGACATGCACAGAAGGTGGTCCCGATTTCAACCAATTTTGTATGGCATATTGCTCCTTTACCAGTTAAAAGTTAACAAAAAAAAATGTTTTTTTAGGGTGGGGGTGAATGGGGGGATGGGAAGAATTTGAACCTCCTGACACTACGGCTGGACCGATTTTTACCAAAAATTCAGGGTGCGTGCCGGGGGGGGACTGGTGAGGTGTCAAGGGGAAGGGTTTGGAGGTTTACAGAGAGCATTAGTGGGGGGTATTAGGGGTGGACGGGGAGGGGTGGTGAGTGTATTTCACCAAAAATTTTCATAGTTGAATGAAAAATATTATATATTAAATTAACGTTAATGGATTGTTGATTATCGTAAAGCTTATGATGTCTTTCTTCTAATATATCAGTGGCCGAGTGGACACAGCAATGACTTGATACATTATGCTTTCTACTAAAAACGTTATTCAATACATCTCCGCTGCGAAGGCAGGTATTTGCTAGTCAAGAGATAACCTCTAAGCAACATGCTGATGAATAGGAAAAAATGGGGATGTTGTCACAGAAATGAAAAAAAAGGTGGGATAGGACCAGGTTTAGGTGGGAAAATGATTAGTTCAGTTCTGAGTCAGGGTGTAGTTTGAGGATTGGTGCGCCCTCCATGAGGAGGACACGTTGGAGATGTGTGATGGGTGTCAGGATGAGGCATGTGGGTGAGAAAACAATATACTTGAGTATCATCAGGCCTACAGATGGGAGTTAAAACCAAATGAGCTGATGGACTTATCCCAGGGAAATAGTATAGAGGGCGACAACAGGGGCCCAATGAACAGAATATAAAGTTTATGAAATAAAGAATATAAGTAAAACCTTTGGTTTAATTAATTATGTTGATATGTAATCAACTGGCAATTCATTATAACTGGAGCCATGGGTATTTATTACATATGGTAGCTGTGAACTTTTTCTAACATATTGGTAGCCATGGGAATTTATCAAACTGGTAGCCATGGGCATTTCATACATATGGTACATAGTAAACATAGTAACATACGTAATTAAGGTTGAATAAAGACATTCGTCCATTCAAGTCCAACCTATCTTTTTTTTTTTTTTTAAACCCTACTGAACAGTTGATCCAGAGGAGGCAAAAAACCCCAGCTAAAAAAGGAGGGAAAAATTCATTTCATGTTATACAATGCCCATGCTACTAGTATGTGATTGAATTGAACCATGACTATATCGTTATATTACAGTGATTGGTAGTACTCACTCACGTGCAGTGAGAGGACTGGAGGCGGGAAGGAATTCATGAAGATGTGCAGACGGCAGACGCCTCGCAGAGCAGCAGTACCAAAAGCCTTCATGTGATGAGTCATCCGTAAGCGTGATGGACATACAAGGAAAGGGATATCGGGGGGCACCTCTATCAGGTAAGTTATATTAAAACATTTGTATACTTTTCAAAGATCCAGGGCAATGTGACCTACTTCAAGAGGGATGTTATGTGAAGGAAAACGAAAATCAGGATAGACGCAGAGTAAAGTCACCTAGATGGGGCGCGTGGCCCAAGATGGCTGGACTGAAGGGACGTGGGGATAGGAGACTTCCCGGCTACAAAAACCCCTTTACAGCAACACTACGCTAACTGCCTACACCCAAATACCCCCCAATAACCCAGGATACCTCAAAGATGACGAAAACACGGGTCGGCGAAACACACCGCTATCGCAAAAATCTGGGCAAATTCGCCACATAGGCACCAGGACCAGGCCGCACCCGCCGCCCACGCAGCCGAACACGTAGAGGTGGGCCGGCCCGACTCAACCACTTCACCCCTTCGCAAGGCAGACCCCCCCGGAGACTCCCCCTCCTCAGAAACAGGACCTACTAAATCCAGCGCCGCCATCCAGGACTCCAAGGCCAGCATTACAGTCCTCATCGAGGAAGTGAGGTGGACGGGCCTGCTACGCCACGACGTCCAGACCATCAGACAAAGAGTCGGAGAGCTCGAAGCCAGGGACCACAGAGGGGTGGAAGACACGGTGCGCCTTTATCAGAGGAACTAAACGCCCTCACGCCAACAACTACAGGGACACAGCTGCCCGTGACCGACGATCTGGAAATAGAATCGCAGCCGCCAGAATGTGGCCGGTTGGGATCCCGGAGGGCAACCGAGGAGTGGTAATCCCGAATCCTTCCTCAACTGAATGGCTGCACCATAGTTGGTCCGAAACAAAGTCTACCCGCGTCTTCACGTCGGAGGGCCCACCGCTTGAGGTTCCTACCAGAACGCTCCCCTTATTTGGCTCGAGGCCTAGGGTCCTATTGACAATGCGCCCAGAGACCGGACCCATCCTACGGACTTGCCAGGCAAAAAAAGACTTACAATCGACCAAACTTCCACAACTCCACAAGCCATGTTTTCCGATTATTCCCTAGATCTCAAAAGAAAAGGGCCACCTTTCATGGCAATTTAAGCAGCGAACTCGCAACCACAAATCTTACCCTATTCAATGATATATCCAGCGGCGCCTCCAAGGCAACATAATGGATCCACAGGTCTTTGACTCACCGCTGGAGGCGACCGGAATGGCTGGACAGGCACCTGGGCCCAACTAGTCGCACTAGGCGAAGCGTACTAACGGAGGAGTAGTCACGTCCCCCCGTCCAATGAGGTAACCATGATCAGTTCTCCCCCCCCCCCTTCTCTTCCTTTTCTCCCACCTCAACCAGACTTTAACTCTCTCCGGATTCAACCCACGATGACTTCCATTACCCGGACCCCAGCGAGCTTGCTTAAGACCCAGCAGACCCACGAACCCCAACCTAACCCAGAGACCTGGCACCCCAGTGAACTCATTAGGGAACCATGACGCCTCCTCTGACCTATGGACCCATGGACCCGGACACACTGAAGCGCCCACCGAAAACAACCAACTATTCCAGATGTTTGCCAGAGGCGAATGGGAGCCACACTCATCTCGGGCTAACCACGGATAACCCGGCATCTTCACGCCCAGGCAGTACCACTCCAACCCAGATGGTAACCAGACTACGGCCCGCCCCGTCTGGTGATGACCCCGCCAGCTGGACCCCATGAGGAGTTAGAACACCCAGCAGAAGCCCATCTCATAACCAAACTTCGGGGATGGCTTGACAACGTAAATAACCCTGATAGACCGTCAGTAAACCTAGGCCACAAAGCTACCAACAATAAGAGATCTATACTCAAATGCCTATATATGACGTTTGGAACTGGCACTGCTGCAAACATCACACATTAGAGCTTGATACCTGACAGTCCTGTGAATGGGCCCAAACAATGGGAAATCCACTCCCAACCACAAGCACAAATGTAATACTGTGGTCGGACCTACACATTGAGCGTTCTGCTGCCACCAATCTGCGTTAAATGGTGTATCAGTGAGAAACCATAACACCATTGCTGTAACATTACCGAACACCGAAAATGGTCTTGCAATGTAGCCTGATATAATGTGTTGTTGATAACTCTATAGAACACCTTGATAATAAGATAAAACTATGCTCTAAGTCTCTACACTATAATACCGTGGTCGGCCATAAACGTGTTCTACCCCAATCGTCACTTATGATCCGGTCACACAGTGTTACGACAAGAGTCAATTACCAATTGCTGTACATAACTGGTATATAAACACAGCTGCTTTAAATTGTGTGTGTAACTCTTGATTAGATAGCTTGATAACAAGAAACAACTACACTCCTAACGTCTCCACCACTACATATACGTGTCGACCCTATAACGCAAGCATCCCAAAGCGATACTTAGTGATCCGATTGCACGAGTAGTACCGACAGGAAGAATATGGCCATGCCATGTATACATAACTGTTTTGGCCAAAACACGTTACAATTAAACTGTTTTGATAACTGGTGAGAACAGGCGCCTGTTTAAAAGAAAAACTATGCATAAGGTTCGATAACTACCAACACCGTGGTCGACCTTATAACCAGTTATCCCAAATCAAACACTTAGTGGTCGATTACACAGTTTGTTACAGACAGGAGACTCATATACCAATGCCTGTGCATAACTGTTTATGCAAACACAGCCGCTATCTTTGCTGTCTGAGATACTCTCGTCAGAACAGCCCCTGACAATAAGAAAACTATGCTCTAATGGTCTTTACAACTACTACAGTAGAAAACCCACAATATAAAGCCCGTGCATAGCTGAAACTGGAAAAACTGATGCAGTGGTGCGGATCATTAAAGTGCTGTCTGGATAAAACTAAAGTAGTTCAACAAAACGTGTGAGTCTCCCCCCCTCCCACCCCCTCCCTTCCCTTATTGCCCTTCTTGGGATCGAACTATTATCCTCCCCAACAGAAAGCGGAGCCCCTAGTACATAAAATTTAAATCACTTAAAAGCAACATAGCGGGAGTCTCTCCCCAAACGTTACGGAACGTTTAAGTTTAGAACTACTCACCCCCCCACACCCTGAGTCAGAAACAGGGGGTATGGACCCCAACCTCGGACCAGTTAATGTTAGGTCCTTGGATCCCAATGATGTTAATGAAAAGATATATTTAATCTGTTTTGTATTACAGTAAACGAGCCTTGTCACAATTCTTCTCCAGCTGTAACAAACTCTGTAAAATGTTTTTCAAGGTGTCTGCTGCAGCCTCCGCCCGACTCATCGGGACCGCCCGCCTGGGTCAGATCTCCCCACCCCTCAGGACAGGGTGCTCAACAAAATCTCTCAAAACTAAATCTCCTAGAACGTTCAGAGGCTTGAACCGAGCAGACAAACTGCACGCAAGTATTGAATGTGCAACTAGACATTCACCTGACAGGTGTGCCTGCGGAGACCCATTTACTACACCCTCACCACTCAAAATACCTTCAAACAACCTGGGTGGGTTGAGCGGCCAAACCGCCATGCTCCACATACTCCAGAGGGGATGCTGTCCTTCTTGAGGAAAACCCTAAAATATAAAATACAACTAGTAAAAAACTGACCAATTGGAATGTGTTTTTGTCGGCAGTGGAATAGATTACCACACCACTAATTCAATATGTCTCTATACCCTCCAACTGCTGGGCTCCAATTATGAAAACAATTACACCCTAATGTACGCTACCCGGACTCACATCTTATTTGTATGGGGGATTCAACCTGGTTGCTTTGCCCAAAGATGCCAACTTGAAACCCCAGACGCACACCCCATCCATAGCACTGTATCCCACTCCCCCTAGCTCCTCGGCCCAAACGCTGGTCAGGATAGATGCTTGGAGACTGCCGACCCCAACCCACGAATACTCACTGTCACTCCCCTACCCACAACTCCACTCTAAGAATTGACTATTGTCTTTCTCGCAGAAAACATGCGTCCTCTATTATTTCAGCCGTTACTACCTCCCCGCGGGAGTATCTTGAATCATTCACCATAATGGCCCCAATTGTAGTATCCCCAACAACCCCCCACAAAACTCACACAAACCTATGGAAATTTTCAAACATTTGGCTGTCCAATTCCCACCCAGATCTAATCCCTGAGCGACTGGAGGAAGTCCTCGAATACAACACCACCATCGACACCCTAACACTTCTGGGAGACCCCTCAAGGCTGACCTCAGGGGCCGCCTAACACTACCATAATCCTTACATTCAAAACGCTCACCCAACATACGAGGACAGGCTGGCCAAACAAAACCTCATGCAAAGTGAAAAAAAATGATAACTAACCCCACACCCCCTCACTCCAAACCAGACAAAAGTGGTACAGGCACCAACACTGTAGTAACAACCTGCAGGAGATCGAGAAGGCCAACCGAGGAAAACAATCTTATAAAACCAAACAACAGCTTCGTGAAAGAGAGGCCAATCCGCTAAAATTACTGCCCCTTCCTGTAAAGGACCACACCCAATCTAAAACACAGTGATCAGTGTACCTTACCCCACAGAAAACACTGGTTCACACCACCCCCAGATTATCTCCCCTCCACCAAATTACTTCAAGTCTCATACACTCCCGTCTGTTCACCGAAGAAATTAACTCAGCCCAATTTCTAGACACACTACAAATTCCCCATCTACAAGAGAGAGACAACGGAAAAACTAGATGCCCCCCTGACCCGCGAAGAGCTAATCTCGGGCTATAGCAGAGATAGAGCCCAACGGGAAGACCCCTGGCCCAGAGCGCTTCCAATAGACTAATAAAAAGATATACACAACAACTTCTCCCCCAAGCCTGAAATGTATAACCAAGTCCTATGACTCCAACTCCCTACCAGCTCTAAATGCAACGCTACGAAGTTGATGATACCTAAACCCGATAAAAAAACCACAAGACTGTACTCAATAGGCGCATATCCTACTCACAACGACTACAAAATCACGCAAAAGCCACGGGCACAAGACTCAAACATATAAGTAATTACAGAAATTTTACATCCGACCAAACCGGGATTTGCCACTAAGGTTACTATGACATAAACTACGCAGCACCCATACCCAACTTGCAAACAAAACGACCCAATAAAGGAGGAACGGGACTAATTCTCTACAATAGATGCCGTAAGGCGTTGGACTCCCTGGACGTGGCCCTTTCTATGGGAGGTACTTTGGAGGATCGGAGTAGACAGAGTTTATCAAAGGGATACAACTCTATCAAAAACACCAATAGCTCAAATCCTGTGTTAACGGAAACTCTGTCAGAGAGCTTCCCACATCAGAGGGGCACGAGGACAGGCTGGCCCGCTTCTCATACCTCTTCGCCTCGCGATTGAACCCCTAGCCAACGCCGTAAGGGCCAATACGCACATAAAGGTTTCGATGGGGGACCTTCCGACGGAAACGCCTCGCCTCTATGCCGCGATCTAATGACTTATTAGGAACCCCACCTCCTCCATCACAACAGCCGTTCACCCTCATCAACGAATTCGGTAACAACTCTGGCCGCCGATACATGGAACAATCCGCCCTGTCCCTCTAGACACATTCCCTATTATCAAAACATCCCCAGCTCCATGCCCTATCCCTAAGGACAGACTTAAAACTGGGCATTGAATAACCAAATCCAACTCAAACAATTTTACTCCTAAATATCTCCAGGCCATTTGGCATAACGAAGAAAGTGCTAGTTGGGAGGGAAGTTCCATTAAAATCTATGGGCGGCGGGTTCATGATGATTAAAAATTTTACTCCCCAAAAATCCTTATACAGGTCACAACACCAGCTAAGCTATATCCGCAAAACATTCGTTCACGAAAAATCAATAGTTGATCACTCCTTTATGGAACAGCAAAGCCAAGAATTAAGCAGGTCTAAAACTAAGCCCACAGGCACAGGGGGGCGAGCCGCTCCCTGACTAAAGATCTACTACTGGTGGCCTCGCCAAACTCAAGCCACTGCGAGCTGGGGGGAACCCCTCCACTCCCCCAACACTCTTGACACTAGACAATTTATTACTCACTGGCCCTTTTGGGCTTACATAGAGTCCACCCAAACAACATATCAAGGCCCCGCAACAACATACTCAACAAGCAGCCAGATATGGCATATCACTAATCTCTTCTCCAGCGCGAGGACACTCTGAACATACCCCCTATGGGCAACCAACTGACTCCCGGAATTCTCTCGCTCCGGGGCGGGAACACTGGAAGACTGGGGAGTCAAACGCTGGGAGGACTTAATACGCAATAATCAGGAAAATTCCCTTCACAGATCTCAGAGATCCCACAAAGCATCCCGACTCGGCACATTTCCGCTTTAAATACAGATCCACCATGGCCATGAGGGTCAGGTCTTTCCTCTTCCTGCAGTATAATATCGAGCACCCCATTATAGGAATCATTCGCACACAGGGAGTAAGGGGCATCATCCCAAAAATATACACACATCTGCTCTCATTTAAAATCACTCCCAGCCACAGAAATCACAATTAACGCAGATGGTCCCCCTCCCTAGGCCCCACTATCCGAGGAACAATGGGGACAGACCTCTTTAGCTCACACCCAATAGCCGCCCGGCCTCTAATATAAACTGATTTCAAAGTAAGATCATACACAATCGGACTATACCCCAAAAATCAACTAAGACATGTCCATAGGGCACAGCTACTAAAATGCCCAAATGTCTACAGGGAGGGTGATTGATTCATACCACCTGATATGGGATGCCCTAAAGTCTACCATTTTGGACAGAGAAGATACTCCGATGTTCCTAGGAAACTTAAACACCCCACCCAGTCGACCCCCACCCGTCGACTTGCTCTGGATTGGATGGAGGGGGAGTTTCTGGTCTAGCGGCGGAACTGGCTCTCTGCAGGCTTACCCTATTTATGCACGAAAAACGAATAATACAAGAGGATGTCTCCTAAACCGCCTAAACTTAAAACTGGATCAAAATTAATAAATACAGATTTACCATATTCTCAAGCTAATGACAGGCACCGGGAATGTCCCGAATAAATTTTTACAAAATATGGACCCCCTGGATTGAACCACAGTACCCATAAACGAAACCCACCCCAACCCGGGCTCTTTTTGCCTCTCCTTTTCCAATAGTTATGCTGCAAACCAATGTACGTGAGAACCTCAGATCCCAACTCGCCCTCTGGAGGGGGCCGGCGCCGGCGGCGGCTTGGCGGCCACGCAACTATAGTAAGTGAACAATTACTATTAAAATGAATCAAGGGCTCGGACATGTTAATGTATATAGTTTGTCTAATAACTCGTAAAACCGACTAACTATTCCACACAAGAGCTAACCATATAGGTTTTGACTCTGTAACTACCCGAAAATGACATGTTGAAAATTTTTGTATAACAACTGTCATAAGACATGTGTTGGAACCAAAATAAAAAGAGTTAAAAAAAAAAAAAAGTCAACCTTAGAATTAGAAACCAGGACCGTCAATAGAGAGGAGAAGGTAAGCCAGGTCTCAAAGGTTGAGGAGAAATGTAAGCTGGGGGAGTGGTGTTGTGGTGGGGACTGCTATACCACAGTAACATATAGTGACAGAGGGTAGGACAATGCATAGTATAGTGTGAACCTCAAAAGATGTAAACGAAAAGGGAGGGGTGGGGGGATGATGACATTAAAAATGACAGGCGGGGAAGAAGGAGGGCCAAAACCTTCATGACGAGCGAGGGGTATTAGAGGGTAAAGACCCACCCCTCCCGTTTTGTTATATAGAAGGTTTAGAAACAGAGGCTTCAATAGCAGAATCCTGTGGGAAAGCCACAGGATCAGGTAAAAGGGCAAGAAGTGTGTGAAAAATTCTTGAAACAAAAATGGGTCTAAACATAATCACATATTCAGCCAATCACAGGAGATCCTGCCATTCTGGACCCTCTCTCAGAGGCAGCGAGGGAGACAAGGGCTGTACGAGATTAAGACGCTGGATGTTTTGTGACTCTGTGAGGTCTGGGTTTTAGGAGGTCAAAAAAATTGTTTGGGGACGGAACATACATAGTAACATGGTTAAATGAGGGTGAATAAAAGACATGCATCCATCGAGTACAACCTTTATACCCTACCCAAATTTCGTATAAACAGTTAACTAGTAACATGGTAATTGAGGTTGATAAAGACACAGTCCATCTAGTCAAACCTTTATACCCTTACCCATAAATGTCTGTATAAAACAGTTACATAGTACCTAGTATTGGAGGTTGTATAAAGGAACTAAGCCATACTAGTCAACCTTATACCCTACCCATTAATGTCGTCTAACAGTTACATCAAAAAACAATGGTAATTGAGAGGTTGTATAAAGACATACGTCCATTTAGTACAACCTTCTCTACCTACCATAATGTCTGTCTAACAGTTACATAATAACATGGTAAATTGAGGTTTTGAATAAAGACCTGCCACTCTATCAAGTCCAACCTTTTACAGGAAATATTTCCCAGTGGAATGAAGCTGTTTCTGACATCCACAGTTAGATTCTTTAATAACATATAAGTGATTATGTTGTGTAGTATAGTGAGTTACTATTGGTTTGATAGGATAAAATCGTCGTAGAAAATCAGGGGGCCAGATAATGACTGAAAGAAAAGCCAAGCAAGAGGCGTGATGTTGAGACATTTCATAATAACATATTGGGAGAAGGCAGGAGTTTTCATGTAGGAGATACACTGTGTCTGTGTTTTAGGATAATACACACGTGGAAATAACGATGGTAAGAATAAAATGAATACAGGACCACAAGTCAATGCAGAGTTAAAATAGAAGCTTGGGAGGCATCTAAGATTCTGAAATCAGGGGCCAGGGCCAAGAATCCACTAAACACAATCCCGTTATAAGAGATGAACTTCGCAACTCAAAATCCAACAAATTAAACATTTCTTCGTGCCCGAGATATTGGCTACAGGATGCCCCGAGGAGACTCGTGGGGTGGATACTGTCTGTTCTTAGAGGGAATTGCCCGACAGTTGTTTTCTATACATATCAGTATGGAGCCCTATTACCATTTTTCTTAATAGTGATATCCAAGAATGGATAGGATCACTACAACATTGATAGGTATAAAACTTAAGATTATCTCATTTTTATTTTAGTATGGATAAAAAACGCTCCCAATCCTGTATCGGGCCATCCCATATATAATCACATCATAGAATATCTTGCTCACAAAAACTTATGTAGTTGGTAGCCCATATCAATCATCCTCAGCAACAGTTGCTCTCCCACGGGCCTAGGGTACAGCCCAAATAGTAGAAGCGAGGCCGTAACCCATGGCTTGTCTCTCGTTATTTGATCGGTAATAGCCATTCTCAAAGGTAAAATAATTATTAGTATACATTTCCAACATGTTTCATGAATACTTAGAGTTTAGACCTGTATTTAACACCATGTTTGATCCTGTGCTCTGTCACTACAGCACTTGACACCACTACAACTTTCATTTTTTTGCAGTGTTGATGCTGAATCAGCACGACGGATAGTGACCTCATTCCTGGCCAGTGCGGCCAGGGGGAACCTCTCTCTGCATGTGCACGCGGTGTGCATGACTGCACTGCGTATGCATTCTCCCGCTTGCGCTTCTGGTGCAGGACAGCTGGGAGTACTTGGTAAGGTCAGCCATCCTGTCTGTCCACCAGGTCCAAGACTGCACTGAGGCAAAACAGTAAGTACGTATGTGAAACCGGGACTGACTTTTTCTGTCTTTCCCCAATTGTCCTTTCATTTATTGTTAAAAAAAAAATCTCCCGGGATTCTGGCGGCACTGCATGGCACAGGTTAGGCCAGGTAGTCAGGTCATACAGTGGCACCTTGTGGGGTGATGGGCCATGCATGGATCACCATCTTAGCTGAGTGAGTGCGTGCCAGGGCAGCGGGTTTGGGTTTTTTGGCTATGCTATTGCCACTTCAATTTGTAAGTAACTGTGCCATCAATGCCCATGGGGGGCCTGGGAGGCATTTGTGTGCTGGGGGGTCTGCGTACAACATAGAAATGGCCCCCCCCCAAACTTAGATGAGTTCAGTTCAGTAGTGATGCAGCATCCTGTTCTGGAGCAGCGCACAGGGCCATATGCAGCACTGCGCATGATGAGGGAGGAGGTCCATGGAGTTACCTGTCGGGCTGGCCGCGCCTCTCATCACTCCCCCGCTAGTGTCATAAGCTCCCAGTAGAGTTTGCGAAGCGGAGGACGAGGCGCGTGTCTACGGCACGCATGCACGATGGACGTCATACGTATCGCGCAGGAGAAGCACTTGCGCTTATTTAAAGGGCGGCGGAACACGTGGTCCGGCGCCATTTAGGCTAGGAGTGCAGGGGGAAGCCATTGTCCATACCATTCCCATCCCTTACTACTGTTCGTTATGAGAATGTTAATATGTTTTATAGCTTTTGAAATGTTATTTATTAACAGTACATTAACAGTTTCCCTTTTACGGTGGTTTTGTAAATGCACGCAGGCAGTCAGATCCTAGCATTGGGGATATAGTTTTTTACTTGCCCATGTCACAGGTGGCAGGCATACCAAGGATGGCAAAAGGATTGGGTGGTGGTATCACTTGGTTGGTAAGGTGGCTAGGGCAACCTTGGGAGAGAGTGGTGGCCTCGACAATGCAAGGGTCCATAACATCTGAGTGTAACAATCAATAAGCTGTGGCCCAACCACGGTTTCACCCAACGCTTTATGTTGTCCTGTGCCCATATTTTCAATTATACAAAATGCGGTAAAGGGGCCAATCTATCCAGAAAAAGGGGAAGTAGGGCAGGAGGAGATAGGTGGTTTAGATTCAGTTAGAATGCAAGGTCCTCTCTCATACATTCAGGGTCTATTGAGATAGCCAACGTTTTTTAATATAATTCAGAGTTTATAATTAAAGGGGATGTCCACCATGAAAAATTAACATTGGCTAAAGTTTAAAAGAGCCCATTTAATATGCAGGTACCTTTTGGATTTTGTCTGTGTGCCCCTGGTGCTCTGATCTGTGTGCTTTAAGGTCCGCTTGGCACATTGAAATTGTTCGCAGCTGCCTTCCCAGTAGCGGCAGTCCGAGCGCGTGCAATCCGCGTCTTGCCAGATCCGTCATTGCTGCGGTTCGAGAACTCCCGACCCTGCTCAGCGGTTGAGGGAAGTCAACGGAACATGTGGTCGGGCTACAGAGATAGCAGATGGAGCAGGGACGAGGGACTGTCATGTGATCCGCCCCTTGCAGATCAGTGATCCACTGCTGCTATGTACCCGGTTGCCGGAGTGTAGTTTGTTTGTCAGTTTATTGAGGAAGGTACTTACTTGCTGTTGCTGGAACGAACGAACACCACACACCACACACACACACAACACACACACACACAACCTTATAATGAAAAAAAAAAAAAGGAATTTGGTGATAGGCCATACCCTGTAATAATTCACACCAGTGATGGGAATACTATGAAAAAACACTTGTCAACAAGTCAACAGATGGCTTTACACTTAAACCATTAAGGATGACTGGGGAAAGGAAAGCACACATCAAGGCCTGAAGAAAGCTGTCCGCAACCAGGACTGGCAAGATAAATGATGTCCCTCTGCGGTGTTGATTGAAGTTTACTACTTCCAATATGTCAAACTAAATCCAAAATCTAAAAAAATGTTATCAAGATTGCTCCAAAACCTGGCTGAAGAAGTGGCATGATGGCGATTTCCCACTGAAAAATTGCTAGAGTACGTCAAACAAGAGACAAATTGTGTGGAGACCATTAGAAGATCGTTTCGAGCAGATATAAAGAGACGCAGGTGTGTTGGATTCTGTATTCCAATTCCAAATGGCACGAAATCACAAGGGAAGAAGTTAAAAAGCAAGGTGATCAGTGAGAATAGATGGAGAAAGTAAGTTCCATGACCAAAATAGCAAGAGCTTGTTGTTTATGAGCTGTAGGCCAATCAGTAGATATCAAACTGGAACACAACCAAGCAAAGGTATGGTTGGTACGGGCGGGTACAGAGTACAAAAACAAAATGAGTTCAAGTGGCAAATATCTGCATTGTTGGTCATATATTAACTTACACAGGCGATACTGATGTCCCATGTGCCACTTGGAGTCAGGAAGGAAGTTTTTCCTTCAAAAGGGGAGGGGGGGGTTGTTGCCTTCCTCGAGATCAACAGTTAGCAGGAAATGAGGATAGTGCGAAGGGGTGGGACGGGAGAGGAGTATGGCGGGAGGCAACCGCAAAGACGAGAGACGAGACGAGAAGGAAACGGAGAGGAGACGAGACGAGACGAGACGAAATGCGCGACTCGACGATACGAACAGGTGGAGGCGGGTAGAAAAGAAAGGAAAGGAGGAGTAGGCTAGAGGGGTGTGGATGGATGGACGGAGGCTGGAGTCAACCTCAAATACGAGAACAACGATGAACTATACTAGACTAGACTCTAGATATATGACGTATACGAAAGATATACGGTACTATACTAACAGTGGGGGCAGGAAATGAGGAGATTGCTAGATGGGTGGGAATGGATGGAAGTATGTCTTATTTCACTCAAATACTAGTACTACTAGACTATTCCTATACTAGACTATACTATACGAGACTATATATACGAACGAAATACTAATTAGACGATAAGAATACATTAGGCAGGAAATTGAGGAGAGGCTAGAGGGTTGAGGATGGAGTATGATTATTCAAACCTCCAAATACTAAACTAAAAACTAACTATAACTACTGTTGTGAAGTGGAAAACATAGTTTTCCAAGTTATTTAAAACTAATATAAAAACCATTTATGATCTTGATTCATAGGGAGAAACTAGGTGGCCGGTAAAAACTAAGCCATTGAGGATGCGTAGCCCACAGAGTAGATCGGATGAAGAAAAAAAGTATTTGCTTCTCAGAAGGCAAGGAGGCGCCCCCTTTATAATAACTGCAAGATCAATGAAATATTGCAAGGGTATCTCCAAGTTGTGCCAATTCGTTTTTAGTAGAAAGGGAGTAATAAAGGGCGGTGTCTAACACAAACTAGAGTTTTTCCTTTCAAGTTTTTTAAAGTTGCAAAAGTTGCCATTGTTACGACACGTAGTTCAGAGTTAGAGACGTCTCTGTTAAGTACCATCTGCGATCGCGTGACTCCCTTTCAAGCCTTGGTAAGTATGTTCTGCGTTTTTAAACTAGTTCTTTCAGTTTGCATTTAATCAGTAAAGATTGACATTGTAAGATTGTGGTTACCTTTTTTCACTCCACGTTGGTCCGTCTGATTCTCTGGTTACCCTCAGTTTTGATTCATGGTACAGAAAGCTTTAACTAAAGATTATGGGATTGACAAGATAAAAATATATCTGGGTCGGGATCAATGCAGCAATGTGTATTCCCAAGTGTAGTGTATGTAAACCCTCTACCATAACGGTTGGTACCGGGGAATATCACGACACCTGAGCCAAAACTTTTGAATGCTGCCCCTTATGTACCCCCAAAAAAAACTTAGCGAAACCTGCTTAACTTTTGTAAGTAAGGTGCAATGAATGAGCCTGCCAAATTTAAGCCGTCTGCCTCCACGGCAAGTTAAAGAATTAGTGATGAGTGAGTGAGTGAGTGAGTGAGTGAGGGCTTTGCCTTTTATTAGTATAGATTCCTCTCTCTCACATTAACTATTTAGCAAAAACCTGCTTTTTTTTCTGCAACATTGTGAAAATCAGTAGATTCCTTTTTCTTCCAACTGCTGCTATGTTTATCCGTGCTCTCACCCCATCACACCTGGACTATTATAACTTTCTGCTTTCTGGTACTTCTGCTTCCCATCTTTCTCCCCTTCAGTCCATACTTAACTCGCATGCATTGTCTCACTCTCTAACAATTAGGAAATTAAATCTACTCTGCGCCGCACATCTACCAGGCTTCCCATTAAGTTGGGTCTCTGTCCAATCCATATCCCCCTGAAGGCCAAATAGGCACAAAGTAGGGAATAGGGAAAAGGAACCTGAATTATTATGGGCAGCATTTGTACTATTTTGTGCCAATATTTTATTACTTTAGGGCAGGTCCAAATCATATGTCAGAAATCTGCTGGGTTTGCATGGCATTTAGGGCTGTCAGCTGAATATCTGGGAGAGATGTGGGAAAGGTGACTGGGTGTTAAGTAAGCCTGGTTTAAAGGAGAACTAAACTTCAGTTTTTCAGATCCTAATGTGAAAGTTTTTCTCCCCAGAACACCTACACGTTGAAAGATTCTTCTCTAGTTATTTGCATTTAGTAGAT